>VXBA01001410.1:311764-504803 GCA_013399895.1 Serilophus lunatus | reverse complement strand
CCGCACCGAAATGATCCAGCGGGAACGCGCCCTTGTCCGGCGGCCGCGGCGTGAAGCTCTTGGTGCTGAAGTTCATGGCCGTGGACATTTCGGCGGGAGGGGATCGGGGTCGGGAATGAGACCGGGATCGGGATCGGGATCGGGGTTGGGATCGGGATCGGGATCGGGATCGGGATCGGGATCGGGCCCAGTCGCCGCCGCCGCCGTGGGGAGCCGAGCGCCGAGCGCATCGAGCGGCCTCGGGAGCGCCGCCCTGCGGAAACGGCGCCCGCGTTGCTATGGCGACCGCGGCGATGCGCGGGTTGCCATGGAGACACCGCCGCTTCGCGCGGGGGTCGGGCCGGGCCGATCCCGCATCCCGGGAGCCTTCGGACCCTGCGAAAGAAACAGATTCCTCCTCATAAACAACCTGTCCTCGTTCCCCTCTGAACTCGCCGAACGGTTCCGAGTTGTCCCGTGCCGGGCCACGAGCCCTGCGGGGCCTTTGCTGCGGTTCTGTATTTCTGTGATTGCGTGGCTGAGGGTGGTGGTCGCGGGCTGCTTGTCTGCGCAGGGGCCCGAGAAAACGGTCTGTCCTTGGCTTTAGTGCACTTGAAAGCGGAGGGGAAAAGAGCCAAACTCAGCCTGGTGTGAGCAAACCCCTTCAGGCAGGATCCCGCCTCACGGCGTCTCTCCCGTTTCTATGCAGGGACCAGGCTGAGCCCGGGCTCCTCCTTCCCCTCTGCCACGAAGAACAAGTCCCTCGCCTGCCACTGCTGAGAGCTCCGGGTCTTGACTTAAAGGGACGTTTTTCAGCACCCAGCTCTTGCTGGTGCTACCCGGAGCTCCCGGGGAATAGCACTCGCAGGGAGGCATCTTGAGCTTCCCTCCGGATCCCAGCAGGGTTTCGGAGGAGCCGTCCCCCCCCATCCCGCTGCTCTCCGTCACCAGCTGCCCGCGGTGGCAGAGCGGGGATTGCTCATCCCTCATTAATTCCCGCGGTTTAACACCCTACACAGCCCCGACGGACAGCACTGGGTTTATTTTCTGCCTCCTACGAGCGATGCACGAGCAGGAGGGTTCCCACCATGTGCCACGAGCGCTGATGGGGGCGGTAAAACCAAGCAGTTGTTGACAGATTCTCGGGAAATGGTGAACTTCCAGATCCTCAAGATGGATAATCAAGAAAAACACCTATTGCCTGCAGGTTTACAGCACACGCTCTGCAGATCCACTGTCTCCTGAAAGGAGGATGAGAAATGGCCTTAATTTAACCCACACAAGTGTTAACCATGGACTGAGCTGGTGTTTTTTCTTCTTTGCTCATAGCTGAAATTGGTTTAAGACAGTCTTTCATCTGTTTTAAGTTGATTTTCTTTTAATTAAATGACTGAGCTCAGTAGAAAGAATTTGAGGCTGGGGAAAAAAAAAGAAATAGCTTCAATTTTTAAGGACAGCCATTATGGAAATAGTACTTGCAGCCCTGTTCAAAGTGTGTTTTGTTTATGTCTTGATTGCTTTCTTATTACAGTATTGAAATTCTAAATGGAAAATTACACCATGTTCTATTACATAAGCAACTGGTTTAAACAGACTGAAATATAAGGGCTATGAACAATAGATGGTTTTTATTATATGCCAAATGGCACTTTTCCACTTGACTTCATTATAACACTTAATGGTAAAAGGGAGATACTTCTCTTTCATAAATACATGCAGCAAACTGTCTCCCAGATCTCAGAGGACTGAGCAGCAGAGAAGCAGCTTTGGTTTGCCAGAATAAGTTTAACTGAAGTGCCAAGGCACTCAATTTTAGCAAACTGCCCAAATTATGTTCCTTTCTGGCACAGTGGTGGACTTGCTGACTCCCCATGTGATGAAAGAAGAATGCTGTGCAGGAATCCCACAGGGGAATTACTCCCAGGTGGACAGTGACAATCCATTCCAGTTCTGTTTAATATCTCTATCAACCATCTGGATGAGAGGATTTGGTGCACCCTCAGTCAATTTGTAGATGACGCCCAGTTGGGTGGGAGTGTGGATATTAAGAAAAATTCTTCCCCAGAAGGGCTGTCAAGCATTGGAACAGGCTGCCCAGGGCAGTGGTGGAACCGTCATCCCTGGGGGGATTTAAAAGACACCACAAAGGATGTGGTGACGAGGGATGTAATTTAGAGGTGGCCTTGGCAATGCTGGGGGATCAGTCAGACTCCATGATCTTAAAGGTCTTTTCCAGCCTGAACAGGTGTATGGTTCTCTGTAAAGACTGTATCAACTTGGTATATTTTATGATATCCAATTTTTTTACCTATTCATTAAAGAAGTGTCTATCTTTGGAGTTTTAAATTTTGTAGTTACTCAAATTCAAGTCAGGTATTGGAGCATGTGTTTAGTCATGATTACTTAATGTTTTTATTGCAAGTGCCAGTCGTATCATCTGGAGTTTCCTTTAAAGGTACAGGTTGTCATGCAGTCTAATACAAGTGCTTTAGAAGTTTAGGATGTATTTTTCCCAAGGAGATCAAATGAAATCCCCGTTAGATAATCACTGTGAAGAAAAAAAAATCTCATTTGCAGATTAAGCCTATCAGTTCCAAAAGAACTCAATAAAAACAGAGCCACAAAGACCAGTGCCACAAACAAAGAATTAAATGCTTTTCTCATCTTTCAAATAAGTGAGAGACTTGTACAGCATCAAAAAAATCTGAAACAGCTGCTTCACTATAAAGGTGCCCATTGTACAAGAGAGATCAGATAATTTGTAAAGCATACAGTGTTTCACAGAATCTCTACTCTGGACTCCTGAGCCCTTTCCAGAAATTAGACTGCTCAAATTAGAAGGCTTCCCAAACTAGGGAAAATCTTGGATCCTCTCCTTTTGTTACATGGCTTGAGAAATTAAAAAAAAAATTAAAAAATCCTTTGCTTGAATCAGAGCTGTTAGTCATTAATTATGGACTAAAGAGTCATTAATTATGAACTAAAGCAGCATTTAAAAACTGATTTTTGACAATGTTATCAGATAGTACCGAAAACTTATTCCACTAGTGGTCTTTATCCATCAGTTATACAAATGTCTCTTCAGAAGGAGTTATTACACACTCACCATTACTTTTCAGAAGCACCAAATTGAATAATTGTTCAGAGAAGAACCTCTATTCTTTTTTATGGTCAGGGTAAAGTCTGTGACTTCCATTATTTTCTCTCCGCATTTATTAAAAGCCTGCAGATTCAAATTATCAGGTAGTTAATTTGAAAATAATTTATTGACAAGCCATGAAAGGCTCTCAGTAAAGAACTAGGGGATTTTGTAGCTCGACTTGGGATAGCTGTAAGAAACTAATGAGTTGAACAAGACCAAGCACATTCAGATGCTGGAATTTGTGCCCTTGAGACTGCTGTTCCCAGCCCAGGCACAGAACACACCTCAGAGAAACATCCTTCCAGGCTCACTCATTCCTACGCCTCACCCTCGCACAGTGAGCACGCCGACAGCTCTTACATAAGGCTTCTTGCTTCATCACTGCCACAGGCTCTTGTAAACCATTTTTCTTCCTTTAAATTCAGGTTCCTAGACAAGCAAAAATGCAGAATATTGCCAGAATAGTCTGGAGAACGGGTATATCTGTTGTGGGTGATTAATGAAAGATTATTGTTTTGCACTTACAGGGAAATTGTAGTTTCATTCCATTAAGGTCAGGGCCTTAATATGTTATGTGGTCCACGAAGATGTAGAGAGTGATAGCTCATTCTCTTTTATGACTGAGCCAAAGCCTCGTCAGGTTAGAGAGGAACATTTTAGAAATAGTAACACTGTGCTGAGAGGCAAAGCAAACTTTTATCTTACATTGCTAGTTGCAATTCTGATACATCTAAATCCACATTTCTACCGTCATCAAGACAGGGGCCCAAGAGTCAGATTCTGGGACTCTGGCCCTGTAGATACCTACCAACTTATCCCCCTTTCATGATATGCCCCAAATTTCTTTTGGATTAATACCATTTCTGCAATACTTTGCTGAGATAGACTGAAACTAGAGACAAAGAACAAAAAAATCCATGGAATTATGTGGAGGTATTTGATTTGATCAGTTGTATTTTGAAAATCAAGTCTTCCTAATCTGACCTACTCAATACTGACTTCCCAGGTCAGGCTGCCTTACCTTGTTGGTGTAAATGTGAGATCTGGAACATCATGGTTCTGGCTATAGTCACAAAGGATTTTACTGCAAATGTTTCTGCAGATATGCATATTAAAAAGTACTTTAACAACACCAAACCCCAGGAATGCCCATGTATTTTCTCATTCAGTGAGGCTCACAGAGGAATGGCATCTATTCAGTACAAGAAGGAGGCTTTTAAAAGCAACCAAGTTCCCAAGAATGGTAAATGCTTAACATGAGTGGGAAATACTGTCACTTTAGGCTTTGCACAGGGAGAACGCACTAATCCCATCCACAGAATTTTTTATTTTCTTCTTTCAGTGACTAGATCCATCACATGAGTTTTTTCAGGCTCATAATATGGAAAAAAACCCCAACCCAGAAGTCTTTTTTTGGTTTTGGTTTGGGGTTTTTGGGGGGGGTTTTTGGCAGTGACATAATGATTTTTATAAAATATTTCTCATGAGTCTTTCTTCCCAAAGTAGATTTGTAACCCACACTGATTTGATAGATAAGTTAAAAGAAATTAACAAGTTATTTGTATAAAAATGAGCATAGTGGAGATACTGATCACTACCCTGTAGGGATCCTGTAGAAATACAGATTTTCAGGGTGGGAAGAAGTGGGTGTAATCCAATAAAACAATGCAATAATGATGAAAAATGGAAAGAGGTCAAAGTCGGAAAGCTTTTGATTTCTTTTTGCAGTGGCATTTCTCAAGGCAAGTGAAATCCATTAGCAAGGAGCAGCCTGAGTTTTAACACATCTGGGTCTTTAAAAATGTTAATGTTTAATAGGGTGTGCTCAGGCTTTATATATCCCTGATAACAATACACGGACTGATAGGCATCTCCAGAGGCTGTAAATCAGTGGCAGAGCCTTGCAAGGCACACAAGCACTTGGTGTTCACTCTCATGGTTTATTATGTTATCAGCGGTCATTGACTGAATTATGGCCTTATAACAACTGCATTATCCTACAGTTACTGTAGCATTGTTAACCTATGTCCCATTAGAAGATGATATGACCTTCTCCAGATGAGCACACAGAAGTTACTGTGGCTGTTTAATGTACAGGCTCATTTTCTAGGAGGAACTGAACTGTGCCCACAAAGTCTGCTTGCCTGAAGATGCTATCAGCTCTGGCTTGGGCGGGTAGAAAGACAAAGACGTGAGCAGGGAGCAACATTTTCTCCCCAGTCCTGTGTGGGATGCCTCATCTGCAAGCCAGCAACTCAGTTGTAGGCTGTGTTCAGGATTGAATACTGGAAGACAAGGTACATGAAGAAGAAGTGGAGGAGAACATAACGCTGGCTGTGTTTTAAAACTGCCATCATTCCCTTCTGCTGGAGAACTCATCTATTTCCCACAGTGCATGCAGCAGTCCATGGGGTCACTGCTTGAGAAAGGGTTTCACCCTATACTGTCACCAGGTACAACCTGAAGCTTGTAACAGATTGGAAGCTCTTGGGAAGGTGCTCTTGCTCCATTCCAACAGAACCGTATGTAAACAGAAATGACAGATTTCCTCCACTGGAACCCAACTAGCCCCATGCAGGGTTTTTTCTTCACTCTTACTGTATATTATAAAGTGTGAGCAAGGGGTCACACCATTTGCTCAGCAAAGATTCTGGCAGAACAGGATGTTCTTGGAAATATCTGAGAGAAGAGGATGAAGAGCAAGACCTCAGAGTTGTGCAGCAAATCTTGAGACTGACGACCATCCATTGCCTTTCTTTCTTTTACCACCCAGCATAATCGTCTTCTACACAGCAAAGTTCCCCCTTCTGCAAAACTCCACTCCTGACAACAAGCCTTGGAGAACAGGCAGACGTGCAGGCACCTTTTTCATGTCAATCTAGTTAGAGTTTATTGATTCCCCTTGCCTTTGGCTAATGTACTTTTATTATTATTAATAAATAATCATCATTTTTCCATCAGTGGAGCCTCTACCTGGGAGCCTTGGAGAATTCTAGCAAAAGTATTATTAAAACTAAAGATTTCTAAAGGGTTGAACAGCAGCACAGCCCAGTAATCTGACAGAATCTGCAACTGGGGAGCAAAATATTCCCACTTGAGAATATGGCTCCTTATCCCAGAGCCACCATTTCAAACAATGGCTCATGATCCTGCTCATGATCACTTCAGTTTTTTTATCATCCCTCCAGGATGCAAAGGGTGTAGGTGGCTCTTGGGGAGCTGTTGCTTGGGCACGTGGGCTCTTGCAGGACCCTGCCCTGGCATGGTGCATGACTCAGTGCACCTGGAGGGCCAAAACTGCTGCTGTGTGCTCCTCCTGGCTGGCACCCCCTTTGCTACAGCTGCTCAGGCAGCCTCCATCCTCCATCCTCCACCTGGCCAACTGCAGAGTCTGATCCAGGCTCCTCCCTGGTTACAAAGATTCAGGATCTGTTTCTCAATGTAGGCAGAAGGATGCCTGGAGGGGACAGTTTCTCCTAGAGGATTGCATACATCTGCTCATAAACAGAAACAGTCATCACTAAACACGGAGCCAGACATGGATAACCAGGCTCACAGTCCTCTGGACAGTAAGCTGCAAAACAGTGACTGAAGTGGTTTCAGGGGAAGTTTGGGATTGCTGGTAGAGAATTTTTGGGACAAAGATCAATAACAATGCTAGCAATGAAAACACTGTGTTGCTCAAGGAGGCGATTTTACTGGGCTGGCAGGAAGGCAAAGAGAATCAGAGCTCTTACCTGTAAATAGCTCTACTGCTGTCAGCAATCCTGAAATAGCACATATTCATGCAACCACCATTCCAACTCCTCCATGGTCAGTCTAGTCTTTCCCAAAGGCTTGCTTGTCAGCTGCATCCTGGCCATGTGTTATTGTGAGCTTTGCCTCCTGTGTCCTGCTTCCTCCATTGCATCACCAGTGGTCCAGCTGAGTCCTGTGACCTGGCACTGTGACAGCAATCCAGCACGGGTCCCGTTCTTGAATTCTGCTCCTGAAATCACATAGGAAACCATGTGCCCGTAACATAGATTTTCCCTGGAAAGCAAATACCTTGTCCTAGTATTATAGATGAAATAGGAGCTGTAGATTATGATAATCCACAGTTCAGAATAAAATAGGGGTTTATTTGTCAGGATAATGAAGTACATCTGGTCTAAATGGATGTAAACAAGATCATAGAGTCTTTTTCTTTGTGTAAAGCCACTTCCCCAGAAGGTGTCTTCAGACAATGACAGAAGGGCTATAAAGGGACCCCAAGTGCTCATACCCACACTTGGATTTGGACATGGCCATGCAAAGTTTCCTGCAGTATATGGGCTCCAGCTCATTGCTCTGTTTGGCAGCAGGGCTATTTGCTCTCCTTTACTTTCTCATCAGCTCAAAGAAGGCAGTTTGCAGTTTGCCTCCCGGGCCACGACCTCTTCCTTTCATTGGAAACTTGAACGTGGTGGACCTGAAAAAGCCATTCCAGTCGCTGACAGAGGTAGGGACTGAGCGAGCAGGCAAGGGGAAACTGTAATTCCTGAAGCAAGAAATGCAATTAGAGAAATTGTTGCCATTGTGTTGCTTTGTGTGGAAGATAGAAACGAGCTATTTTGCTATAGGGAGCCTGCCAGAATGACTCTACATTCAGAGGTGTACATACACATGCTTGTATTCATATATATGAATGTAATACACACATTCCTTCCTTTATACACACTCCAGCATAGATCCCCATCACTTGCAATCTGATCCATATTGTTGGTGTTTTGAGCCCTTCAGAGGCTGCAGGTAAGAAGACTCGAGTTGGGCCAGTCTGTTGTCAGGTCAGGACTATTTGCCATCAAGAGACGTCTCACTGCAGCCAGAGCTCAAGGAAGGATGGATGGACAGATGGAAGGAATGATGGAAGAAAGGGTATCATCCCCACAGCAGAGGGAATGTGGTTCTATGCACACTTATTTCCAAAGCTAATTATATCCCTGCAATGCAAAGCACAATTCTGCCTCCTCAACCCTTCCCCTGCACACACACACTGGCCAGGGTTATTAAGGACTTGATACGTGGCTTTTGTATGTCTACCTAAACAAATTGCTTTTTATTACACAGCTCCATGGATACTTTCATTTCTAAAAGAGAGAGAGAAAAAGACTTCAATATTATAAAGCCAGAGGCAATGTTTGTTTCAGAAAGTGCTGTATTCCCATTGGGAGGTGGGGACAAGTCAGTGTGAATTCAGATTTCATCTGGTTGCTGTAGAGACAGTTGAGGTGCTGTGAGTCACATGCCCTGTGTGTGGTTACTGGACACTGTCATGGGGGAAAGCCAGGCCCCAGTGAACTCCTTCAGCCACTTGAATATCTGCAGTGAGAGGGCACTGGAGACACTGAAATTCTCCAGTTAGTTGTGGAAGAAAGGGCATCCTGGGCTGCAAAAGTACAGAATTCCTATAGCAGCATTCATCTGTCTAGATTTACAGTGCAGAGGATTGTGCAGAGATCAGTTTTGATGAGCTTCTGGTCCTGAGCTCCTATCTCATCCTAGATATATCTGAGGATGTGAGTATGAAGGAGCAACTATTTTTGGCAGTACTGGAGGATTTTATGATACAAATGTCATGTGACAGCACCAGACTCATTTCCTATAATCTGCCAAGCAGCTTTATTTAGGATTTCAGGCCTTCTAAATCCAATACTTGTGTTGTTGAGTAAAAATAGAGTGGATGCCAAGAAGCGCTAATGCAAAGAAATGACCAAAGGAAGGCTCGGAGGCAGCTGTGATTTCCTGCCCCTGGCTCTGCCACACACCCTGTGAGCTGCCAGGGATGAAAGCACCAGTGTTAATGTGAACTCCCAAGCCGTCAAACCACCGTTTGATGAAAACAAATTCAATTTGTCTGGCGTAATAACAGGAGCTGCTTCTAATCTGAAATTCAATTTGTGGAATGTATCTAATGCATAGCAAATGGTAACCCAGGCACATCAGAAACAAGCGGATGGCTTGCAGTGTGTTTAAACAAAGTCTAAACTACGAAGTGAATGATTAGCTTGTCAAAGCCAACTTTCTGTGCAACAGATGATTCATATTTAATTTGCTATAAAAGCCTAGTGCTCCTGTGACATTATCTACAAGAATATGCTTCCTAGTTGGATTCAAGTTTCTGGTGGCCAGCAAATAACTTTACAATGATTGCAACACTACGCACCTTGCCATAATTAGAGACAAGTGCTGTCCTGAAAGAAAGAGTTATTGTCTAGCTTTGTTTTTGCAGTGTTTGTGGCTTCAGCCTCAAAGGTGTGTGCACACCTACTTGCCTCAGGTCAACAGCATTACAATAAACAGGCCTGCCTGCCACAGCATTCTCCAACAGCCTCCCACTGTGGTATCACTGGCTGGCCTGTTACTGCAGAACACCACAGGAATGCAATGGCATTCTACTGACTCCTCTGATAGGAGCAGTGATAGAAGACACCTTGTTGTGCAAACCGGGTGCAAGTTGAGATGCTGGAAATTGATAGCTGTTGCTCATTACTTGAATTACAGCAGCACCTGGAGACTTCAGGCAGGGCTGGGAGGCTGCTTTTGGTCTAGAAACCACCTAGGGTGGTTGGTACTAGCATTTGAGTCCAGATCTGGTTTTGAATGAACATATTTATTCCCTTTGACAGCTCTCCAAGATATATGGCAATGTGTTCACTGTGCATTTTGGACCCAGGAAAGCCGTGGTACTGACTGGATATGAAACCATCAAGGATGCCCTTTTAAATCACGCTGAAGATTTTGGAGAGAGGGCAGAAATACCCATATTTAGGAAAATGACGCAAGGAAATGGTAATTGGTCTTTTGGTGGCATAGGTTTTGTAGTTTGTTCAGTATATTCTTACAGCAGAGAGTATCGTCTTCTTATTATCTTTTGTGATCTGTTAGAGGTACCAGTCAGTGTGTAAGAAAGCCTTACAAATGGTTATGAGCCACAGATAAACATAGGATGTTACACCTTTGTTTTAAGGCATAGCATTCAGCCATGGAGAGCAATGGAAAACTATGAGAAGATTTACCTTGTCCACACTGCGAGATTTCGGAATGGGAAAGAGAACCCTTGAGATCCGAATCCTGGAGGAAGTAAATTCCCTTATCAAATATTTTGAATCCTATCATGGTGAGTGTCAAGCCTTTCATCCAGAGACAGAAAACAGGTCTAGCAGAACAATAAAGATTAATGAAAGTTTAACTCTGAGCAAATGGTATCTTGTGGTTAAAGTTCAGCGTAAGTTGCAGTAGGTTATTGAAACCTTAAAACACTGAAACTTCGTTGCCTACTATGCATTCTGGGTGGTGAATGAGTTTTCTTTGGGAGCTCAGGTTTTCCATGGGAAACCATACTGAAACACGCATTAACACATCTTCATTTGTTTTCATTTCTTGAAACACAGGGAAACCATTTGATACGAAAATGATACTCAACAATGCTGTATCCAATGTTATCTGCTCTATATTGTTTGGAGAGAGGTTTGAATATAATGATCCTGTGTTTCTAACTTTGCTGGAGCTGCTAAATCAAAATACTAAGCTGCTGGGCTCCCCTATGGTGCTGGTAAGAGCTCGATTTTTGTATTAACTTTCAGATTTTTGAGGGATATCAAGTTGTTCATGTTTGTTCTCTTGGCCTCCCAAATCTTGCTTCTTGAGAACAAGAACATCATCAGCCAGTCAGCCCATAGAGAACACCTCTGTAGTTCTGTGTCTGCAAGGCCCACATTCCCAGGCCCCTGCACTTAGTCTGTGAAGCTAATTAATAAAAGAACAAACCCACAAAGTCTTCAGAAGAACTCTTCTCTTTTTGAAGAACAGACACACAATCTCAAACTTGCCTCCTTGTATTATACCTTCAGTAACTGTGTTATCTCTGCTTCCCCTAGAACCAAGTTTGACAAACTTCTTTTTATTTTGTCCACTGAAATTCAACCTTAGCAAACTAAGAGCTGATACAAGCCTGCTCCTTCCTGACACAAAGCTTCTGCTTTGACAACCAGTGGAGTGAGTCGCACAAGAGATCGGTGGTTGGCTGTAACCTCAGACTAGCTAAGCCCTAAAAAGCACCACCCAAGCACAGTGCAGAGCAATAGTAGTGTCTGTCTGTGGAGCTGGCCAGTTTAAGTGCCTTCTGCCGCCTGCCATAGGGTGTGGCATACCTGAGGACTTTCCCTGGAATAATTACAATGTTCACATTCCCATCTTTCACACCTGAAACCCTCTGTCCCACCACCCACACAGCTGGAAGCCCTGAAAGATTAAGCTGATGAATCTCCAGAAGTTATGGCAAGGACTCATGCAGGGGTGTAACAGAACATTCTGTTTCTGCAGGAATCCAGAGCTGCTTAGACAGTGTAAGTGAATGTGGGTGAATTACCACTTGAAATGTCAGGGCACAGGACAGGGGACCAGGAGTGTGATTTTAGAAACCAGTATGTGTTCAAAATGCCAAATAATAGTCAGACTTTCCTGCTCCACAGCTATATAATTTCTACCCATCCCTTGGATTTCTCTCTGGAGCTTCCAAGACTGTGCTACAAAATATCAGTCAATTGAACGCTTTTCTCCAGAAGCTCTTCCAGGAACACAAAGAGGAGCTTAATGAAAATGGCTTAACAGGCTTTGTTGATGCCTTTCTTGTGAAGCAAAAACAGGTACTTTAAAGCTGAATCTCGGTGTCTTTCTGCTCTCTTAGCTCTGACATTCCTAGGTCTGGCCATTTTTTCAGGGACTGGGAGTGTGTGGGAATAGAAGAACTGCAGTGAGCAGGGTATATCAAAGCTCATACTCACAGTGAGTTGTGCTGGACTCACTCCATGGCTCCAATGAAACTGCTGGTTAAAGGGATCTAGTTGTTGAGATGTTCCACATGAGTGAAATAAGTTTCTACTCAGCACATACAAGGAGGAGATCATCTCAAACCTTCCTGCAAAAATGGTAAATGATAAACTGCACTGCAATAAATAAATTCCAACTAATCTAATATCTAGACCTGAGTATTGCCCATATGTTTGAGACCAGACAAATTCCACACACAGCACAGGCTCTATTGCTAAAATGCTAAATGTTTAGTTTTCCAGCATGTTTAGAGTCACAGAGCTAAAATGCAGATAAAAATGGTGACAACACAGCAACATACAAGTATCACTTGCTGTAGAACTCATGGCCATTACGTGTGTTTTGAAGGAGTCAAAGAAACCCCACACTATGTTTGACAACGGAAATCTGATGTTTTCAACCCTGGACCTCTTTGCTGCTGGGACTGAAACTACATCTACAACTGTGCGCTGGGGGCTTCTTCTGATGATGAAATACCCAGAAATTCAGAGTAAGTCTGACAAGCCTCTGGTACAATATACTGTTGAATGCTTAAGGCTTTGGTTGTGGAAGGGAACGAAACTCATTCAGTGTTGCCTAGAGTAATTATTCTGTGTTCTGAGAGAGATAACAACCCTTGACTTTACAAAGGAATTTTATTCAGCTGAATTGCAATAAACCAGCCCAACCGAATGGGAGAGGCTAAGGGGCAGTCTACAGTTACAATAAAACTCTCCCATCGTTATTCACCTGCAGGCTATGGGCTTACGTCACTAAAGGTCTCCTCAGGAGCTGATTCTGATCTGGTTTCTGTTAAAGGTTATGTGGTTACAAAGGTGTGTAATCAGAATCAGGCATGGGATGGACTGTAGTGACTCCATTCAAGCTCCCTTGGCTCAAAAATAAACCTGAAAGAACCATACTATGCCCTGACCTACCCACTTCTGCTCTCACCAAATATTCAGAGTTTTCCCTTTTCTTCATCTTTGCCAAACTGCCATTTCAGTTGCAAGATTGTTATCAGCTTCTTAATCCTTTCCTCCCTCCAAGGAAAGATTCAGGAAGAAATGAACCATGTCATTGAACCAGGAGAGATGCCTAAGTTGGAGGACCGGAAAAAAATGCCTTATACAGAAGCAGTGATACATGAAATACAAAGATTTGCCAATATTGTCCCAATGGGTGTATCACGATCAACTCCCACTGATGTGAATTTCCGAGGCTATGTGATTCCTAAGGTGAGCTTTGAGGCCAGCTCTGAGGCTTTATGCTGCACAGATTACTTACAGCTTTATTTAAAGCAGACAAATAAAAATATAAGTAATTAAAGACACCATGATGCATGGTTTAATCTGTGATAGGACTCTTTTTCTGGGATCCAGGATAGCTGTTATAATGGACTGTGGTCTTTTACAGCTGTTTGAATCACGAAAAACCAGAGACTATGACATTATACTAGTTTGAACCTCTTATGTCAAATCTGGAATGTCTACTTCAGCAGCTTTCTTGAAAGATCTGAATCTGTAAGAAAGGAATATTTCGTGGTCCAAAAAGTAGAACAGCAGCTACTGATAACAGAGAGAGACACAATGGGCCAGGGAAGCATCCCTCAGTTCTATTTCTATTACTTGCCTCTTTACATTAGGAAAAAGAAAGCAGTATGGCTCAACTAGGAGAGTGATCTCCTCTTCTATGTGTTTCTTTGACCATTTTCAGGGTACTGAGATTATTCCACTGCTGACCTCTGCTCTGAATGATGAGTTACACTGGAAAACCCCGGATCAGTTCAACCCTTCCCATTTCCTGGATGCCAAAGGAAACTTCGTTAGGAGAGAAGCATTTATTCCATTCTCCATAGGTGAGGGGGGTGAGGGGGAAGGGTGTGCCACCTGGGGCTATGCTAATGGCAGTTCCTTCTGATTCAGAAAAGTATGAAAACCAGGAATACAGAACAGAGGATAAGGGATTTCTGGTCATTTTCCCTGTCCACCACTGTTGTAGGTAACCACTGCCTCTTTGGGAGATCTGGGAGACACTGATTTATTCACAATTATTGAATGATTTCATATACCTACAGGCCTCTGTGTAGACTGAGACCAAGTCAGTAGCACCTCTAATCCACAGAGAAAAAGAAGGGAAATTTTCCTACCTCAGCAACCTGCTCTTACAGACTATGCTTCCAGTTTAGAAGGTCTCAGAGATCAACACTAACAATTACAGTGCTCATCATCTGCTTCTCTCCTGGTTGTTTTCAGGACGAAGGGCTTGCCTTGGTGAAGGACTGGCCAAAATGGAGCTGTTCCTATTCTTTGCGGGCCTGCTCCGCAAATTTGTCTTCCAACCTCCTCCAGGAGTGGATAAGTCAGACCTGGATCTCACTGCTGATGTTGGCTTTACCTTGAACCCTATGCCTCACCTCGTTTGTGCTGTGCCTTGTGAATGATCAAACAACATGGCATTACAGCAGTGAGCAGTGAACTCTTCAAGCTTGAAAGCAAGTCTAGTAAAAGCAGGAAAAGCTGTCTGCACCTGGGCTTTAGGGGAAGAGACACCGGGTGCTGCTATTTTTCTCTCCTTCATGCCATTCTGTCCGACTGCTCTGGCAGTGTCTGTATAACGCAAACCCTTCAGACAGCCCTGAGTACTGCTCTCAGAAACAGTGTGATTCCTTCTTGGTACAGCACATCAAAGATGCTGTTTTCAGGGCTGTATGAAGGAAAGAAATAGCTTCAAGGCTCCTCTATAGATGTAACCCATCAGAGGCTTTCCCCTGACAGCCTCCATGGGGAAATTCTCAGCCCAAAGTCCAAGCTCTACAGCAGAGCTAATTATCGATGGCCCAGCTGGAGACAACAGACACTTAACAGATCTAGAAATCTCCTCAGGATGGTTGTTCAGCTGAGCCTCAGACTGAGCTTCCATTGTGCCATACAACCTGCCTTATCTTTATTACAGAGTCCCAGACACAAGGGTGTAACGTGGGCTGATGCCAAGACCCAGGCACGGGACAGTTATCAGAAAACATCTAAGTGGTTTGGGAAGTGGGTTCATTCCAACTCACACCAGGTACTTTATGCTGAACAACTTATTTATTGCAGGGCCAATTTAGAAGCTTTCTTTCTACTAAGAAAGGCATTTCTACCACTCCTTCACCTCTCCTGGCTTCATACTGGCTCTGGCACTTCTCCTATCCCTTAATGGGCCATTTTAGATCCCCAAACTGGCAGAAAATGACCAGCTATGGCGAGTGAAGCGTTCCTGAATAAGCATGGCTAAAGCAGCACAAGCCCATGGTACCGAGGGCGATGCAGCCTGGGGCTGGGCAGCAGGACTGCCACACTCCATCAGAGAGCTGGGAGAGGCTCAGCCCTTTCTCCACTTGCACCTCAGGAAATGTAGTTGCTCTTTAGATCCTCTCTGCCCTCCCCAGATAGTGAGAGGATCCTTCATGGGATGATTCAACCGCAATAAGGTTAGAATTGCTCATTCTCCAATGACTGAAGAGTCTGGAAGGAGACGCAGGTTAGACTTTGTTACCAACTTGCTCACATGTACCATTAACTTGTAACTGTGGAAAGCTGAGGACACCACGGAGATTGTGGCTGTCCTAGAGCAGCCGTTTGATTACTACAATTAATGATTTATTTTGTGTAGCAGGCATTAGGAGTAGGAACAACACCCATTGAGGGTATGGTACGTGTGTGAAATCTGAATAGTGGTGCAGGTACAGCAGAGGAGGCTGCTTTGTGTGCTGTGAAACAGGCAGCAAAGCACATGTGGGTTAGGGAGAAGTAGGTCACTGGAGATGCTTTTGTGTTGGTTTGAAAGAGGGAAAGGTAGTTTAGGGTGAAATGAAAAAAAGGAGAAACCAAAAGTTATAGAGACTGAGGGGGCAGTTATGGTAAATCTGCAATATAAAACTGAAGCTGCTGTCATCTAAAGCTCATCTGTGGGAAGAAAAGAAAGAAAGAAAGAAAGAAAGAAAGAAAGAAAGAAAGAAAGAAAGAAAGAAAGAAAGAAAGAAAGAAAGAAAGAAAGAAAGAAAGAAAGAAAGAAAGAAAGAAAGAAAGAAAGAAAGAAAGAAAGAAAGAAAGAAAGAAAGAAAGAAAGAAAGAGAAAGAAGAAAGAATATGAAAGAAAAGAGGAAGAATATGAAAGGATGACAAAGCAGGGTTGCCTCTGGACAAGACGCTGACTCTTCTCAGTAGCTTTAGTTTATACAACTAAAGGCAGCCCTCTAACATTTATACTGTACCTTGTACTGGTATTGCACTTGCACACGTGCTGTATCACAGGGCCATCTCCAGCTCCTGGTCCCAGCTCACAGAGTCTGCTGGGTAAGCTGTGCAACAAGGAAGCCTTCATTGCTTGGCTTGCTCATGTTTGTTTTGCTATTGCTCTATTTGCAGTGTATTTGCAAGCCTGACCTTATCACCTACTTAATCATTAAATATTTTGTTCTGTTGCTGTTGATCTATCTGGTGTTACAGTATGCAGTTGATTTTGGGTCAAACTGATAAAGTTGCGCTGCACCACCTTTAATACATCCACACTAGAGATGTGAACACAGGGATCCCTGGGCAGCACATGCAGCCAGGACATGTTTAGAAACACAAAGAGTGAGTAATACTCATAGCCACCAACAGGAAATAATTGAATTTCTAACTCCAGAAAACCACAACCACTATGTGAGGCAGGACATGGCTCTGCATGGCTCTCTGATGTGACCCCTTACAGTGGTCTTTGTGTCTCTGGCCTTTGCTTCCAAGGAATCCATCACAGTAAAAGCCTGCAGGATTTATCTGAGGCTGCAGTTGTGGATGCAGGGAAGGCAAACATATTTGAGAGGATTTAAGTTAAAGGATGCAGGGTTGGTGCCTTACTGGCTGGCTCTCCCCAGGCTGGCTCACTGGCAGTGCAGTGGTTGCACTTCAGGTGGGCAGTGCCCAATGCTCCACATCCTCACCACTAGGTTCACATGCAGTGGCAGAATGCCACATGGGCATGAAGGATGGAGGACAACAAGGCCAGGAGCACCCTGAGGGGCCCGGCTGCCCCAGGAATGCACCTGGAGCAGTGTCAGTGCCTGGCAGGTGTTTTATGCTCAGCTCTGTGTGCTTAGGCAGGGGAGCACGTAGCAGCTCGGCTCCGGAGTGAAAATGTACCAGACACATTACTGAGACAGGAATTTCTTGTCATCGCAAGAGTTTTACTTACCTTTGTCATTTTAATGCATTGCACTCAGAGCATGGTTTGAAAAAAACCCACAATACACTCCCCCTGGCTTTTCAGAGATAATTTAAGTCTCTTTCTGAAACACCTTTTATGATTTCAGAGGCTCTGAGGGCAAGGATGAAATACCAGGAGAGTGCTAACAACACATAGCTTTTGCACCACAGGGTGCTGTGGATCAAAGAAAACCTTGTAGGAACAAACATTTTGCCCAGAGTGCAGAGCATGTGCAAGTTCTCATTGCAATGCCCACCTCCTGTGTCCTGTGCCAGCCCTGATCCTTCCTGCCTGTCTTTACAGCCCATCTGTCTCTTTGCTCACTGGATGCAGGCAGGGTTGAGTCATCGTAGGCACCAGCATGCTCTGGGGAAAACTGTTGCCTCCAGCCCATTTCTTGGAAACTAATAAAAAAATAAATCCTACAAATGTTGCAACACACTTGCTGCTTCTGCTTCTGGGTGGCTGTTGTAAGGTAACATCTCCACACCACACAGAAAGCTCCAGTGTGCAACCCAGCACTGTTTGCTCTGGGACCCTGCTAACCATAGCTATGCTCCACTCTGGAACAGGTCCTCTTCTTTCCCTGTCTTTGCATTTCCAAGGCTGGGGGCCCATATTTGCTGAATAATGGCCTATATATGATCTAACCTTTGGACACATGTACCTTCAGCCTTGTGCTTCCTCATTGTGTAAGACAGCTCTTTCTTCCCTGAACAATATTATTCCTGTGGCTGTTTATTCCCAACTTTCTCCTGAAAACCACTATTCAATCAGGTAGACCTCAATTATTTTCTACCTTTATGAGGAATGCAAGCTCCAGGTGTTTAGCATCTTCAACTTAAGATCGTTCCATTCTCCTGCCTTGTTCCCCTTCTAGATCCTGCCAGCTCACTAACTTCTATCTCTTAGAAGCTGCTCTTGCAAAATGAAGAAACATCATAGAAGCTTCAAATCGCATTTTGTCTTTCCCTTCTGCTCGTGAGTCCACTCATGATCACTTGATCCAAGCTAATTTTCCATGGCTAGCTATTACATGTCCTCTACTTCAGACACAAAGTCTGAAAACACATCCCTTCCGGGCAGTTCAGAGCCGACTTTATGAAGAAATTTATGGCTACAACACCCCCAGGGATACATGGGTTGTACCATTATTAACAACCTTTGATCTCCACTTGACATCAAGAAAGCCAAAGTCTCCCATAACAATACTGTTTTTTCTGTCTAGGAACACAGACATCTCAAATCCTACCTAAATCTGAATCTGGAGGTTCTAACAGGATCCAAAGAAATCTTTTTATCTCCCTGTATCAGTGGAGCACTTGGAGGGTCATAGTACTGCTAATGAAGGACCTTGAGGTCTCAGGGAGGAGGAGGTTATAGAGGAATGCCAAGCACCTTTTCCCATGTACATGTTCTTGCACACACATGCATGGGTTTGTAATTTGAAACTCTCTTTACTTCTGGACAGGCTTTGCAAACTGCTTAGACCACATTCTCGGAGGTGTTTAAAGAGGGTGGAGTATGCAGTATTTATTTAGGTACTCTACAAACCTTAATAAGAATCGAGAGCTTGTAGCAATCGCAGAGAGCAAACAGAAAGCCAGCTGGCAGAAACTGAACAGTGCCACTGCATTTTTATTACTTCTAACCCCCAAAAACCAGATTATTACTAAAAAAAATGTCTTTTTTAATTTCGTTTCTCTCTGATCCTACATTAATTTGTCTGCTCTGTGCAGCAGTATTATTAGCCATAATCTATTTTTCAAATGGCTATAAAAATTCAGCCTTTAAATTACCTCCTGGTCCAACTCCTCTTCCGATCATTGGTAACCTGCACTTGGTGGATCTTAGAAGGCAAGATAAATCACTAATGAAGGTAGGACAAAAACCCCCTAACTCAGACCCTCATAGATTTTAAAGCTGCCTGGGATGTATTAGTGAGAATTTTTGTCTTTTTTAAATTCAAACTAAATTGCAAAGGTGTGAAAATTGCTTTATAATATCTTTCTGGGCTGCTCCTAGTCAATGTCTGTGTTGATGCAATGTAATTTAGGAGCAATCAACCATTAAAAAAAGACCTCTGGGTAATATGGGATTTCTTCATGTAATTGTGATGATGTACATGAAGTCTATAATGCTTGTGGGATTTGAAATATTAATTTGACAGCTTGGACACCTAGAAATCTTTTAAAGCACAAGGACATAACTAACGTGAAATGAAATTACTTCCCTTCCCTATGCCCTGGAGATCTGGCAGGAGGAATTCCACAATGCAGTGACCCCAAAACTGCTGTGGAGAGGGCCAAATCCAGATGCTCCATTGCCAAATCCCCTTGTTGAATTGGATACGCATTAAAATCCGGATGGCAGAACAAGAGAGGGATGGGAAAGCTGCACTAAGGAACCAGAATGAATAGCCCGTAAGCTCTTCTACAAACCTGTAATTATGACAACTTACCTCACTTACAGTGGTAAACTGTCCTTCTGTGCGAGACGAGGCTGGCACAGCCCGGGGTGTTTCCATGGGCTGCTGAGCAGTCCCACCTGGCTTTAGCAGACGGCACCTCAGGGTCCAACCCGCGCCAGGGGCACGGAAAGAGTGAACAAACAGACAGCAGCGCTTCATGGCGAGGTGTCGACACAGCTCCTCTCACACTGGTGCTCAGCAAACACAGGCTGTGCTGTGGGAGCAGCCACTGGTGGCTTACTGCTGCCATGGGGTGAGGCTCCAGCACCTGGTGTTGTTATGGGCAATGTCAGGGCTGAGGTCAGTTTACCCAGCAGGGCTGGGCAGATGCTGCTGCAGCCTCTGAATGGTGGTTTGGAATTACCTCTGCATGCTTTTGTCCCTTGCTAGGCTGTATTTAGTATTGACTATGTTTGTCTTTGCTTTGGGATTACTCCAGAGGGGTTATCCCTCCATCTCTCCGCATGGAGAGTGAAAAGTGGTGATTGCATTGAGCAGCAGGCACTGACTGGTGTTTGTGGGCTGGCATTGATGGGTGTCCCCTCTCCCCTGTGAAAGCCTCCCATGGCCTGGCTGGGCTGAGGCTGCGCACATACACTGTGTGTTTAAGCAGCAGATTTGGACTGTGGCTTCCCATCACCTTGCTTCAGTCCAGCCCAAACTCTTCTCAGCTGTTCTCAAGTCATGTTTTCCACTTGCTGAGATGAAAGATGCAGCCACAGCAACAGTGCAGAAAACCTCCCACAGTCCCAAGTGCAGCACCAAGGAGATACATGGCTCCTCTGGTCTAGTAGCAGGGACGAGGAGCGCTTTGGTACAAGAGAAGCATCAGCCCAAACTCTTCTTGTGTGTCAGCATCATTATTTGCATTGAACTTCTCAGTTTCCATCATTCTCTGGTTTGCCAACTTGTGCTGCCATTTGAGGTCCAATCTTTAACTTTAGGTGGGTTTTTTTTTTTTAATTTATTTCCTTCTTAACGGCAAAACCAGATTAGTAATACAGTGATGGGGGTGGAGGTTCTTTCATGGCAGGAAGCATGAATTCCATATAGATGCCAGCAAGGCATGTTTAACTGTGATGAGCTCTGGCTCACAAATGCTGTTCTGCAGGTAATGGCTCTGCAGTCGTTCCTAGCAGGATGCCAGGACAGGATATGTCCTTTCAGAAAGCAACATGTGCTTGCTCCATGCATCCTCCTTCCTTTCCTGACCAAAACAGCTCGCCTCTTTTTCAGCTTGCAGAAAAATACGGCCCCATCTTCACCCTCCACTTTGGGTTCCAGAAAGTTGTGGTCCTGACCGGGTACGAAGTTGTGCGGGAGGCGCTTGTGAACTACACAGAGGAGTTTGTAGACAGACCATCCATCCCAATATTTGACCAAATTCAGAACGGAAACGGTACTAGAGCCATGATGGGGGTGGGTGGAAGGGACGACACCGTTGCTTAGTTCCAGCCTAACTGGGCATCCCCGGAGCCCGGCTTTTAAACATCCCCCTTGGGCCCTTCTGAAGCCAAGCTGACAGAAAACATTTGGTTTCCTCACTTGCACGCAATGACTTCTGGCTTACCATCATTTTTGCTAATGCACTTGGGGCCGATCCGTATCTTAAAAGTTCAAGGGTGAGGAGTGGGATTTTTAAAGGCAATTCTGGGGTTAATTTCCATAAGATGTCGATGTGAGTGGCTCACCACCACATTTATGAATCTTCCTTATGTTTTCAGGGGACTTTGGACTAATTGGTTTGGCTGTTTGGAGCTGTAGGGGTTTTGCCTTTCTCTCACTGCCAGATGCCAGATGTCCATTTTGGACATATGAGCCTCCGCAACTTTGCCTCCCCACAAAGACTCTTGAGGGGACCGAGCTGAAACAAGTTCAGGCAGAAGCAATAGGCTGAGGCTACAAATTCACCCTCACAAACAACTCCCTAGTTTTTCCAAGACAACTCTCCATCCTTGAGTATTTCAGAGGACTTCTGCTTCATCTGAGGCTTCATCCAAGGCTTTATCTTTGACATCCAAAACTCAGCTTTATATACTGGTCACAGGCTATAGTTGGGATTAGAATTAGAAATTCGATTACCCAGCTATAATATCAATAGATGAATTTATCGCTACATAAATAAAAGGAATTGATGGGGAGAAAACTATTTTTAGAGCTAATTTACACGTAAAATATCCCTGTGGGAGTCTGTCAGTATTGCATCATAAGTTCTTTCACACTTACCTTCTCAGCCCAAGTCTGAGGCACTTAGAGGTGACCCAAAGATGGAAATTTTCAGGGGCTGTTAAGTAATAATGGTCACAAATTTTCCCATGAAACATTTCTTTTTCAGAAAATGCCAATTTTTTGACTCCAAACCTGTTTGCAGAAAAGGAATTACCCAGATGAAATTGCGTGACTTAAAGAAAAATTAAAAATTGAAGTTTAGAGATTTGCTTTGACAGTTTTAGAGCAAAAATTTTTGCTTTCCAAATTAAAACTACACTGCTTTAAAACAGCCATTACTCTAGAAAAAGTAAACACATTAAAAACCTCACAACCAAGATCAAGAGGTAAAGTGCTGGAATCCAGCTTTTCAATGGACACAATCTGAGATAGTCTTTAGGTTCCTAACCCCATTTTTAATTTCCAGTACTCTGACAGGATGAAATACCCATCTCTGCTTGGAGGTGCTAATGACCATCAAGGCATGAGCTCAAAAACCTCCACAAAAATGTCAGTATTTTTACCACTGGTGAAAATACAGCTTTGCTGAGAATCTCAATAAAACAGTTTAGCACTGATTAGTGTTGAGGAAATGTGAATTATCTCATCCTACATAGATAAAATACCTTTATGACTAGAATAGGACAAAGGGAGAAGCTTCAGGGATATAAGGTGGTTGCTTGAGGCTTTCCACTTGCAAACAATGCGGTCAGAAAAGTCGCCTGATTGACTTAGTCCAAGATCTCCCCTCAGCTCTACAGCCAACCTGTACTGGTCTGAAAGCCATACCTGCTTATCTTCCACTCAGGAGAGGGCTGGAGTAACTGAGTTGGGAGGGAGCCTGTTTTTCCCAAACTCAGTGAGAGTGGTAGAATGCAGCTGAGAGGATACAGGGATGGGGTACATAGAAATGCGAGACCCTTACTCCTTAAATCCATGGGAAACTGGGCAGCAGAAACACTTGTGGAGATCCCTCCTCATCTGGTCCTGTTTGTGTGGTGGGGTTCCTCTGTGCCTGAACCCAGCACATGTCTCACGGCCTCCCCAGGTCTGTTCTTCTCTATCGGGGAGCTGTGGAGAACAACTCGGAGATTCACCGTATCCAGCATGCGCAACCTCGGCATGGGGAAACAGATGATAGAAGGGAGAATCTTTGAGGAGCTTCACTTCCTTATTGAGAGGATCAAATCCTTCAAAGGTGAGCTGGAAACCATCATGCAGCTGTAAAGTCTCATGTGTGTCACAGCTGCTCAACACCTCACAGCATTCCCATCCTCCTCCCATTGCAGGGGAACCTTTTACCCTGCCGTCCTTCAACTGTGCTCCCATCAACATCACCTTTGTCATGCTGTTCGGGGACAGGTTTGACTATAAGGACCCAACATTCCTCACTCTCTTAAGACTCATAGATGAAGTTATGATTCTTCTGGGATCTCCATATTTAAATGTAAGTAAGGCATCCCACAGATTAACAATTTTTTATACTGGCACTTTACACCTGTGAGCCACACAAACCATAGGATTTACTTCAGCACCTTTCAAATGTTCAATAGCAGCTATTACACACCTAAAAGGTGACAGTTTTCCATGTGCCACCTTGGTCACCCCACATGTGCTGCCAGATTCCCCTTTTGACCCATCCTGCACATCTGTATGGAGCTAAAGAACTGAACTATGGCTACTTTAGCTCCAAAGACCTTTTTTTTGAGGAGGGGAAGGGGGGAGGGGGATTTTCAACATAAATGAACCATCTAGGCTTTCTTTGCTGCATTTTCTATAAAGAAACATTCAGTGTTGATGTCTAGGTGAGTGACATTTCACAGATTGCATTAAAAATGCTTTCTGGGAGAGTGCCAGGAGAACTTTGGTTATCTTCAAACTATCCTAGCCAATCCTTCACAACTGGTGTTAGAAAATACTCATCTCATACTGAGCTAACCTGGCTGGTGGCCTGGCACACTGCACCCCCAACTCTGCTGGGAGGTTTACCAGTCTGTTACCAGTAGAGGGGATCTGTTCCTACAGAACAGCACAAATGCTTAAAATTAGGACATAGTCAATAAAGACTCAAGGGTTGCAAAAAGTGCTTCCTTATGAAAATCTGCCCAGGAAGTCCTTGGGATGCTGAGATACTGCTACTAAAGACAAAAATCAACTGATACTTCTTAGAAACTCTTTCAGCATCTACAAAGGTCATGGGTTTGACCCTCATACAGGCCATTCACTTAAAGAGTTGGACTTGTGGATCCCTTCCAACTCAGAATATTCTGTGATTCTGTGTGATATTTTTCCAGGGCTAATGCTTCTCTTTTTTAATTCCTCATTAGTATTTCAACTTCTACCCATTCCTTGGATTTCTTTTCAAAACCCACAAGATTATGCTTAAGAAAATAGAAGATGTGCGTGACATTTTAAGGCAATACATGAAGGCAAGCAGAGAGGATATCAATGAGAACAGTGTGAGGAGCTACATTGATGCACTGATATTCAAGCAACAAGAGGTATTTGACTGCTTAGTTCTGTTGACTGTTGCAATGTCTCCTTCGGATTTTCTAGCTAAAACAGTTGCTAAGTCTTGATTTCAGTCATGTCATATAATTCAGCTGAAATGTATGTTGTTATTCTAGTGGTATTGAAGTCAGGCACCAGCCTCTTACAGTTGGTGCATTTTACTGCAGGGATTTCTATATCAAAATTAAGATACAAAAGCTATAGTCTTAGTCCACTCCTGAAATAGTAGCACTAATAATGTGAGACCAACTTCTTATTTCTAGTAGAAAATGCATGAATTCACATGAAAGCTGACTCTGCCTTTCTTTTTATGACAACAAATCAATTAATTGTTGATACTGTTGCTGTAAGATGAATAATCCACTTAAAGTACTTGAATGATAAATCATCAGTACAAGTCCTAACCCTGCCCTGCACCTTATTTAGTAGAGACTTGGCAGTTTCACATATCAGTTGTTTTTATTCAATATGAAATACTTGGTTGTTTCTCCTTTCCAACTGGATCCAGGCTGACCCTAAGCACTAAATATTCTACTCAGCTATGTGGAGGAAGAGTTAGCACAGTTCTAAAGCCCAGGCAGAAACGGCCTGAAAAGTGCTTTTGAACATTGTTAGGGATTCAAACCTTCCCTTGGCCAGGAGAAGTCCCTCAGAGGTAGGATTAGCTGAATCTCCTTCTGTACAGAGGAGAGATTGGGCACTTTCCAAACTTGTGAGGCTTAGTCTGTGAACTGCCCCTGGCTCTGGGCTTCAGCCTCCTTCTGGGTGGAGATGGATGTTGAACCGAAACTCCACACCAAACCTTCCATCTCTGGTGCTCCCAACTTCGGTGAATGCTGTGCATTCAAGGTCAGGTCTATCTTAGCACCTCGTTCACAAACACCAGCCATAGTCTGCAGTGTCTTGGGCTCTGCACTATTTCCTGAGCTTGCCGAATATTAAGGCTGGTGGTTTTAAGATTTTTCTCACCTCTTGTGTTTTTCAAGGAGAAAAACAAGAAAGACAGCCTCTTCCATGATGACAACTTAATGGCATCCATCCTTGACCTGGTCATGGCGGGAACAGAGACCATAGCCACCACGCTCCAGTGGTCCATCCTGCTCATGATGAAATACCCAGAGATTCAAAGTGAGCTCTTTTTACCTACACTCCATCCATGACAAGGCTGAAATGGGGAAGGGACAGGCCTGGCCTCAGATTCACAGAAGCTTTTTTGCCTTAAATTTCATTGCGCTGAACTCCTGATGTAATTAGATGCTCATTAAAGTCACAAAATAGTCCCCTTGCCTTGCTAGGAGAGAGGATGAGTCAAGATCAAAGTATGATGCTGAGGAAACAATCCATCCCTGTGCCTGAACTAGACATAAAGCAGGGAAACCCACATTGGTGCTTTAAGAATCCTCTCCCTCCAAACTCTGGAAAAATGGTGTTTTCCCAAAACCAGATCCAAGGAGGGAGTTGGTTTCCTTTCTGGGGCACATCCCTTTTGTTTGTTCCTTCCAGAAAAGGTACAAGAGGAGATAGGGAGGACAGTCAAAGCTGGAAGCTTGGCCACGTATGAGGACAGGAAGAACATGCCGTACACAAATGCGGTGCTACACGAAGTGCAGAGGTTTATCACCCTCCTGCCCCATGTTCCACGCTGCACTGCTGTTGACACTCACTTCAGGGGCTATTTCCTCCCCAAGGTAGGTAACTGCTCCATCCCAGGAACACAAACCGTCCTCAGATTTCCCAGTGCCAGTAAAGAATGGTTTCTTTAGGGGAAATTATAGGGCAGAGTCCAAAATCATCCCCAGAAGCGTTTCTACACTGAGTCCAGAGACATCAGTATGATAGGACTTAATTCTAAGGAATTCCTTACTCCATGAGTGACCCTGGTTTACCTTCTTGCTGCCATCTGCACAGTGAAGTATCTGGCAGAGAATTTGCAGGATCCTACCTTCTACTTGAGGTTTTCACAGCACCATGTGGGGTTTGGCTTCAGTCCTTGACACCAGTGGGAAATTTTCACTGATCTCTGTCTCTACTGGCTGATGGGGTAAAACCTTCAGTGTTTCCACCTATTCCTGGTGGAGCAAATCTTCTGGGACACCAAAGTCTGTGTGACAAAATGAACCAAAAAAGTGCACTTGGCTATCTTTTGTTCCTTTATGCACATTTCTTCCAGGGTATAATTGTAATCCCGTCACTTACCTCAGTGCTGCTGGACAAGACACAATGGGAGACACCACATGAGTTCAATCCCAACCACTTTCTTGATGCTGAAGGGAATTTTGTAAAGAAAGGAGCTTTCCTGCCCTTCTCCACAGGTAACTGAAGGGCAGATCTACACAGACATGAGGCTATGGCAGGACCACATCATTATGGTATACACTAAAGGTGTCTTTGTGGCGAAGTACTGCCCTTAACTTGGTCAATCATCAATCAAGCAACTAAATGGAGTCAATTATTCTGCATCTGGGCAAATGGCTGCTTTCAGAGCATAGCTCTCCCACCAGTAAATCTAGCAGAAAGAAGGGCAGAAAAGAAGAAACACGCCCTTTTCTAGAAGTGGGATGTCAGGATAAATTCCACAGGAAAAGAGAATTTCAAAGCATTCCACTTTGGAAGGAGGTGTCAATTATCTATCAGGTTTTCAAAGCCTTTTCAAAGAGAAAGAATTAAACATGCTGTGTTAGAAGAGCTGAGAGCAGAGGGGACACCATAAATACATAATAACCCTTTAACAACGCTGTGACCTGCTGCTACAGGTGGTTGTGTGACAAAAGAGACTAGGAGGCACCTTTAGTAACACAGGCTCCTTTATTCTAAAATGTTTTAGTGCATTTCAAAGTTTCACTCCTGCTCCCATTGCAACATCTCAGATGCTAATGTGTCCATGGCAAACATTCCAGTTTGACTTTTCTCCGTCAGGTAAACACTCTGCTTTCATCTGCAGGGCGAAGGAACTGCATTGGAGAAAGCCTGGCCAAGATGGAGCTGTTTGTCTTCTTTGTAGGGTTGCTTCAGACATTCACTTTTCGACCCCAGCCGGGAGTTTCAGAGTCTGACCTGGACCTTACTGTCCCCCAAACGACTTTCACATTAAGGCCTCAGCCTCAGGCGACCTGTGCTGTCCTGCGTGAATAACCACAGCCTCGTTCAAGAGCACTCCAAGTGGGAAGATGTTTAGACCCTACTTTGCTCAAACTCACCATCCCCCCCCATCCTGCCATACCACCCTCTTTCACATTCCCTCCCCATTGTCTCCATCCACTCCCATCCCAGTGCTCCATCTGTCCCATAGGCTGCTCTTTGCTCCCGTGCTGTGGGGAGGTGCATGAGATCAAATACAAACCATGATGGTGCTGACAGACACACACCTCTTCTCAAGGCAGACTGTGCATGGAGCTGATGAAGGGACCAAGCAGCTGGTCTGGTGAAGAGGATACAGCCCATGAGAGTGTAGCATCCAGGCTCCCATGGTTCATAATGTCACAGAAATCTGCCCAAAATCCTGAGGAAAGAGACACCACAATTTGCTGGGATCCACAGAGATACACTGTGGATCACACTCTGCAACCATCCATATGTACTTTTCCATAGCTTCTAGGAAAGTCCTACCAGGATTTTGCCTACCAGGCAGCCAAGTCAAACACCGAGAGTGAAAAAACAGATCAATTCACATGATTTGAGGACAAAGTTATTTCTGCTTTGGAACAGTGTCCTGTAAGACACTCCATGGTCTGCAAACCTATTTCATTAAGCAAGTGCTGCTGCGACCAAGTTCAACACTGCTTCACAGTCTGAATGAAACAGGTGCTACATTTTTAAGTTTGCAATTTAAATCATAAGGCCACGTGAGATTTGCATCAGCATCGGATCAAAAGATGCTAATGATACAGAAAAATAAACTATACTCACCACTAGCTTCATGCATCTCTGTCTTTTATGACTTTGTTAAATAGGAGCAAAGACTCTTCTTCTCTTCAGATCTGGTTAATGTCAAAAGCCCACATCATTAGTCATCCTAGTGTTTTTTATGGTCTGGTCTTTGGAACCAGCCATGAAATTTTTCTGCAAATGCTGTCTAATTTCACACTGCTGGTTTTACACACACACATGCACAGAGAATTGGGATCAGGGATTAAATGAGACCCGGTGTTGGTTGACTTCCTTTCCTCTGCAGCTCTGTCTGGCTGCTGTCCCTATCTGTAGAATCTGCCATCATATTCCACAATGTTATTCCAGGCAATTTTTCATCCATTTATCTGCCTGTGACTTTCCACTTCTCCATATGCATTTTCTTGTCATCTGTTTTATCACATTATTTGTTTCTCCCTTCATGGGAACCCAATAAAGTTGTCATCCCATGTCTTCAGAACATTTCCTATGCCTGGCACCCAACTGTGCAGTACATAGAAATGAAACTGCCATGAAAGGTTGATCCTGAGCCCAGAGTGACAACGGGTATTATAATGTCAGATGTATCTCATGCGTTAGAGGTTTTGCATACCCTCAATCTAGTAAAAACCAGTTCAACAGGAGACCCTCCACACCTGCAGGGTGGTTTCTCCAGGGCAAACTGCTCTCCCTTTGTGCTCAGCTATGGGATATCAGTCAGCCTGGGGACAGTCTCGTTTACTTTTATGTCTTCAACATAAACCCAAAGGTTCACTGATGCTGGTGCTGGCCCTCTGCTTAGTGCCTTGGACCCTGAGCCTCTCATCTCTTGCTCTCCCAAAGCATCACTTGCTGGCAATGTTACTTTTGAGAAGTGGTGGCAGTGGGACAGTCTTTTCCAGGGAAGGCAGAAAGAGACAGGTAAAGCAGCTGGGGAGAAAACCACATACTAACTTCATGAGGGAAGTCTCGGTCTGGCAGAAATAAAAAAATTCTTTTGCCTTTGGCTTCAGAGTGGCTGGGACTGTTCCTGCTGTACCTCCTCTAAAACCAAGGTGAACTCAAAAGGCACATATGGCAACAATCTAATGCTCTGGGGCACAACGTTGGGCTGGGCTCAAATCTGCATGAATTCACTGTTGTAACCTCAGACCTCACTTCTTGCCATGGGCTCTCGAGTTCTTGGCTTTGAAGTAGAGAAATGGACCCCTTTCTACAAGGCACGGCAGCTTTCAGAGCCAGCTCTGTTTGGACACCACCTTCTGCACTGGCACTCCCTGGCAGCAGAGCAGAGCCGGTGGCAGTGCTGGCCAGGACAGGGATTCAGCAATACCTCTGCCTCAAGAAGAGCCAGGAGCTACTAGAAGCAAACATCCAAGGAAAACAGGTTTTTTTGATTCCTTGGAAAAGTGCACCCTGCTTGTTCCTGTGTGGGTAGATGGATGGAGGTGACCCCTCCCTAGCACACAGGATTACACAGCTGAATGTATCTGCACAAAATTAAGTGATTGCCTCCCATTTATTTGCTTAGCCAAGCGATGGCAGAACATTGATTACGACTAACCTACATATTTATCTAGCAGAAAACAGGGGTGGAAATACCATTTCCACATTCCTCAGGGGCCCTGAGGGTTTCCCCTCAAGCTGCAAAACATGATTGTACCTTGCAGCACTCCCCTGAATTGAAGGCAAACACCTTGGGGCAGGACAAGTGGCTTGATTTTTAAAGTTAAATCTGAACAACAGCTCATTTTGTGGCACTGGCAGATGGCTGGCAGAGTGTCCTGCTGCCATTCCGAGCACTGGGTGATGCTGGGATCAAGAGCTCCTGTCTCCAGAGGGGCAATGATCAGTATTGCAGTAACTCTTATGCACTAGCCAGAGCAGTCAGCATCGTACAGAACATAATTTCTACTTTATTTTTACCACGAGATGGCACCACGATCCCTCTGAGTCACAGCCAGCCCAGCCTTGTGGCCCTTACTGGGCTAAAATGCCCTGTCAGCACAAATGTGGGCCAGGAAAAGAAGGCAGAGCTCAGCCTTGAGGCTTTACACTCCCCTCAGTCCAAGTGCATTCTGCAAGGCTGGGCACAAAGACATTCACTTCCCATTAACCTGAAAGAATCAAGTGGCAGACGGGGAGTGGTTGGGGTTAAATTCATCTGGCATCTCCCATTTTTCCCATTTTATCCAGCAGCACAGAGGTGAGCAGAGAGATACTGTTGTTCCCTGCAGCACAACCACGCTCTGCTGTAGCATGTGTGGATGTTGCAAGCTTCTGTCTTCCCACTCAGTGTTCCTCCCTTTGGGCTGTGTCTGGAAGACAATTTCTTCCTCTGAAGAACTAATTTCTCGGCTTCTACATGACCATATGACTCTTTGATAGGAAAGATACCCAGTTCACTGGAATTACTGACTAATATGTGATCTGGCCCTAACCCAGGAGGGTGTTAGAAATCTGGACGTTCAATGGAATGTTCAAAAAACATGTGGCTATGGCACTTGGTTAGTTAGACATGGTTTAGTGGTGAACATGGTGAGGGTCCTAGGTTGATGGCTGGACTTGGTGATCTTTAAAGTCTTTTCCAACCCAAGCAATTCTATGATTTGGCTCAATGGTTGTTGGCTATTCCCGAGTTAGAAGCAGAGGAAGGACAGGGGCCAGGCTCCCTTGCTGCCCAGCTGCTCCCTGCTTGCCTCGAGCCAGGCAGAGACAATGTCCTGGTAGCCCAGAGGCAGCACTGCTCTGCAGGGCATGAATAGTGATGGAGAGTGAAGAGAATAAGGAACAGACTCCAGGGTATGAAAACTGAGCTGTGGGAAATGGGAAGTTGTGTGCATAACCCTGAAGTCACGTTGCCATCGGACTAGACTCAGAGACCAGGGAAGAGGGAACTGTCTCTTCCCCACAAAAAGCCCTTCAGAGACATTGCTTTGGGATGCAGGTGAGTTGCAAGTATCAAGATGCATCATATTAACATTTGAGTGCAGAATTTCTTCAGTTTTCAGCAGACGTATTTGCACACTTGAGATTCTGTCTCCCCTAAATGAACTAATTGAACAAATTCATTGGTTTTCCAACATCACATGAGAATAATCTGCTCTTCTGCACTTCTTTAAAATCATACACACCTCTTCTGACTTTTTCAGTATCACCTATGTGAGGTTCGAGGAGAAATCCAAGGAATGGATAGAAATTAAATAGCTAAAAACAAAACAGGAAAAAACCCCCACAGAAAAAAATTAAATTTACCCATTACCTTGTAACACTCAAGTGTCATAATGGAGAAATCATTTATGTGATGAACCACATGACATGTGGTTGGAGTCTTTTTTGGTAACTAAAACATTTTAATGTCTAAAAGTACCTCCCCTTAGTGAAAATTCTCTACAGAAATGAATGGAGCCTATCAGACTTGTCTAGACAGAACCTATAAACATGAATTAAAAAAATACAATTAAGAGAAAGTGATAGTAAACTCATGAAACAATGAAATTACATTTTTAAAGAGGTAATAAAGCAAAAAGATAAAGCATTACACATTATGCAAAGAAAACCCCAACCGTTTAGCAAGCCAAAATACTTATGTTTTAAAGTTGTTAGATCATCGATTTTATCTTTCACATGAATTATAAATCAATTACACGCAGTTCTCAACATCATTAAATTTCACAGCACAATAAGCAGTTGCCTTTTATGTGCAGGGAGGTTACTTACACCATTTCTCAATGTTATAGATATACTGGCTGCAGAGTAAGATTCACAAATCTCTTGCTCATTCTAACTGCTTATAATTTTTGCTGTTTTCTGCAGAAACTGAACCTACTAATCCTCAAATACTTGTGCAATTGTCCCTAAGACAAGAGGTTACTTTGGGATGTTCACACAGCATCCAGCAGAAAATAGCTGGAATGAGCCTGCCTACTTTTCTTTCTACATTCACAAATTAAGTCAGTTTTTCGGTAGTTTCATCATGGATCTGTTTTTAAAGGAACTCTGGCCATGCCTTCTTTAAGGAGACCCAATTCCACCTGAACTTTGCTTGGACTGAATATACTAGGGAGTAGAATGTGTTGGAGAGTGTGTCCAACACATATGGGAGTAGAACATCTTGTGGTTTAGTTTAGGTAGTGCTGGGAAAAAAAATCTGACAAAAGCAAGCAAGCAAGCAACCAAAAACAGGTATGGAGAATCTTTCTGGGCAGGAGGCAATATTTTCACACCAAATCTCTGGGTTTGGCTTGTTTATAGCTCTGTCTCTTTGCAGCCATACACAGTAAAAAGCTCAATGCACAGGATTTGTCTCAGGCTGACTTGTTTTTCCTTAGAAAATGTTCCAGCTGTTTCAGAGAGCAAGGCTGGGTGCAGATGACACTGCTCTGTCCCTGTCGTGAACAGGACAAGAGATTTCACTGAACAACTTGTGGTTTAGAGGATAAACTGTGCTGGGGGACAGGAGGGGTAGCAGGGAGGCACCTCTGCTCACGCTGGGGAATTCCCCCAGCTGGCTAAGCCAGCAGCCAAAAAAGTGCTCAGTCAAGAGGGCACAGGGGTGTTTGGGTACAGTACAGAAAGTCTCCTTTCCCCTTCATACTGAGGTTGGGAAAATAGCACAGTGTACCCTTCCTCACACTGGGCCTCACTCTTAAGAACAAGATTAAACACTCCCCCTCCCCAACATGCTGTATGCATTATATACATATTAGGTCATCAAATCTGTTCCTTTCAGCCCTGGATTATTCCTTTCATTGTTTTTCCATGTCTAGTCTTGGGCAATATATTAGTTTTTAACATGCAATTCAGAAACATGCCAAAAATCTGTTTACAGAAGTAATTGTTTGAGGTACAAACAGCCCGTGCTACTGCACTCTTGCCAGTTCTTGCAGCCTTTATCATGAGTCATGCGTGATCTACGCTCTGTCTGGACTCCCAGTAACTGCAGAAGGGATTGCATAAGGACCTCAGCCTTTGCCTGGTGAAAAATAATTTTCTCCCCTCTGCGCTGCAAAAAACCAGCCTTGAAATGTGACATAAGTGCCGCTAAAAGCAGAAAACTGATAAGGCAAACAAGAAGAGCCCCAAACTATTTTTCATGTAAAACAAAGTCCCTCAAGCCCTGCAAAGCATAGCCCTGACAACAAGGATGCAGCTCAAGACTCATCTCAAGACCCTTAAATACTTTTGCAATTGCAACAACTCATTTGAGAAGCAGCACAGCAAGTATGTCCTTATCTGTTCAACCTGCTGGTACCATTTCTGTGTGGATGTGATAGAATATGGTCTGTCTGCTAACACACACTATGTTCAGAAGGACGCCCCTTAGTGCCTCAGTGCCAGCCAGCACCACTTCTGAACCCCCAAAAGGACAGTGAACACTGGGCTGTACTTCTCTGGTATCTAGGAGAGACAAATCATAGTGTGGAGGTCACCAGTGGGAATGGCATGACCTGCTGGGTGGGTGAAGAGTTTCCTTCTGGCAGCATCTGGCAGAGTTGAGACCTGTCAGAGACATCAGTGGAAAGACACATCACTTTTGTAAAATTACTCTGATCTCACAAATGTTGCAAGGGTCCCTTAAGCAAGAAAAGAATATCTGACATCTTTTTCTTGAGTCATTTTAGATCACAGGGATGTTGTACTGTCCTGTTCTGTGCTCTGAGATGGTATCTCACTCGAGGATGCTTTGGGATTGTTCCCAGGTGCAGGGAGGTTCACACACTGGACACAGCACCCATTCAAACCTGGATTCTTTCCCCACACCACAGGCAGGACATGGACTGACTGTAAAGGACATGACCTCAGCTTGTACCCAATCCCGTGCACTGCCAGGAACAGCCATCCATCCCAAACCCACTTGTGCTACAAACAACACTATCTGTGGTGAAAGCAGGAGACTGGGAGTCTGGATATATGTGCCTGAGTCCCTGCTTGGACAAGGACTTGCCTGTGTGGCTTTGAGGAGCCCAGCACAGGGCTGTGCCCCAGGGCGTGTGTTGGGACTGGGCTGTGAATGCAGCCCTTGTGCCTGGAGCCCCACTCCCCAGGGCTGGCTCAGCTCCTACCCTTTCCCTATTGGCATTTCTGGGAGGTCTCTTGGGCTCCATGCAGAGAGGAGATAAGCAGGACATGGTGCAGGAATGGCATCATGACACACTGTAATTACAAACAGCAAGAGGCAGAGAGATGTCACTCTGACACTAAAAATGAGCTTATGATTCCCAAAGAGAAAAGAGAAGAAATCCACCAGCCCGCCTCTGCAAGTCCTCAGCCTGCCCAGTGGGAGGACAGGTTACTCATTACCTGCTGAGTGAAGCAACCCATGAAAGAGGCAAAGATAACAGCTTCTTAGATGGCCTACAAAAACATTGTCACCTCAGAGACTTAAGTTAAAAATTAAAATGAAAATTAATGTTTATCTAGGAGTAAATAATCTCTCTAAAAACATCAGAACTTCCCAAGTCAGGGGAGGGTCGTGTCACAAGTCACAGGAGGGATCACAGTAAAAGAAGCCCAGAAAGAAAAGCCCTTACACAGAAAGTCCCAGAATGTGCCTGTAGTTGGGAAGGAAGGTAATTCCCTGGGCTGTGTATAATTACTGGAGGTTGAACCCTTCCAAGTCAGTCACTCTTGGACAAAGATGACCAGAGAACACAAAAAGAAAACTCTTTCCCTGCACTCGCCCTTGGAGCCAGCAAAGGGCAGATGGGGTTAAAATTCAGACTGTGAAAATCACCATTTTTGGATGTTTCCCACCATAGCTTTGCAGAGCAAGAGGCCTTGGGAGCTCAACCTCAGCTCATGTAGGAATCAGGAGGAGACAGAGCCTTCAAAACCTTTTAATGAGATACTTAAGACTACTTTTATCAGGTGCATAAATTGTTTGCTGTTCACTACCACACTGGGCTCCTCCTTCCCCAGCACCACTGGCAAACCCAGCTGCAGCACATTTTAGAGCAGGATTTCCCATGCTTATAAATTCTCCTTCTCTAGCATTCCCACCCACGTGATCCTTGAAGCTTCAGTCCTAAGTTTTAGTTGGTGCTCAGTTATGCACAAACACAACTTATTTAAGATAAATAGTTTTTTGCTTCTCTCTTTCTGAATGGAGATTTCAGCTTCTCCTCTTCCTCTCTCTCTCCAAAAAAATTTCCTTCCCAAGCCAATCTCCCACAATAGTGCCTATGGGCAGCCCAGCCCTGCCCACCTTTACCTCTGTGCATCCAAGCATATGCCTGGAGGGCAAAGCCACATTCCTATTCTCAGCATGGTGGGAAGAGCCACCTCTGCCCACATTGTCCCGTACCAGCCTGGAAACATCCCCACGCCACCGCTGCCTCCCTGGCATTGACAGAGCCAGAGACTGGCAGTTCTTGCAAAACCAACCCAAGATCCTGGGCAGGCAGAGCCTCCCACCTCCACGATCCCACGCTGGTGCACACCAAACAGAAGCCAGCCTGGCCAGGATGATGAGGTCAGGTGTCCAATTTGAGTCGCAACCTCGAATCCACCATTCCCTCCCTCCGTAGGGGGCTTTCCCTCCCCATCCCTATCTCCACACAGCAAGCATGAGGATACTGGGAGGCTGTGCCCCGGGAATCCAGTGGGAGGCTGCTGGTCCCACATGGAGGGCAGCTCAGATGGGAAGGAGCCCACAGCCCTCCGGTGTGGGTGGTCTGGGCAGCACTCGCTCTGCTCCGCAGCCACAGCTCGCAGGTGGCCACAGGAGAAAACTAAGCCCTCCTCCATTTATTTTTCTTGCAAGCTGTGTTTTAGAGGCTCTCCTGAACAGCCCTTTGAAGCAGCACGAGCTGCCTGAGACTTGTCTCTTCAGCAAATTAACACGTGCCGACAGCCGTGACAGCCTGGCTCAGCTGAGCTGGGACAGCCCCCAGTGAGCTCTGGCCCAAACCCACCACCCAAACCCCTCTGCACCTTCCACAGCTTCTGACCCTGAACCCAGCAAGTGCCTTTAAGCCTTTAATCCATGTGCAAGCTTTGCCTTCCAGGCTGGAGCTGCTTATCATGAATTTGGGTCTTGGAACAGAGCTTGGGGGCACCAACTCTTACTGGGTTTGAGAGGTTTGGGGTTTTTTGCTCAGAGCTGCAGGTCAGGCATCTGTCAGAGGAAGGTTAATATACCTAAATGGTGTTAAGTGCAACAACAGTTTCTACAGCCCTTGGTAGATGGTCTTTAAAAAGCCACATCCTCTTTCTCACTGCCTGGGGTTCGTCACTCGTTTCAGGCATGTCAGCTCTGCTCCAGTGGCAGCAATGTACCCTTCACTTCAATGTGAAGTGCACTCCAGCTAAAGACATGCCATTATCTCTGGTTTAGAGAAGAAAAATCCACATGGAAAAGAGAAAACATTAGTTCAAAGGCCATAAGAGATAGTGATAGAAACATGCTCAGACACGCAGTCATCACTAACAGGCGTATCAAAAAGGGCAACACACTAAACATGCCCCCAGCAGACAATAAAGTAACTCAATCCATCTCAGTTTGGGTATTTTATCACCCATGGAGCACTTGAAACATGACTTGCAGTTGCAAAATCCAGCCTTTGGTTTTAAACCTGTAGTCTCAGCAGTGGCAATACTGAGAAATGAGCCCATCTCCATCTCCGAACAAATCCTGACTCCCTGAAAGCACTTTAGGGATTTTCAAATTGTGGAGTTTGGAAATCCTAATGGATCACTGTACAGCACCACCAGACAAAGAGGCACAGTGCTCCTTTGGAAGTTGCAGATTAATACTTAATCCAACTAGTAATTTTAAGTTAAAATGTGGCAGAAGTATCTGTCCAGTTAACAGCATGGACAGGCACCAGCCTGCAGTGAGTGAATGAGGTGCTTCCCCATTTCAAAGCAGGATCACAGCACATTTCCCTCTTGCTAGTGATTCTTCAGGAACCAGACACAAAGTCCTTAGATGTTTAGTCCATACATCATTAGCCAGTAAAAGTCTAATTAGGTCAGAGACATATGCCCTGAGCCAGTAAAAATTCAACACTGGTTACTGCAGTGATATTAACCTCAAAAAATGTGGATGTATTTCAGAGGCTGCTGGGCTGAGCACTGAAAACTGCATCACATTCAGACTTCAGCAGTGAGACTTTGCTCTCCTAAGCCAGCAGAAAAGGCAAAAGGCAACAGTTCTAATGAAAACTGCTTTTTTCTTCATAACAACTATGAACATTAAGACAATACAAAAGATCTTTTCTAAACAGGGTTTCCCCAGACATTAAAGTAGTCTTTGAGTTCCAAAGCATTAGTGAAACAGGAGATGATAAGTGAAGCCAGAAGCAGTCAGTACACTTTATGCATTGCAATTTTAGAGCTGTGATAAAGTAAATCTAGTTGTGAAGTCGCTGTGAAGTATTTGCAGGTGTTTTCCCTTTTATACTTTTATGCTCTCAAAAACAAAAAAACTTGCAAGCAGGAATCCCTCAGTCTTGTGGGGTCTTGACTGAACCCACAACCAAGGTTGAGCCCACCTGTGCAGGTGAGCTGGACTGTTGCCCCATGCCTGTGAGCCATGAGGACACATTCCCACCTCACCACCATGTCCCCACTCATCGGGCAGGTGAGCAACCACTTGGTCCCATGACTCCTTAGATCAAGGCACATCCTAATGCCACAGAAAGGAGATGTCCTCAGCTTGCCACCTTGGTTTATGTTTGGTCTCTTCTCACTTACTTTGGCCTTCTGTCAAATGCAAAGCGACTCAGAAGGAGCTGAGCTCTGGAATGTGAGGCCTTGGGGAAGATACATCAACTTCACCAAGGCCAACTCTTGTCCCTTGACTTCACCCGAGTTTTACCAGTGTTTTATTACAGCTTGCTGTTGACAGCAGCGGGGATTTGGGAAATGCTGCAGGGGGGCTCCATCCCCACCAGGCTCCAGCAACACTCACTGTCCCTTTCAGGTGTCCTGGTGATGACGTGTCTGTGTTCCCTCTGTATTTGCAGTTTTGCTGGACACAGCAGTGACCCATGCACTCCTGTCGCTGGCTCCACAGGGATTTCTGAACAAGTGCATCCACATCTTGTACCCTACTCACACAAAGACATTCACATGAGGAAGATTGGCAGAATTTAGCTGTAATTTGCATGTTATGTCCCTGTAATGAGCCCTTGGAAGTGTCTTTAAAAAGGAGACTGCTTTCTAATTGCTTCTTAAAAAAGCCTTGAACAGGGACTCTCTTTGGCATGACTCAGGGCTGCATTTCTAAATCCAGTTTCTCCCATGAAGTTTACTCTGTCTGTTTGGTTGGGTTGTATCCACATGCTATTTTTACTTACTTGATCATCAAGCCTGTTTACAGCATAAAGAAACAATATGGGAATAGAAATAAAGCTGGGACAAACCCAAAGGAATGAGCCCAGCAATGGTACTGCCAGCATCTCTGGCCTGGAGAGCAGGAGGCCCTGCAGCTGTGCAGTTCCTCAGTGAGACCCAATTCACTGATCCCTTCTGGTCATGCATTTCAAACTTTAGTTGTGTTTGATTTACCCATCATCTGCAAATTTAGTAGCAAACAGTTAAAATGCCTGCATGTCCTTACACTGCCAGCTTTGGATTTGTGGTGCATTACCAGAGAGTATTTTCTAGAATACAAAGGCTGAGGGACTGGCTGTCATAACAGTAGCACTTTTGGCTTCTTTAAATACAGTAATCAAAGTATTTTGAACAGTAGCCTACAGATACTGAATATTTTTCTGTCTCAAAATAGACACAAGTCTCCTCCCACCTTCTGCCATGATCAATTTGGACACTCTGAGGTTTTGATGGTCCAGTCCAATTCCCTTATTCTGTGAAACTGAGTCAAAAGGACACAAAATGTTAGCAGGGAAGGTCTGAAAAAGGAAATATTGTCTATATTTGCATTTACATTTTTAATATAGTCATGTTGTCTAGAGGCCAGATTTGGGAAATGGAAACCAGGAGTCTGGATTCTATTTTCAGCACAGCCACTGATTGCTCTGTGTTGCTGGCAAATCTTTTAATCTCTTCCCCTCTGTTTTTCCCATATGTAATAAAGGGATGATCAGACCTCCCTAGCTATGCCTTGTGTGGCAGCATCTTCTGATGAAGCATGGCAAGGACAAAGCATTATTAATCATTCCATATAGAAAAGCCAAGAGGTCACAGATATTTAAGTACAGTTTAGCTATTCAGTGCCCCTTTATGCATGCAGCAAGCCTTGATGTTAATAGAAGTTATATATTAATATGGAATGGAAAAGCAGACCCTTTAGGGCACAAAAATAACCACATCCAGAGCACTACTGAACAAATACAATATAAAGATGGAATCAGTTCAAATACTGAACAAATTGAAAGGCAAGGAGACATTTAAGAAGAAAAACAAAGTCATGCAGCTCTCCTTCCAGCTGACATCTAACTGCCCTCAGCACAAAAACAGGGATGAAAAGAAGCGTCAGGCCTCAAGAGGGGTCTTCCAGTCTTCCATTTCTTTACCTCTCTGGCATCTTCCTGAGGAGACATCAAGGAGATGGGTAAAGGATTGAGCTCCTTAAGTGATATACGGCAAAACATGTCCTCAATCTCATGTTTAATTGACCTTATAAATTATCCCATCAGTCCATGCCTACATCCTAAAGGTCTGCCACGTAGCCACTTGTCCTTTCTTCCCATAGAACCTACCCTGGGTCTTCTTCCACACAGACCTCCCACACCACCAAGCACCAAACCTCCTTCCTGGCCTGGGCTGCTCTGCAAAGCCACTGCCTTTCAGATCCCTGCAAGCTGGTCACAGCTGGGATATGGTTACCTGGCACGTGCTGGATCTTCCCAGCCCCCTGCCTGCTTAATGCCAGCTGCTGCACCCCTGGCCAGATGTTTCACATCCACTGTCCTCATCACCTGTGTGAACATTCTCTTGTGTGAATACCTCTGACACTGCTCTCAGAGCGGGGAATGAGCCATTCCTATCACCTACACCACTTCGGCTCATTTTATCTGCACGAGCAGCTGCACTGGCAGATTTTGGGGAGGATTGGGAAGATCTTGGTGGTAAGCAGAGATCTCTCCACTGGACTGCTGCAGCCACAGGAGGGTGTGTCTGTAAAACCTTCGGCATCCTCCTGTCTTTTCCTTCAGTCCAGTTAATGAAGTAATTTCAAACAAATCAGTGTTGCACAATGCAGTACAACAGCCAAGCTGCTTATTCCTTGCACAGTCTCTTGGATCATCTTGAAATAACGTGCATATGCTTTTGGGCAGAGACCAGCATTTATTTTGAGAGATGCTTTAGGATCAAGACAGTCACCGGAGCTCATCACATTTACTATTCGGGATTACTGGACCACAAGCGACCTTTTGGATTCTTAAGACTTGGATTAGGAAGGGCTTTATATACTAAGCCTAATGACTTGAATTATAGCCTTAGTATCCTGACAATCAGAATGGGACTACAAGCATTTTACTTTCTTCTATCCACACAACAGCTTGGGCTGGATTTTGAATCCTTTTCAAGGGTACCTCAAGCTGGTGCCCATCATAATGATCTAGCTGAGTGGCAAGAAAGGCAGGATGACCTAGGTAAAGGACATGTCTGAGAGAAATGGCAGGATTTTCTAGATAAGCCAGCTGAGACATCTGTCTGCCTTCCTCCAAGACAATTATTTTATCATTTCCACGTATTAAAAAATCACTCTGAAATGCTACAGTACATTTTAATCCATGGCATTGCAGTAGCAGGGTACAGCACTTTGCCATTTTCAAATCTCTGCAGAAAAAAGTTTTATGGGACTGATAAATACCTTCCTGCAACTGGCTGAACTGGAATACCTCTCAGTTCTCAAAACAAAACAAGATATTAAAAAAAAATGTAAGTATCAGCAACTTCTGTAGCCCCCCACACCAAGGCACACATGCTGTCATTGCCACTTTCAATTAGCACACACAGAGTGAAATTTGCTTCCTGTCTCAAATGTCTGAAGCTCATGTTCCCCACTACCAACATTCAGGTGCCCTTTCCCAGGACTGATGTTGGAGCCCACTGAACCCTCCAAAACGTTCCTGCAGACAATCCAAACCACTAGTGGCTTGCAGCTGTAGAGCAGGTCGAAAGTTTAATTCGACCGTTAAAGCAATTTTATGAGGGACACAGGACCCACAGCCACAGCAACGATGCAAATAAATGTTGATTGATCCGTTCTGCCGGGTGAAATGCCTTTCCATTAGCAAGGAGGGGGAACATTGGCACAAGCAGAGCAGAAAAGCACGGGAATGTGCTGTTTGCAGAAGGACCGCTTTGGTCACATTCCTCTCATTCTTCTCTTGGAGCAGCAACCATCTGTAGCACCTGTGTAGGGAACAGCACAAACTCACACTCACCTGCCACCCTTTCATCTTCTACTGGGACTCCTCGGAACAAAAGCCAGACAAAAATGAACTGAGACACTCTGTCTGCTCTGCGTTAGCGGGTGATTCAACAAGAGTCAGTGTTTTCTCATTAAACAATGTCAAAGATGTTCTCCTGATCTCTCTGCGGTCATTTTTTTTCCCTCTCCCTTTGTCCAAAGACAGCTGCAATAATAAAAAAAGGATTTAGAGAACAACGGGGGAACCCCTGTTTTTTTTAGCAAACCAGTGAATATTTTCTAGGACTGAACCAATCTCTGGAAATAATTGTCAAGTTCACTGCGGACTTTCTTCCACATTCTGTGCTCTACAGCTGGCAGTCCTGGCTGTTCAAAAGAAAAGTAACACAATAAAGTGCAGAGAGGTATTTCATGTCATATTGCTGCACAGGTGATAACTTTTGAATGAAGTTTATTTTAGTGTCACAGCCTCAGAATTCTGAAAGCAATAGCTAGCCAGTTTTTAACTTCTGCATTTCCTAATTTTGATGAGCTATTTCCCTCCTCATCTTCTTTGCTCATTCAGCCAACTGAACTTTTCCCTTCATCAGCTAAAGTGATTTATAATCTGCTCGGGAGCTCGTACAGGAAGGCAAGAAGGACGCTGGTGCAATATTCATAATGCAACCATGCACTCACTGCAGAATATCCATCTTTGAGATTAAACAGCATGTTAAAAGCATTGGAAATTACAATTACCTAGTGTTTTCTCCTTTTTATTCATAAAAACATCTGTCAATTGTCCGACTTCTGACTGAGGTGTGTGCACTCTACACATTGTATGAAGAAATGATAATTTCTAAGAGTAGCATCTTACTGTGACTGAACCCCATGTTCTGCCTTCACATGGCTGAGCCTACCTGTACAGGGGGGGAGTGGGCTCATGAGCAACGCTGTAATTTGACCAGTGAGTGTCCATATACACGAAGGGCCAGCCTAGAGAATGACCTTCCTGAAGGTGATCCTGGGTGGAACCTGTGTCAAGGAGCCAGGGGAGGTAAATGCATGGACTGGATGCTGGAAAGCACTGATGTGTCACCTCCCAAACAAGAGGCAGAGCCTCACAGGCCTTACCAGGGCACTGCTGACCTTCTGTTTGAAGGTTTCTTTTTAGTCATCTAAGGCACTTTTACAAGTGCTTAAGTAATTTCTGCCATCTCCCCCAACTTCTGCAAGACACATATAGGCTGGGATGAGGCTCAGACTGGCATCATTTCTTCCACACAAAAGCATGTCCAGATGTAAGGTCTGAATTTGCTTGGTGGGACATCTCCCCAGGGAACAGCTGATGGGATGGAAATCCAGAGCCATCTTGAAGGAATTTGGGGTAGATTTCCAGGATAATTCCATTCTTATAATATATCAAGACCTTTCAATTCCCATTGCCTTTTGCTATCCTAGCCGAAGAGGCAAGCAACAGAAAACATTTTTTTTACAAAAAGGATAGTGGAAGCAGAGTTTGGTGCATGGAGAGGGTGTGGGGACCTAAAAGGGAAGTGTCAGGACCATCTGCAGATGAATGTTCTGCTTACAGGTACCAAGTAACAGCTGTACTGACCTGAAAGGGACTTTAGCCAAAGAGATGGTGGCCACAGGCAAAGCTGTGCAATAAAACTGGAAATAAGTGTTGCCTTTGACAGTCCTCAAAGCTGCCACTGAAACAGGAGAATTTGGCTTGGACACAGGCTGCAGGTTCAGCACAGACAGCATCTCATGCTGAGGGATCAGAAGGAGGAGAAGCAGTAGGACACACAGGAACACTTGAGCATTACTATCACTGGAATTTAACTCTTTAACTGAAACCAAAGCAGGTATTTCCTTTATGGGACTGGAAATTGTCCTGGAGGCAGGTGAGGTGGAGTGAAAATGATCACACTTCTGGTGTGAATATGAAGTTCATCCACGAGAACTTCCACAGCTGCTCCATCATCCACTTTATTGCAATAAGCAGCCGAAGATGGTCTATGGGCTGCAGGCTCCAGAGGGTTCACTGTGTGCTCTGAACACACAGACCTTCTGTATTTATGTTGTAGCAACACAATGAGCATGAAAGGGGACACAGAGTCCTTCCTGGTAATGAGATGTCACCAGTGAACTGGCTTGAGGCTTCTGCTGAGCACATTTAGATGCTGAAATTTCACCCAGATTCCACCTGTTTAATGTGAGTAGTTCATACATGGGGCCCTGCTTACTATCAGCCCTGGTATTTTCAGCTGGCTTGGCCCTAGGCACTGACCACAAGTAAGACCTCAGAGAAGCTCCACATTTATTCTTTCCAGCATATCACAGCGCCCCATTAAACAAGGACGAAAGATTTTCTTACGTAATAGGGAGGCTATTTGTTATTTTTAACCTTATGGCAGCCAGGATTTGTGCCAGGTGGCATTCTGCCTTACCCAGGCAACTTCAGGAGGTTACATTCCTCCCTGTCATCCCTGCTCCCTGGCATGGCTGATGCCCATACATGGTTTCTTGGCTGCCTGTTGTCCTGCCTATCTGTGAGCAGATATTTGTGACAGCTCACGGAAACACCAGTCCTGTTTAACAAGGTAAATTAGGGTGCTGATCGGTCCTTTCCAGGATCCTGTAAGAGCTTCTGCTTCTAATAAAGGCTCCTGTCTTTGTGAAATCCATAAAGTCTGTTTACACGTATCTATGCTACCAGAGAAACACTATCACTGTAGCTTAAGTTTTCAATATGTCAAAATAACTTTAAAACAGTTTGTTTAGTCCAATTAAGTCCACAAAAAGCAGACAAATAAAATAGTGACAACTCTCATCAGCCCAAGACAGAAAACAAGCAGTAAGCCACGGGCTGAGCATCCTGAGCAGCTGAGACACTGCAGCCTCCCAGCTCCCAGTGCTCCACAGACACTCGTCGCTGTTCGCTTGGCAAATTCCATCAGCAGCATCACTGGACCAGATTTGGGCAATTTCATGGAGCTTAAGCAAGCCTGGCTGATACAAAGAATGCTGCCAAAGCCTGTTGTACCTCTAGACCAGTGCAGGAAAACACAGTGCCAACATCCCTTGGGTTCAAAGGAGCTCAAAAGCAAATGATGATTTTAACAGTGCCGTAGCTGGTCTGCCTATTTATAAGCAAATAAGAGTGACAGATCCTGTGTCCCATGGCTTACAATTTCATAAAATACATGTGAGACCATGAGGAGAATAGATACAATTTGTCACAGCCAAAGGCTACGTGAAATTTCAATTAGGAACAAAACTTCATTAAAAAATCTGAATAACTAAAGCTAATAGGGAATGTAACTCCACCAAGGGTAACTGGTAATTTTAATATTGTACTCACATAATTTAGGGGTTTTTGCTTGTTTGCCTCTAACACAGTCCCCCTTCATTCAGTCTCCAGGCTGGAGGCACAGAGAGGTAGAATTTTAATTCTTCTTGCCATTTATATACATGTGGCATTTCTTGACCTTTAAGAATTTGATTTTGAAATCTATTTAACTTTTTGACGTAGGTGTTTTCGTGGGTTTTGTTGTGGAATGCCAAAAATTTTCTGCATGTAGGGGGAAAAAAATCAATAAGAGCAACTGTATGAGTGTTCTTCTGTTTGTACCCGAAGGGCCCTCCCCCTGTGTCTGTAACACCAGTTAAAGTTTCTTAGTAGCACAAGCTTCTTATTCAGCTTTGTTTTGACAAATAAAGATAAACCACTGTTTTGCTTTGCCCTTCTCCTAGCATTTACTCTTTAGTTTTATTTGGTTTGCTATTCCCTGCTCCTTGTAAGGGAAAAAGCATATTTAAAAAAAAATAATTATTTTAAACCACATTAAGATGTTGACTATGTATGTTCTTATGAAGAACTTAAAATAGAACATAATTATAAATCACTGCTAGAATGAGCTTGTCCTGCAAAGACAAGGTCATTTGTATCCTTGTATGACTGGAATCACTGCAAACAACTAATATTCCTATTTGCAGGGACAGAAATAACAAGCTCATTCAGCTGTACAGAAAGGAAGACATAAAAGGAAACCAAAGGCTAAACCAGAATAAGCCACTGGAAAGTTTTATGTCAACAAAACTGGATTTAAATTAAGTAACATCAATTCACTATTTTGACTGTAAATGAATCAGAACATTAAAACATGTTTTAAAGGGAACATTTGTGATGAAACATCTTTGACTAGTTCCTACACCAAAGGAATAGGAAAGTTCCTACTTATTTCTGAGTAGGATCAGAGCCCCACAGCAAAGTTACTTCTCTGGCTTCAATACTGCTTTGTAGACCAAAATTTTGAAAATAAGAAGAGCAGCAGAACTATAAGGAAAACACTGAATAAATAACTTAGCAGTTACACACAAAGGAAAACATAGCCCTGATGACATAATTAAGAAGTTCCATCATACTACATATGCATGAAAGAGTAAAATTTAAATTACACAAACAATTTCCATTCTTATGTTTTCTAATTTTCCGAGTGCTTGACTTTGCAACTTAAATCTCTTTTATGACTGTTGTTTCTCACACTGATTTGCAGAAATGTGAGCAGATTTTAATGGTTGTTAGTTTGCCTTGTACAGTGGCAAAATATTAAAAAGCCCACAAAATAAAAACAACCCCCCCAAGCTCAAACCAAAGACATGGATTTTTAAGCTATTTGAAATAATGGAGATGAGTCAATAGTCACCTTGTTTTAAAATGAAGAGAAATATGGCAGAGCAATTCTCTGGTGAGAGAAATAAGGAAATAAACTACACATTCAACAAATATGAGACACCCTTTCCAAAGAGGAACAGAGAGTTCATTTACACAGCAACTTTACAATGGTAGCAACAAATTAAAATTGTGGGCAGACAGCAGAGAACCAAATAGATACACAACTCATAGCAAGGATTAGCTAAATAAAGGGAAGTTTTTACACTGTCAGATTTTGAGTAATTAGAACTTCCATTAGAGGCACAGCTCCAGCTTTAAGCAATTCTAAGTAATTAATGTTCCTTTATTTTGCCTAGAAGTCCTGACTTCAGCATTCTCTTAGGACATGCATTCTGTATGGAGCCAGAGCCCCACAATGCAGATTAACTCAACTAGAAGACGATTAGCATAGGCAGATGAAGATGTAATTTGTCATTCTGTACACACTGTTACTTCTAGCAGCTTTGGATGCAATTTTTTTTAACACAGCAGACTGGTTCAAGCAGAGGCAGAGACACAATTTTGTTCTATTTGTACTCACATGATTTGCCTAAGCTACAACTGGATGCTGAGATTTGAAAATTCTACATGACCAAACAACAAAACAAAGCGAACGAAGTGCCAGACTGTTTCTTCCCATACCTCTTTAGCCAGCTACAGGAATTCAGTAACTGATGATACACTTAATAGTCTTAAAAAAATAATTTAAAATGCACAATGGAGAAAACCTTGCCATACTTATTCATCATAGAGTGTGTGACAGAAAAAACAAAAGTGGTGATGCTCAAGTATCTTGAGAGAAAACAAAACTTCTCCTGTGACATAAAATGCTATGATAAACCCACAGAGACACTATGAAAACTTCATCCTAGAGCAATTCCTACTTTTCCTAACAGACAAAAAAAAGGTATCAGCTTCTGCTTGGAGCGACAGCAGCTTTTCCCAGCTGCATGTGAAATACATGATCCAATGATCTTTATGAGTCGACTAAATGTCAGGATCACTTCTTTTTATTGCAGACCCTTTTCACCAGCTTTCACACTGGAAGATCAGTGTTGCATAGCTTTGGGCCTCAGGAAGGCTTTGGCTCTGCCTCCTCTGCAGCCCTCCCATGGCACTGGCACAGCACCTGAGCTGCCAAGGAACCATCAGCAGCTCAGTGGAGAACCTGGACACTGCTGCTTAATTCTGCCCACAGTTGTGCCAAACTCCATCCCAGTTACTGTGCTGCAGCAGGGCATGCCGGTCTCTAGTATTTTTGGGCTGAAAACATCATCTCCAAGAAGTCAGAAAGCATAAGTTATTTGTTATTAGTAATATATTTCATACTTTTAAAGATTTGTGCTAATCCATGGCTGTGAAGGCTGTCAAATCCACTCAAATGCTTCTTATTGAAAAATCAGGCCTGTGTATCCATAGATCCTCCCCTCCTTCACCCATGCAAATTAAAGCTGCAATTCCCAAAGATAGCCCCTCTTCTAAAACACTACACATTTCATATAGTTGTTATTAATAAAGTATGAACAATGTTTGCAGAAATATTAAAGAATCAGGTCAAGAACTCTGTCTAAATACCAGTGTTATTAAATAACTCAATCACCCAACTTTTGAGCAATTAATGTCCTTGGGTTTTACTTGAAAGCCTCATTTTCAGCACATTCATAGGAGGTGAATGCCCCATGCCAGAATAAGTGAACAGGAATTAACTCTTTTGGATGCCAACTACATGAGAAAGATGAAAATGCATTATTGTCAGGCCAGCACTTCTCGGGGTAGGGTAAGTTTAGGTACAATGTGATGATTTCATCACATATAGCCAAGGATTTGATCTGTTCCCATCTGTGCAATATCTGAATATCTAAACAATTGCCTTAATGCATCTGAAAACCTTAAAATATAAAAGGAAAACTAAGAAAGCTGATGGTATCTCCAGATCACTGTGTGAAGTACTAATAAGCAACTGTGTTATAAAATCTGTGTTCAACAGACTGAAAATGATCTTTCCCAAATCCAAGTGACATCCTTCTGAAGCTGGAAGTGATAGATTACAGCTGGCTGAGCACACACTGTACTGTACATTCATTTTAAAAGCTGCCATTGTAAAAGACCCACCAGGCTTTTTGTTGGTTCCTTTGCTCTTCTCATTAGGAACTGCAAAGTTCCTCTTATTTAATAGTAATTACAGGGGGAGATGGAGAAAAACTAATGAGAGGGAGAAAGGTTTGTTTTTCTAAAGATGTGCAGTAAGATAAATGGCAAGTCTATGGGCCATATATGTTATTTTTATTTCATCACCTAAAAACATGACAAATATTTGCAATTGGAAAAAATTATGAGTACAAAAGTTAGGATTGTTATTAAAAATTACATCTTTACAACTCGTTTATAGCCTCTGTACGTGACAACCTCTCCTCACCACCAGACAACCATTAAGACACAAAAACACTCTCAGGACAGCAGTTGCAGAACTTGTCGTATGCGCTCACATTTCTCCAACAGCTTTGGGTCTTCACCATCAGAACCATCAAATTCCTTCATAAAAGCTTCAGCTTTCTCCACAGTTTTGTCTCGTGCACTGCCCTGAAGCCCTTGCAGATAATCCAGTAAAATGGTGAAATACTTGTCAGGAACCTTTAAAGAAAAAAAAAACAAACAAGGAAGGAAAAACCTGATTTATTTTCTTCCCTCTCAATTCACGATCATGTCACAGCATCACCTGAAAGACAATCAGGAGAATGACAGGCTTTGGTGTTTGCCAGTGCCCAACTCCAAGGGGAAATGGTTCCTGCTTAGGTTCAAGCTGCCAGGAGGGATGGACTGTGGTGAGAGGACTGTCATGTGCATCTGAGAGGAAATGCTAAGCAGATGTGGAAACGCTGATCAGCAAATGCAAACACTCCCTGACACAGAGCTCAAGGCTGTGAGGGTTGGTGGAAACAAAAAATGAAACACATCAGCCAAATCCTCCTTTTCAAAAAACATATGTGAATCTTACTAAATTTGGTGAGAATCGCATGAATGTGTCTGAGGAAAGAATTTTGCTGGAATTACCCTTGTCCGTACTCAAAAATCATTTGTTTGCTAACTTGAGATATCACCCACCATCATGCACTTTGACAGAATACTTTTACAAAGGAATAAAATTTAATTTGAAAAACAAATTGGAATTCAGACATATGGAAATAATTTTTAAATTACCCTGAATAAAACTGATAGGATGAACCAACATGTCTGACATTAAAAGCACTTTAGTCATATACAGTTGCGTTACTCCTGTTTCCCTCCCTTTCTAATTAGCCAGTCATAGATTAAATTTTAGCTTATCTGGTACAGCACACAGTTTAAATGATCATTACATTAATTTCAGCAATAACTTAGCAAAGAATTGGAATTATTTATTCAGTATTTAAAACTGAACTACTTGCAAAAGTAGAAGGTGAACAGACCTACGTTGAAGCATACCTTAACTCCATATTGTGTATCTGTGGAACAGGTCTCAGCCAATAGCAGAATATTTTTTGCTGTGAATCAGGGGATGTTAATATGACCTCATCCTGCAAATATTTTTCTCCATGTTTAACTTTACACATATAACTTGACATGAGTCAAGTTAAACACATACGTAAGTATTTAAGGGATTGGAGACTAATTATTCAAGGGCGGTTTCAATTCTGCAAAGAATCAACATTTCAGAGAGGACAGAGCTTCAACAGACACTTAATTTACAACCCATTTCTCCGTCGACATTTGGCAGCGTAACTTTGATCACTAAAACTTCTATCACTCCAAAAGAAGAGGAAGAAAGAATATTCCAACACTGCCTTCATCAATCAGGCATATTACAAAGCAATAAATCAAAACTAAAGTCTGCATTCAGCCTCATAACTTGTACACTATGGAAAACCTTCTAATTCTTCACACAAACACTCTTGCGTTAAAGAAACAATATAGTTACAAAAAATATTAATTTTACAGTGACTAACACTGCAATGGATGATATATGAAGTGTTGCTATAATATACGAATCAAACACGTTTAAACATAATGAAAAATGTCTGTATTTTTGAAAGCTTTTACTCACAGCGAGCTGGTACTAGTAACAGACAAACCCATTCAGACACAAACAATTTCAGTGTGACAGTGCTCCTTTAATGCAGATACTCAGTACTGAGCTTTTGAAGCTCAGCGACATTTCCATGTTTCAAACCTTGACTAAATTATCTCCATAATTTACAATTCTTGTTCCCAGGCCCCACAGCACAGACATACCTGTGGAACCACAGTTATTATTATATGATTTAAGCAAACTGCTTGAAGGGGCAATTGAAAGCCTACTCTAAACTTAGAAATACTAAGTGTGCAGGCTGACATGTGGCTGCCTGAAGCCAAGAAAACATTTAGCATTTGGCCCTAAGGGTAAGTGCTAAAGTGTTCAAAAAGTCTGATTTTTTTTTTTTCTTAAAAAAAGAATGATGTTTATTTCTGTAGGAGGTCACACTTCAGCACCCTGTAGGCAAGGTAACATCATGTTTCCTCCTGACTTACACATACAGTACAGCCTCTGATAAAAGTGCTGTGATTTATTTAAATTCACATATTTTGTAATCTAATAATCAGAGAGGCATTGAATATGAGCTTTAGAGAGCAATTTCAGGGGTCTTGGTCCTTCTTCTATGATCAGTTTTGGGCACATTTAAAATTGGAGATCAAGATCTCCCACCACAGCTCTGGAAGTAGAACTGATGCTTATGGGATTTTATTATTATTCTTCCATTAAAGTGTTTTGACCTTTTCTTGTTTCTTTTTCTCTCTCGCATGCTAATCTTGTCTCTGTTCCAACCAGCTAATATGCACTGGAGCTGATTAAAACAGAAATATCCCAAAGTGAGGTAATTCCTGTCACCAGGAAAAGGAAGGAAACACTACAAAAGAGCAGCAGGAAAAGAAAAAAAATTGTACTATGCAACTCAAGAGTTTTCAGACTTGGAGGTCTGCAGACATCCACATATTTTGCAAAGCAAATACAGATCCCAGCACAGAGAACCTCAGCTCACTGCCACCAAACTGCCTTTTAGATTACCTTCCAAGGAAGCTTCGCTCCAGGCCTTGATGTCCAGAAGCTGAAGACACCTGACCTAGTGACTGCCTAAAAATGCTGTGCCAGATGACAGAGGTCAACAAATGACCTCGTGTTTATTTTATACTGGATCCTGGAGAAGTCTACACACCATAGGTACACAGGCTTGGATTGGGAGCTGGCAGCCAACCACCAGATGGATTTTAAAGGGACTTAAAAGAACCTTCATGTAGCAAACAACTTTAAAACCTCAACTTATTTCTCACAGAAAGAAGCATTGCAGTACAGGAAACTCAACTCAGTTCTTTGCGTGGCTTTTCAGTAGGCATCCAAGTGACACCATGAGATCAAAGATGTGGCTTAGGAAGGAAAGAAACTTATGTCTTATGTCTCCTTTTGTACTCTAGTCATGCTTGGATTACCAACAGATTTTATTCTGTAATGGACAGGAAGTTGAATTTGGGTATTAAAAAATATTCAAAAGAAGCTGGGTGTGCCCTCCCTATGGTCCTGATGAAGAAAGACTTCATCATATGCCTAATTATAAGCACTTGAACAGTTCTGCTAACTTTACTGAGTCTGGGTGCAGATGTTCATCATTCTCTAAAGCTCATATTCAGTGCTTCTCTGATTATTAAACTACAAAATATGTGAATTTGAATAAATCACAGGACTTTTATCAGATTAAAAAACAAAAGGAAATTTCGTTTCAATGTTGAGAAAAAAAGGGGTCAAACTGTATTTTGAAACATAAAACAAATGCAACTTGCAGTTCATTATGTCCCAGTATATTTCAACACAAACCCCAAAGTAAACAGGTAAAAAAGTAAAAGCATTGTTCTGCCTGCCAAATGATTTCTAGGCAGCTTTAAAGAGCATATATTGATTTTTAAAAGGTTGATAAAGGTTTTTAAGGGAGAAACTTAAAAAGTGAAGACAGAGCAAAAAACCTAGAAACCACAATCAAACTTGTAGTCTGCAAATTTTTAATGTATTAGCACCATGGGAACTTTTTTACCTTCATGAAACTGCATTTAATTATCTGGGTCTCTAGAAGTATTTTTAACCAGGAAGGTACCACCCTGTGTCAGGTGATTGGCTTAAGAGCTGCTGACTAATTTGGGTCATGAAGATTGGTATGAATAAATGTTCAAGTGCACACAAAAACATCAGCCATACCCAAATGAGTGTCAATGAAATGAATCAATAAGTAAGGCACTGTGCAAACGGACAGATGTTTGCTCTATTACACAACAAAATGAATGACCTGGAAGTCCCCTTCGATGCCACAATGGTCAGATGCTTATTGGAAATTCAATTTATATTGTTTTTTAAGTTATCAAATGAATGGATTTCAGTATGGATGCAAGCCTGGCTTCTGATTATACTTTATGGTTTTCACAATCAACATCAGGTTTCACTTAGATATCAATGAGAAAGCTATTTTAGCATCTTGGCAAAAAGGCTGTACAACTTCCATTCAGCAATATGAGAATCATGGTTTACAGTATGGGGTTCCACATTAGGAAATTCAAATTAAGGTTATGATTCAAAATTCCCAGCAAACTCCAGATTTAAATAAAGCATGCATCTGCTCTATTCATGCTTAACATGCATCAAGTATAAAAATCTTGCATACACAAGAGAATAATCACCAACAAAATAAAAATATCAATGACTAGAAATTAAAATGATTCAGCATCTTGGTTAAAAACGAATTAATTTTTAAATTATTAAAAAATTATTAGACAAGTGCATGGCTAGTACTAGCAAGTTTTGGTTAATAAACAATAGCTGTAACTGATGTATAGACTCTATCATATTTGTTCTGAGAAAAAGCAGCTTGAATACAAACCTTCTCTTTATCATACATGTGCAAGAGAAGCCACGTTTGCCTTGTCTTTTGGAACTTCCATTCTTCTGGGTTTTCAGACCAGCTGCAGAAAATCAGAAAAAACATTTTGCTTAAATGAAATATTGTGATATCAAAACATTCTTTACTCAGAAAATATTCCCTACAATGCTTCCAAGTCACTTTGTATGCACAACATGGAGTTTCATGGCACTGAGGGACACAGCTACTGGCACAGATTTTGTACAAACCCCCCTGGCTTCAATGCAAACAGTGAAAAGATGATAGGAAGATATTATAGGCAAGAATGTTATAAATTTTCCTCAGAAAGCACTGATTCCTTGAAGTTAAATACCAAGCCCCACTCTCTAGCTTTGGCCAGTCCCTTAAGAAAGGTCATTGCTCTTGTTTGACCCATAACAACTGAGCACCCCAAATCCTCACCCCTGCTGCAGGGCTACCTGTGTATTTGGGGAGGTGGAGGGGATGGGGAATCAAGTTTGGCTTTTACAAAGTTGATATTTCACAACAAAATGAAATTTATACAGAATTAGGTAGCCCCTGAAGGACTGGAAGGAGAGACTTGTGCTTATCACCTCAGCAATGGCTGAAGCCCATCACAGGGGGCTGTTAAAGGGCAAGCAAAATTAATTCTTTAGGAGCAAATGTTTGAGGCTTGGGTTTGTCTAAAGGTGTGACTTAAACATTTAAGTTTACAGGACAGATTTTTTTTTTTTATATCTCTCTTTCACAAAGAATGCTTCAATATTGTTCAAAGTGAGCTGGCAAAACAAATGATTAACATCTGCAAATGTTCTTTGGCTGTTTAGAAAACCCAGTTCAAATATGCAAATTTTTGGCTAGGTTAAAGTAGCACATTTACATACATCTTGAACATGTTTTTACAGTTTGCATATTCTGTTTTAGATGAAGAAAGAGGCATTTATTTCTAAAAAAGAAATCTCACTATAAAATGAAGACTGCTTTTCAAAATTATGTGCTTGAAAATTGGCTTCTTAATATGTACAACATCTGACAGCACACTGAAATACCATTTAAAAAGAAAGAAAAAAAAATGTATGAAGAAAACCCAGAAACTTTCACACTTATTTGACTTTTCTGTAAAGAAAAATAAGTCTCCAGAGGGTGGCATTCAAGATGCCATTAATGTTCCAGTGCTTGTTTTACACAGCAATAGAGAGCAAAGAAATCAATTGAAAAAACAGCTGGGTATGAGAATTAGTATTGTTTAAACATTGTCAAGTCTAATAAAGCAAAAGAGTCCTCATCTTTGCTGAATGCTGCACCAGCAAATACATTGTTCAGTCAATTCAATGAAAGAGAAAAAAATGAGACTATGAATTTGTACAGAAAGTCTCTGCAGAAAACCCAAAGAAAAAAATTGTTTTGATGTTCAAATTTAGAATAAAGAAAAAGCAGCAAGGGCTCATTAGGGTTATCACCAGCTAAACTTGATAAGATAGTTTGCAACCAACATGTAAGGTAAAGATCAGATAAGTAACAGTAAACCAGGAAGGACAGACAAAACGCCAGTAACCACAATATATCACCTTTTATATACTCAAATTAAATCTACAAATGACCTGATTTAGGAGTGTCTTTTGGAATATTGTCAATAAACAAGCAGAAATTTGCAAAACAAATATTGCATAAAAGCAGGAGACTAAAAGGCTGACAAAACATATAGAATTAAATAAAAAAATATTATTGTGGGGAAACCATCCTATTCCCATCACCACCAGCCTAGAAACCAAAGTACTTGCAGATCATTCAACCATTTGTGTTATTTGTCTTTGCAGCAAGATGGACAACAACTGTCAAAATGACATCACCTGTAATGTGAGGAGCCAACAGAGAATGAAGTAAAAAGGGCTGTTCTTGTAGGGGCAGTTTGTGGAGCACACAACAACCTGCTCATTTGTACCCACTCCCTCTATTTGCCAGGCAAATGCAGCAGCTGCTAACTGAGAAACTGGGACTTCTGCAAGAAGTGACTGAACTTCTAGAAGTCCTTCAAAACAAACCAAAAACTAAAGACAATGACAGTGCTCACTGTTCTTTTAATGTGTTCTTTCATGAGGTTCATTCTCAAGAAGAAGAAGGTGTAAGTTTAAAATTCTTTTATGTTAGTTAAGCCTGGAAACAGTTTATATTATAGCCTTTGCAAGGTGAAAAGAACAAGCTCAATAACAGACCTGTGACTGCATCCTGTGAAAACAGTCCTTCTTCTAATGAAAACCTATAACATGTTTGTATTTTTCTAAACTATTCTATGTATTTTGACATTTGGCATGATAACCACCAGTTAGATACACACAGTATTGTGAATCTTTTATTCTCTGCTAATTTTGTGTTTCTATCACTTACACTATCACTGGAGTGTTGTTGGCATTAAAACTTTTAAAGATACAACCTGATTCCTCCAATCTCCTATAAAGCTACAGGATGTAAAAATATTTTTATTACCTAGTTTATAAACAACTGAGCCCAACAAATGAGTGCACTATAAGGTTAATTGCTCTTATTAACCTATTACCAAAACCATATGCTCTCTTCTACATGTTAAGGCCAGGAGTTGTACTCCTGAGTCAAAGATTCCATATGGACTTTCACTCCAGTGAATTCTCTTGTAGAAACAAACAAAAGTTTTAGTTTGTCTTCCTGAAAGGTTCTGCTCTATATACACCACAGTTATTCATACAAACAATAAATACTTTAACATAATCAACTGCAGAAAGTACATTTATGCTCCTTATAGCACTGGAATCTCACAGTTTCTTTTGTTTTGTGTTCTATCCTATCAGAATCAAATCCTAAATTAGTACTGTAACAAAAACCAGTATTTTCATTAACAGACTATGGGTATACTTGTATTTTCAGGAAATACTCCCAAGTTTTTGACTGGTACTATATCCATGGTCTTATCAACTCCTGTTTCTTTCCCTTCAGGAAAATGGTGCTTCTTTTGACCCGAATTCCTATCCAGCTGTGGTCAAAACACTCTGGATACTGGATGCACAATCTTTAATGCAGACAACATGACAGTTGCTCCCTGTAACTGGATTCCCCCAACAGTTACTAAAATAAACTTTTCCACTGATTCCTATGACAGCTTTTTCCTGCTTCCAAAACCTATGGAAAGTATCACTCCATGACAAAGTGAGACAGGTACCTCCTTTTATCAGGATGACATCACTAGTCCATTTTCAGAAATGCTCAACTTTTACACTACAGAAGATCAACCTTTGCAACACAAGAAAGGTCTCATTTTGCTGTTTACGTGCAGATAAGCTTCCTTGATATACTACAGTAGAAGAAAAGGCTTTTTCTTTGATTAAATATACACAGTAAGACCAACTAAAACACTCTTCTTATAGACAATCACAACCTCTTTCATAGTTTGAATTAACCTGGTAGCCTCACAAATTTTCTGTGTTGGAATCTAATATGAACTACAGAACTGGATGAAAAATATACATGTGTAAAACATGTATTTTTTCCAGTGTGCCTCAGGCTAATTTTCAATATATTGTACAAACACTAATTGCCTTCTCTACACAGCTTATGGTTGAATCTTTCTTATGAGCTCCAGCTCATTGAAAAACCACACTGGTTGACTTTAGTTACAGAGAACTTAAATGTTTGGCTTTGAAACAGAAGAGACAGAGGAAATGAATCAAATAAATCAAGTGGCTTAGGAAATTTTACATTTGGGCTTTTGTTTTTTAGGCTGAGTCTCCTGTGGAAAAGCTGCCCGAGATTCTCACTAGTCTATCTCATAAATGACTTTTAGTGTCTACAGCCATCTCACACAAATCTATTCCTAAAACATGGGCATTCAGGCAGCATAAGGAGGCAAACAGAAAACAATTGGAAGTGTGCAATGAAGAGCACTCTCTGAGGTGTCCTGGTAGAAGGAGATGTGGAAGGGAAAGTAGTCCAATTGATTCCAGAAACACAGTAAGAAAAAAACCATTATTTTTACAAACTGAATTCAGGAAGTCAACACAATGCATATGCCAGGACAAAACACTACAAAGCCGTCACAACTGGTAAATAATCACTGTGTGTAAATAAACTCTTTGCTGAGAAGCAACCATTTAAAAATTTAACTTCAAAAAAAATTATTGGGTAGGAGACAAACCTCAAGAAACCAGAAAGACAGATAAGAGATGTGACTGCTGATAACCTTCCAGAAGATATGAGAGCACTGCTTCACACCAGATGCCAGGACATCCAGACTCACCTACATCCACCGTGGATACACCTTCCTGCCTGGGGATCTATCCAAGGAAAAGCAGATTGCCACCAAATTTAGATTTCTCCAGCATACAGCCCAGGTTTAGCATCAGGGAACCGATCTGAAAAGTTTCTCCAGCCCTGAGGACCAGCTCAGAGGGCAGCATCCCCTCTGATTTACCCCCTGCTGTCTGACTTTCTCAAGCTTCCCTCAAAGGAGGGACAAAGCCACAGCTCTGGCCCACTGTACCACATTCAAGAATACATTGAAAAAATCTATTGAAAACAATAACAGCAGCATTCAACAAAACTACACAAAATTTGTCACATTCTTCCTCGCTTTCTTCCCACCTCATTTGTTTGGGCACTTTTCTGTTTTGATACATTAATCCTGCAATCTGTCTTTAAGGATCACCTACGTTCTTCTGCATGCCCCCTAAAGAAAGGCTGAACAGGAGTTATGGCACATGATTGAGGCTTGCAGGAATCCACTTAGGCACTTTATTGCCCAAACTCTCTACAAACAGCCTAATTTCTGCCCTATCAGTAAAATGTGGGTAACAGGTGTTTCCTCAATAAAGAACAACCATCCTTTAAAAAATTCCCTTAAGGATATTTAAAGCCTTGCTGAAACACTTGGGACTGAAGTGACCTGCTGTAATATTTCACAATGCAATACACACAAGAGCAGCCACTTTAAAATGCCATGCACTGGTGTTTAAGGCAACTCACTGCCCTTATAAGGCCCAAATTTGGAAACCCTGAATACTGAGTGAGAGCAATGGTGAGTACAATGCACATATGGCCAACAGGTGAGCACGGGAACACTGCACCTCAAAGAGGTTCCCTGGAACCACTGGAAGCACAGAGGGACCAAAAACCTGCCATAAGCTCCTTCCTGTGGGAGAAGAGCCACTTTATGGATGGAGGTTTTATATGGATATATAAAAAATATATATGGATGTGGATGGAAGTTTTATATATGCCCTATAGTGCCTATAGTGAAGTAGGAATAATAATATTTTGTCCAGCTATAACATGTACACAATTATTTCAAGGGAAATGTAAAGGTGTTTATTTTTATTGGGGGTATTCAGAAGTTCTTCTATTTCTCTCAGGGGCATTTAAAACGAATTTATTTTTACAAAGATAGGTTTTGAATGTCTGTTTTTGTACCCAGCTGCATGCCCAGAAAGCTACATCATGGTGCACATCAGCATTCAGTGCAAGCTAGGAGAAAATCTAATTTCAAGTGTGTGTGATGCTGATTTTCTTCATTTGGAAAAAAAACCCAAAAAACTAAAACAACCCAAAATTTAAATTCTAAATAGATTTTCAGAGACTGGACTGGAACAGCTGTCGTTAAAATCTTGGACACACTGATCTGTTGCAGGACCTGAAATCTAGACATAAGAGACAGTTGTAGCCTTGTTTTTCTTAATGTTATGGATGAATCTTTTTATTTCTCAACTCCAATTTCTGGGGAAAGTTATTTATCTTGATGTTCTCAACTCCAGCTTGGAATCGAATTAAATTATGACTCAGATAAAGGTTTTCCTTATTTTCCTGGAAGAGAAGAAAAGACACTAATGGAGTTCTTTTGCCAAAAGAAAACTTTCTAAAATTGCCAACAGATTTTAGAATCAGTGCCACATTTTTGGTTGAAAATCCTGGCACCATTTCTCAATCTGTGGTTTAAAAACAATTTTTAATATATTCTTCCATCTGGTTCAGACATAGCATAATGACTATAGACTTGTGAAAAGGCAAGAGGGGGAAGCTTCATCTTTTAATTTAGGAACCACATATGCAGGAACAAAATAAATATGCTTTCAGTGTCCCATTTTTGTCCTAATGTCCAATATAAAGACAGATTGTATATGACTGCAGCAAACAGGTCACAGGATTTTCTTAGAAAGTATTTATAAAGCAAAAGGAAAGAGCCTTTGTGCGATAAAGCAAAGCTTTGATTAAATCTACATAAAATGTTTATCACAGCTTATCTTTTATTGTATGTACTTTTATCACTTGCCATTATTTGTAGCATTTTATATTATGTTTGCATCCTGAGGCTTTGGCCAAGCTAAAAATCCCCTTCCTCCCCCACCACAGGCTCTGTTCAAACACAACATGAGACCTTTCCTTGAAGAGCTTCAAGTATAAACAGATGAGGCAGATGATAAGTGGAAAGAAAAGTTGACCCGGAAAATTGTAACAATGCCTCAAAATCATAAAGCAGGTTGTGAGTAGAGCTCCTGAATCCTACATCTGGTACGATACAGGTAGGGAATCTTACTCTGATTCAACTTTTCATAAACACCAACATACCTGGAAATGCCAACAGCATTCCACTGGAAAAAAGAACTTTACTGTTTCTTTAAAACTTATTTTCCTAATACAGTTATTTAGTTGTTGATACCTGCATTAGCCTGCCTGCAGCAAAACTGCATTTTGAATTGAATATATATATATATCTCAGTAATAATATGCTGGGAACTTTCTGTTGTTTTCAATAATAACAAAAAGGTCAGCAGTAGGCTTGAAAGCCCACAGCTACTATTACTGTATTACTAAGTTAAATGTGCTTTTCATTTTACACACATTTATAAAAAGAACACAAAGCAGGAGTTGAATTATCACAGAAGAATAAAAAATATAATTTGAGCCCTTTACAGCCAATCTGTTCTGCTCCTGCAAGGAATATACAAACAAGTGCTATCCCAAAGCTGTGCTGAAGTCCCATCTCTTCTCCAGATGTCCATCTTTTCTTACACTTAATTCTGGTCACACTGATGCCTGGACCAGAAATAAGGGAAAGGGAAAATGAAAACAACTGTTATGCCTCCCTCCCATGAAGAACATCCTGGGGGGTACGAGGAGATAAAGAGGGCCCCACAGTCTGGATGAAAATCATGTAAGAAGCCAGCTGCATGTAAAACCATTTTCAAAAGCTGGCAGCAGTCCATTCACATAAATGCTTTCTGAAGATCAGATGAAGGATACGCTACCAGACCCAGAAAAACAAATATGGTCAATTCTTTTCTCCTTTACTGTTCCACCACATCATGTCCAACTGTGGTACACAGCGCTCCTGCCAAGGCACAGATTCAAGCTGAGTAACTGACTTTCATTGCTTTTTAAATTTTAAATCAGCTTCTAAAACTTTTAAAGGTTCTTCCCCACCCCAGCATCTCAAAGGAAAGAAGAGATTAAACAATCTGAGCAAAGGAAAAAATTAATTTCTCAACCTTAAACTACTTGCTACATCTCAAATGAGGGATTTGAAGAACATGTATATTGAAATCAGGCTGAAATCACTACTAGTAACTCTGTGATTTCATGTTGCTGGGAGAGGACTGGGGATCCTACAAGAAAGATGGAGAGAGACTATTAACAAGAGCACACAATGACAGGCCAAGGGGGCATGGCTTCAGACTGAAAGAGTGTAGGTTTAGATGAGGTATCAGAAAGAAATTCTTCCCTGTGAGGGTGGTGAGGCCCTGGCACTGGTTGCCCAGAGAAGCTGTTGGCTGTCCCATCCCTGGAAATGTTCAAGGCCAGGTTGGAGCCAGCTGGGATAGTGGGAGGTGTCCCTGCCCGCGGCAGGGGGTTGGAACAAGATGATCTTTGATGTTCCTCCCAATCCAAAGCATTCTGTGATTCTGGGGTGGTTCTCTGCCACAGCAAATAATCACAGGATGCTACTGCTCACCAGAATAAGCAACACAAGTCCTTTCAAGTCGTATCTACAAGACTAAAATCTATTGTTGGGTGACACAAAACTACAACAGTAACACTTAGACCTGGATACACAGTCAGCACCTTGCTCTGGGTGTCCAGGGGCTCTAGCTACAGACTCCAGGAAAGGAGAGATTCCTGCCTCAAAGGGAAGTTGAACCCTGAGCCTGTGCTGTGGGACTGGCCCTGCACCTTTACTACAGTGCTGGCTTGTTCTGATGTCAATGTTCTGCAAGCACATAGAGTTATGAACTGTCAAACACTGGATTGTCAATCAGTCATCAAGCCCCTTTACTTCACTGAGTTCTCTCAGTGCAGTACTGAAGAAGAGATAGTTATCTATCTATCTATCTATCTATCTATCTATCTATCTATCTATCTATCTATCTATCTATCTATCTATCTATCTATCTATCCATCTATCTATCTATCTATCTATCTGGATACCAGCCCTAGATGCACTGTTGCAGCAATTACTTTTGCAGGCTTTTTTAATTTTACATGAAATTCAAGTGTTTTTATTGCTGGCTAATTAGACAAAGCTCATCTTTGTCACAGGAAGCCCTATGCAGTCCTTTCAAATAACCCATCACACAGATGGCTTTTACAGTGCATCTGAGAAGTACTTTGGGGTTATTGTGGACCAACAGCAAGAAGTTAAAAAAAAAAAAAAGGACATGTCAACCATCCTTATCGTTTCTTGCATCCCAGTTTGGACATCCCACGGCTGCATTCATCAGGAAGGCTGGCAGAGGTGCATGGAGACACAGTTTTGCAGACCCCTGGTCATTTGAATCTCCTAAGCTTTAACCTCATAGAATGATTTACTCTTCTTTTTGAAGAAGAGTTCTAAAAGGGGACAAGATCAGTATCAAGATCAACCTAAAAGTGTCCAGTTGACAGCCCACTCACATATTTTTGATCTAGCTGAGATACTCAGTTATCTCTCACTGATAATAAAATCTGCCACTACACAACAGAGTGTTCAGGACAGTATCAGACTCCCCTCTTCTAATATCCTGTGACATGTGTTGCACTATTAAGATTTTAAGTAATCTCTGCTTAAAAAAATAGATCTGCCAATTACTGCTTCCTGCAGATGGTTCTCATTCCAATTCAATTTCATTCATATAAAAGTAATTACTGATAGCTTTTTGGGCATCATCATATTAATAAATGTGTGAAGAAGAAGACAAGTTTTATTAAGGATCTAGTTTTATTATTTTAAAAATATTCCTTGTTATTCTAACTCTGGTTAGGAAGACTTGACAGCTCCCTGGAGCTAATTGATTAATAATCATTGCCAACTGCATTTTAAATTTTAATTTTGGCTTTGGCTGACTAGACTAAATGATTCCCTAGAGCTATGAAACTACTCGCCACTACTATGAGTATTTGGGCATTAGATGAATAGTTTTAATGTGTTTGAGGAAGTGAGTAGTGGTGTTAACTCTCCTAGAGCTAGATTTTATGTCACAGAGAAAACATAAAACCTTCTTTCTGCATTTTTTGCCATGTCAAAAACATAGTCTGAATGGCAGAGGATGGGTGAGTACAAAATGACTTTTCTCAAAGCCAGAAGGTGGGTTAAGGATGGGCTTGGACCCAGGAATGAGGCAAAGAGCTTGGAGAGCCAGGGGAGAGCAGACTTCAGAAGCTGAGAAGAAAAGCTGTACCTCACATTCCTTCAAGGCAACCCCACTGCAAATGACATTTTATCAAAATGAAGGAAATAATCCCTGAAATCTGCTTTTAGTTAAAAAAAAACCCAAGAGGTAGTTTGTTGTAATACTTACATGTGAAATGGGTAATTTTAATTATTCTGGTTTTCTTTGACCTGAACAGTGCACAAATTTCCACCAAGATCAATGGAAAAGGTCCAAGTGCTTGTGTGAGGTTTGGAGCACATCTGTGAGGACTGAAGACAGCTACTTGACTTTGGGATACGGTCCTGAAGCAGATTGGCCTGTTTCTAAAGACTCCTGAATCTCCCTAATATATCTCACAAAGTTTCTGTAAGTAATTTCAGATGTAATAATTTATTAAAGATGCTTAATTATTCAATTAGATGTAATCTCTTTTGTGTAATAGTATGAAAAGATGAAAGCCAGATCTCAACGATAAATATCTAATGGCTACATTTAATAAACTGTTAAGAAAATTCATTTATAGTAAATTTTCTTTTACTGGAAATGAGTCATAAAGAAAGGAGACATTAAATTTTCTTAACTAGGTTTGGAAATAAAGATCTTATTTTACAGGAAAGTGACTCAGGCAAAGAAACCTTAACTATTTTTATCCCAATATTTATGGAATTAAGACACGTAATCTAGTTTTCCCCATTTGATGAAGCACTGTACAGTCCAACAGTTAATTATTGCTAATACAGTTTATAGCCATGACAACATGTATGTGAAAAATCATGACAAGTTTTGACAAAAGTATCAATAAATAAAAGCAAGCTAAACTTTGGAAAAAAAAATCAATTCACCAAGACTGCACTGGAAATCTCCTCAGGCACACAAGGATGAGTCCTCTTAAGTACCACCAATCTTATCTGATAAAAGATCATATGCAAGAGGAAAATCTTTTATATGTGGCTGAGAATAAAAGTGTTGTCTGTAACCTCCAGCTGGGAATTTTTGTTCCTAACTTTATCAGCAGCAATGAAGTGGAATAAAGCTGTTCTGGTCACCTGCAGCAAGACTACAAAGGATCACAACTGCAAGGAGATTCCAACTTTGGAACTCTGGAACAAAATCCATGAAAACTCTGCTTTCAAACTGAGGAATTGAGAAAAATACTGCAGGTCAGTTGGGACCATGCATTGGTATAGGGCCAAAGAAAATAGAGCCTGTGCTCAGATGAGAAGGAAGTTATGTCTAGTTTCCCTCATGTCACTGAAAGGATGTACTATCCCTCTGGATAGTGCAAGGACTTTGGTGAGTCACAAACTTCATCACTTTTAATTTATCCATCTGAAAAATGGGATAATATGACAATTTCTCAAAAGTTGCCATAAAGAGAGTAAATAAATTAGTGCAAAAATATTTCTTTTTTTTTTTTCAAAATACAGCTGTGATATGCTATCAGGAAAGGCAGAAGGGAAAAGCAAATTATCATTACTATGGCAGGGAGAAGACAGAGACAAAATGTGAAAAAAAATTCCTCTAAAGAAGGGGCTGGTTACTTGATAAGGTATTTTTCAGCTGGCCCTGTAAATGATGGATGCCAGATGAAAGGATTTTTGAATTCATGTTAATGATGCTATTAAGTACAGTATTTTCATATGAGAATGTTTGAACAAAATGCCCAAGTAAATATTTTGACAGCTTTGTTTCACATTGAAAAAATGGTAGAAGTGCAAAGGGACAGAAGGTTTCAAAGTAAATCACTCTGCAGATTTTACTGAAATATGCTCTGAGAGATGTACTTCTGACCTTCCATAAAATTAATTCAAAGACTTAGAAAGGCAAATCATTTGATTTGGAGCCATAAACAGGATTAGAGTTCCCTAATCTATTTTTCGGGGGGTTTTTGTTAAATTTAGTGACCATTTATGGTTATGGAAATTACAAGAAAAATCTCTTTCCTCTGCATAAACTAAATAGGACAATGAGCAGATTCAGAAAGATGGAACAGCTACTGACTCTGACTGAGAAAAATTTACCATAGACCTGAGCTTCCCTTGCTTCCTCCTCTCAGGCCATACATTAGTGCTAAACAAAGGGATATAAAAGCTACTCCAAAACCATTCGCTATAGAAAGGGGTTTATCCAGAATAATATTAACAGCCAAACCCTAAGAGTTTGGTTCAGGGAAGGTTGTGCTAGTCCAGATGCTTTGCCAAAGCTCAGTTGAATGAGTTGCATCATAAGCATTTACTAAATTGTCTGGAAAAGCAAGGAATCATTGAGATTTTAAAAAATTTCTGCTTCTGAATGAGTTGAAAATACCAGAGAAATATCTGCAAGATCTGAGAACTTCAACATATAACTAAGTTTAGAACCCTTAGAACCTGACATATCAGAATGTTCAAAGCAATTACCTTTTTTGTTTCTAGAAACCAGAGCTGCTTATCCAGCAAGGTGGAAATGGCAAAATACATCCAAAAATATTTCTAAGCACCTAACATCTTTGGAACTTGATCCACCACTATGGAGAGGGTTTCCTAAAAATTAGTAGACTGAAATTATTTTATTAAGTAATTCTGTCCATCTGGAGCATTTCCAGGATAGTATTACAGATACCCAGAGTATATCTCTAAGGTTTGTTTTCTTCCCAGAAATTCTTGGCAAAAATACTTAAGATTGGCTCTGAACCACTTACAGGGTTTTTTTCTGTTTTGGTGTTTTTTGGTGGTTTTTCTTTGTTTTGGGGTTTTTTTCCTTACTTTGGGTTGCCATTTTTAGAATTATGTAGTAAATAATACTGTCATTTGTCAACATCAGTTTGAACTGACGAGTTCATCTTCAGCAACAGTGAAAGAAGCCTCAGTGCTCACTCTGCCTCTGGAAGTGGTGTGACATATACCAGCTCTGTGCAGTGTCTGAGCTCACTTGCAGAGCCACAGCTTCTTAATTCAGGCTCATCAGGACATTAACCTGGTTATTCAGCTTCTGGACCTGAGTATTCCTGCAGAGGCACCTTCCTCTGTTCAATGCCTGTTCAGGTATCTCTTCAACCATCTACAAGGCAAAGCTGGCCTCACATGGACTAGTAGCAGACCAAACTTGCTGCCTTCCTTTATTTGGTGAACCTTCATCAGGCAAAGCCTGGATCACTCACTTTGGATAGTATTTGTAAGTGGAAAAAGAGGAAATATGTATGTAAGGAACAATACTCTTCATGAACACACTAAATTAAGAGTAAGATGTTCACGTGCTTCTTGCAAAGCAATGAAATTGTTGTATTAGAACTGTAAAAAGCACATAGCCCAGCAAGAAGTTAGTAACAATTTAAAAGCAATTTCTGTACAATGAGACATCCTGTGGACGTCATGTGGGGGTCAGAAAAACACTGGCATGGCTCCAACATGGTTCTGCTTATCACTTCCCATCGAGATACGGAAAAGTGAATCCAGAAGTCAAAGACTGTCACGGGGACTGAAAATCATCAACTCAAGCTGTCACCAGACATCTTCATTGAACAGGCAAAAGCTGTATGGTGCTGTTATTGAGAGTGTAACCTGACAGTCAAAGAATCCTAAATGCAGTTTGAATAATCAGATGATAATGAGAACACTAACACCTGGAAATGGGTATCATAAAGCCAAGTCTGAAATGGGAGCATATCTGACCTGTGCAGACAGGCAGAAGCAGGATGAGAAGCTCTGTCCTTTTGACAATTCATGAAAAATGTATTATGGCTATAGTTGGCATGTTCATGCCAACACTGTCATTAACACAAAACTGAGTAATAATATAGGGGGGGCGAAAAAAACAGGTTTTAGTGTTCAGAAAATTCAATGTGAAAACTCAAAAATAAGTCCAATGTTACTGCCTTCAAAGCAAAGCCAGAGTGACAGGGAGCAGGAAGGAATCACAGACCCTCAGTCCCTTCTGCATGAACCTGGAAGGAGGCTCCTGTAAAACAGCACATTTGTTTCCAGGTGTTGCATTTCCAGAAGGATCACAGACATGGGAGTTCAAAGGAAAGCAACAGAGCACATCAGAGTCTGGAAGGAGCAGTAACAGACGAAGGATCACTGCAGGGGCAGTGAGATTGAGAAACCCAACACAGCCAGAAGGATGTAAACATCAGGATGGGAGAAGTTATTTACCAAGTGCAGGGCAATAAAATGATTTAGAAAACCTTGCTCAGTAACAGGTCAAACACTGCAGAACAATTTTTCTGCTTCATATATCCTAAGAGCAAGCTTTGCCTTCTGCAGAAGATAATACGCTTGAGCACATTTACAGAATAATACAGCCCTAAGCAGCACCAAATCTGCTGAGTGACTATGCTCCCTCCACCTACCCCCACAAGAATAACTGCTGGCATACCAGCACCCTAAAAATAGGAAAGGTGTGGGCATTGCAACAGAGGGGTTTGTAGAGCTCCTGAGTAATGCTGGGGCTGCCAGGGAACTGCAAACAAACCAGGATGGCTTCATCAGATGCCACTGAATGTAACTGAAGTTACACAAGGGAGTGCAGGATAATGATAAGGTAACTCACTCTTAATCAGACAAGACTCCTTCGCCACAAACAGAGACAGTGGCTACCTTTAAGATGAGGAAGTTCTGCCCAATTATTATCATCAAATGGAAAACTTGCAGTTTTACAGACATGCTGATTTAGATTAAGGAGAGGAATCCCACTCAGAGGGAGGTCAGGCCCTGGTAGAAATTAAAAGTCAAGCAATACAGAAAGTTAGAGAACTGCTAAAACAAACTCACTGATCTCAAGAGTATTAGTTAAAGTGCAAGCCTTTGAAATCAGATAGCAGAAAGTCCCTGCCCAAGTTCATATAAAACAGCCACAGAACAACACCAAATGCAAATTTATCCTGCATCTGACTCTGGATTCATGAGGCTTCTTATGGATCTAATGAATATGACAAAATGACTAAGAGTATATATGAATAGATTAATTACATCCATAGTTAATGCTTGCCCCAGAACCTTTAAAACACAGATTATTAAAGCAAAACTATCCTCCATCACTATTCCTGTAATCTTTGAGGAAAAGTTGCTCTTTCAAGACACCTTAAAGCCCCAGTTGTTGAAGGGAACTCAAGAACACTGCTGTGTCTAATTACAATGGTTTCTCTTAAGTTCACATACTATTTTTGTTACTGGCTAATTGAGCATCATTGCTTGAGCAGTTCTCCAATATTTTATGAAATTCAAGGTAACTGATGAGCTTTATATATATGCTGCACCTCCCTATCAGGAAGGAAACTCAATCTCTGACCTGGAGGGTGGGGGAAGCAGTGCATCAGTTACCCTTTCATATCTAAAAGCTTAAGCCATTAATGGCAAAACATCAACAACAGTGCCAAGTTTGAAATTAATAAAAGAGAGGCCAGCAGCAATGAAAATGCCTTAAATAAGCTCAGAATCAAACATCACTAACCATGGTTAAAAAAGTACTGAACCTGTGAGAAGAAAAACAGCTTCAAAATGTTATGGATCAACAAAGCAAACTAAATCTGACATAAACCCACTCTATGTACTTTAAAATTTGAAACTGGTTTTCAAACATTAATGACCACAGTTGTGTTTGCAAATGGGGTAGGATGAATGGTTCTGTGATTTCCTGAAGGGTCACTGTCATCCCAGCTGTTTGACCACAAATCTCAAATGTTGCTGCCCTTTTCACAGCCCAGGACAAGCCTCTCCTGGTTCCTTCAAAAATCAGAAACTTTTTAGATGTTAACTCTGAGTGAACACTGTTGTCTCTTAATGCCCTTCTCCACATGGCCTCTGTTCCAGCAAGAGTAAGAACTTTCTACATGTTATTTCAATTTATATCTATAGAATATATGAAATATATTTAGAAATACCAAAGTACCAAAATAAACACTTACAGCAACACCCCTCAGATTTCTGTATTCTTTGAAAGAAAGAACAATGTTTCAGCTTTAAAATCTCCCATGGTTGGCACTGTCTGTAATACAGTTTGACAGAGGACTGAGATCTGTTTCCATTCTGCAAACCCAGCAGATAAAGAGCCGCCCTGGGTTGTCCAGGGCTGTCAGCAGAGCCGCCACCCTGCTCAGCAAAAACTACCTTGGGTTCTGCAGAGTCAGACATGTCCCCACACCATGGGAAATTGTGGTTGCCTCGCACTTTTGTGTTTCTGTAACATGCCCTTGGTTTGTATTATTCTAAAAGCATCTTTTTTATTTGAAGAAACTTCTGACGTTCTCTGAATCTTACCTAAATTTAAATCAGGGATGAGGCAAGTCAGATCTATACAGAAAAGTAAAAAAGACTTGAGAAACATTCTGGTGACATATATTACCAGCACAACATAAATAATTTTCACAGAAATTGTACTTTGGCACCTTATTTTTTAAAGTTCAACATGTTAAAAATTTTAATATTTAAAATAGTATTGCAAGGCATAGGTAATTCACAGCAATATCCAGATAACAGTATTATCTATTACTTCTACTTCAGATGGTATCTATCTTGTAATTCCACATACTTTTAGTGAGATCTTTTCAGATCTCTGTCTATCCCTTTGATGGGTGATGGAGAAAACCATATGTGCAGATCCATACAGCAATGAACTTTCTATGCCAAACACGAGAACAGCAGCTTCTAGGAGAGGCTAGCTTGCCAAGACAAACAAGTTCTGCCAACATTTTAACACCACAGAAGGTCAGTTAGGTTATAATTAAATCTAATTACCATTCTCATGAATTGCAACATCTTTTCACTTGAAGTCACCTAATGCTCAGAAAAGGGTGAATTTTGATTCTAGATTTGCCAAGAATCACAGTAATGAGACATTCTAATCTTGGCTTTAAATCTGAATCATCACTTACCATCATAAAGAAGCAAGGCATGTCATCATTAAAAGGAAGAGATATGAGCAGTTTATTCAACCACTTATACTTCCTCACTCCTGGCTTTTCCCTGGTCCTCTACAGTAATTTTACAAGTTTTTTTCTTTTCTGTTCAATACCACTCTGGGTTTTTTCATTATTCCACATTTTCTTTTTTTCTTTTCAGAGTTTTAGAACCTTTCTGCTTCAGCTCCCTATTTTTAATCCTCTATACATCTTCAGCTCTCCATGTCTGCTCCCTCAGCAAGCTGGGGAGTCTGATGGAAGGAACTTTCCTCTGTTATCCACAGACATGCCAACTGCTCCTTGGACAGAAATGCCTTGGGAACCACCTTAGCTTATCTCATCGAGGGAAAAGGTGAGAAAAAAACTAGTGAAGCAAAGACTTTTCTTCTTCCTCTTTCATTTCCTCAAAGGCCAACAGAAAGAGACAGAGGAAAAAAAAACCCAGGAGTCATATGGCTGCTTCTTCTCCATCAGGAGTGCAAAACCTGTTCATGCTCATCCTGTTCTCATTAAATGAGCAAACAGCTGAAAAGCCTGGGCTATTAGTGCCACCCAGCTCACAGGGGAAACCCTTCAGCACCTCAGGTATAGTATAGCTGGCAGCTGCAGTTTGCAGTCGTGCATGGGGAAAAAAGCCTCTCTTGTTAGGCTGGCCTTCTGATAAAATGACAGTTGGATCCTTCTGGAGACTGGAAAGCATCAAGGACCATTTGTTTTCAGACTCAAACAACAAAACTGGAAAACTAGAAGAATTGCCCAGCTGGTAGCACACTGTGCCCAGCAGTACAGACCCCCAGCAGTGGGGGAACACTGCAGTGCTGCCAAAGATACCCACGTGCCTGGGTCCACTATTGCATCACTTGGAATCTGACTCTGCTGTTGCAGGGATGGTCTGAAAGCATCAGGCAGGGCAGGATGTGATGAGCAATCCTGCTCCCTGCACATTGTTGCCTTACTCCCTCTCATCAATGCTCTTCATTAACTCTCCTTGACTTACAGCGTGAGGCAGGGCTTTGCAAAAGTCACCTCGTGCCTCACACAGCTGTGCTCTCATACTGCAAAGAGTCCCCTAATAAATAAAAATGAGAGTTTCAGTTATCATATGGTAGTTTAAATTCCACCTGTCCTACAGAAGATTCACATGTCATCAGGTGGTTAAGAAGCCACTTCACTTACCAACCCTTATGTCATGTATGGCTTTTATTGTAGGTGGGGCAAAATCCACTGCCCTCTTTTGTTTACTTCCAATTGTTTCAGTATCTTGCAACTCTAAAATTTACTTAGTCTCCCCCATACTATTCATGTCTGTAGCTGTGCAAAAACATGTAGACTGAGATTCCTGACCCACTGATGTTGCTGGAGGGTTTGCCATGCATGGGCTTCCAGAACTTGGATTTTCGTTCCCCTTCCCCAGCTAATACATTACTCCTGTGATTCCTTTAAATCCAATTATTTCTTTTTGCAGTCTCACTGGGATGGAAAAACATCTGAGGTGCAAAAGGATTAAGCTGTTTTTCTATAATATACAACAGTGCAAGATTGTCTCACCACATTTGGGGCTAGAACAGTGACTGGTTATGTTTGCTTAGCAGTTCAGCATCTGATTTAACTCTACAAAATTCACATTGTCCCTCACTGAAATAATCCCTCACAACCTACTCCTGTATATACAGCCTGTGGATTACAAGACCAATGACAGTGCAGGTATTCTGTTTCAAGGTGATTGGTATCAGTTAAGTGAAACTTTAGAATCAAATTGGTTCAAATATTAGTTCAACAATAATTTCATATCCTCTCATCTAAGAAGGCAAAAATCCATACAGATAACAGTAGAAGAAGCAGCAAAAACGCACAGCTTGTTCCTTTGCTTTCCAAACCTGAAATCCATTATCTAGAGATCACCACTTACCACATACCAGAGTTCAGGCAGAGCAGATGGTTCCAAGCTAACTGTCAATCCATTTGCAGTTCAAAACAGCAGTGAACTATTCCAGCTGTTTTCCAGATCAAAAATATTATTGTCATTTTGCTATCGCTCCATGCTGAGGGTTATGTAACAAAAAATGCACATGTCCCTCTGCCTGGAATGTAATTAATTTCCTCCCTCCCCACTGTGAGTGGTAAGTAACAATTCAGACAGTCTGGATGCTTCAGTTTTGAGCATGGCCAGAGATGCAATCCTGGAAGTATTCCACGTGGTAACCCACTGCTTGTAACATGCCAGCTTTCTGGTGGTCTTATAGACAGGGTATATTTTGCAGTTTGGAAAAAAATAAACACTATCATCCTGTTTGTACATGACTTCTTACTGTCTGTGGGGTACTCTGAATGACTTGCTGCAGTTCTTTAGCATTTATTTTTGCTTTATGCTGGATTTTAAGCCTTTTAAATAGGTCTGCTAACTAGATGAAGAAATTGTTTCTAATCTGAAATCAGTCACTATACTTTGGTACACAAAAATCAGGCATAGTACAGTATTTTTTAACTTCAAAATGGTGGCATAATCTCATCTTCATTTACAAGTATCCAAACATCATGCAGGTGGTTAAATTAAGGCTCCATAATGCTTAACCACTCCATGGAATTTGCTTATGTGAAGAGAACAACTCGAACTCCTTTGCTTGGAACACCAGCACACTCAAGTAACAGAATTCACTTTCTCACTGCAATCTTTATGGAATGTGCCTTTCACCTCTGTAACTGCAGCTACCCCAGTGATATTTGTATAGCAACTGTAAGACCTTCGGGACAGGAGCTGCCTTTCTACAGAATGTTTGCACCATACTTAACTTCTCTCTGTTGTTCCCGTCATAGACATACAATGAGGTGATCAACTGTCCTCCAGGGTGTCAACTGAGATGAAACATTAACTTAGTACTAAACTGCAGCAATTTCCTTTCATGTGCTATTACTTGGTACAGCTTGTTCTGGGTTACTGGTTTACAAGGGAGGTGCAGGGAGCACCTTTGGTGGTTTTATTGTTCTTACCTGGTTAAATAGGCCAGAGCTTGCTCAGATCCTGATGGCTTTTGGGGCACCACCTTTTTAATGGAGATTCCAGCTTCCCTCATCAGCTGCCTCTCCTTCTTCTTGCGCTCCTTTTTTAATTTTCTTTCCAGTTTCCTCTTTTCTTCTGCAGTAAGTTCTTGCTCTTCCTCTGCAGTAAATTCTTCCTCTTCTTTTGTTGCCTGAAATAATGAAAGTTTAAATGAAGTGTTTATATTTCTATAGGAAAGTGAACAAAATATGCATAAATTCAATGAAGGGCACAGGTAACAGTTAAAACCAAGCTTCAGGATTCATGTGTTTACTGTTCACTGTACTTCCATCATCTCTCTGCTCTGCCCAATTCACAGAACTGCAAATGCTGCACTTATTCTGTTGAACTGCCCTCTATAGATGATGATGCTGTTCTGAGCACAGGTATCTGAGCACCTTCTAGTTATATATTAAACATCATATCTAAAATCTGTTTTGCTCAAACTTGAGGGGGGCGTGTGAACAGCAGAGGATTTTTTTAGCAGTAGAGTTTCCTTGAGATCTTCAGCTTCTGTTTTCATTGGACATTTCCCTGGACTGGGAAAACCTCTGTCTGCCATACAGAGCTTTCATCTCCACCATGCCAAGGGAGAAGATGTGACTTCCTACCAAGACCTCTTAAAGAAACTTCAGCATTCAGATTGCACAATCTTCCATAAGCACATACACTCATCATCTCACAAAGGCTGATGCTTCTTTAAGTTGGCAGACAGTTAATTATTTGCATCAAAAAACATGTTATCATAAATACATCCATCAGTTTATCCCATATGAAAATAAATATTTCACATACAGGTGATGGGCATTAAATACATTTAATTAACTACACTGAATTTAGCATGGGAATCAAGCGTGAGATTACACCGTGTAGAAATAAAACAGTGTTCTATAGCAAGATGAGATGGACTCCAGGGGTTCCTAGATTCTGAGAGAGGCACTTGCCAAGTAAGCCCCTCTGCTGGAGCATGGGAAATCCATGGCCAAACTGAGTGAGAAAGAAATACTCTTCCTCCTCGCTCTGCTCCCTCCTCACCTCTTGGAGGAACCATAACTGAAACCCAAATGCACGAGATGATCAACTGCTTTTAGGGTAAGATTGGTTAAAACCACTTTACAAATTCACAAATCCTTAGTGTTATATCAATTTGTGTTAGTTGAGTGCTTTCAAACACAAATGCAGACACAGAGCTAAATAAGGCAACTCTACTGACATTCAGGCAAAGCATGTTGAACAAGACAATACCTGAACACAATCTTATTTGCCAAAGACACCTGCTGAGGTCTAAACATTTGTTCAGTGTCATTTCTCCTATCATCTTAGCTTACTCTGACTCATTTTTTCAACTTTATGTTTTCACAGGACAAAGAGCAAGAAAGCAGAAATTAGAATAAATGGAAGTAGGACAGTAAAGAGGATTTACTTTTTTAAAACACTCTTTAGCTACTTTTATGGAAATGGCAGCATTCATTGCAAACATAGGCAGAGAAGCAATGCATGTTGCATTTGTATAGATGACATTTTATAGTTCATGCTGAGAATAAAATAATATATAGGATGAAGGTAGAATTAAATTGTTATACAGGAAACAACGTTTTCATTTGAAAAGCCACCCTGGTACTTACTAAAATAACAATCCAGCCACACAAAGCCCTGGAAAACACTGAGGGTGGTCATTTATAAAGTGTTTGTAAAAGATTACTACAGCAGCTGTCCAACAGACGACACACTACAGTTAATCTTCTTTTAAAAATAATGTAATGAATTTGTTTACTTTTCTGTGAGCCATGAAGCTTTCAAATAAAGTGACTGTGGCACATCATTAGAGCCGCTCTGATAAAGAGGCCTCTGCTTCTCCATCTTACAGTAAATGCATATCTCACTACCTCCCCTTCTCCCCCCACAACCCTGCATTCCATGCTTTATCAAAAAGCTTTTTATCCCTCTCTCTGACCGTTCCATTAAAAACAAAACAAGTTGCTCCCTCCCTGTAGGTCCCAATGTAAATACCGGGCCCTGACAGCGTTTGTTTGCAGCGTCACGACTGACGTGCCGTGGGCTGGCTGACACCAGGGCATTGCTCTCCTCAGGGGCTGGGGCTCTCCTGGAGTGAAAGAGTTGGGATTTACAGCTGGAGGTACCTTCTGCTGGCCCACAGCATCACCCAAGGAAAACTGCATTCATCAGGCTTCTCTGTGGGGCTCCCAACATACACCCTGTGGAAGTCCCCACAACCTCAAAAAGCTTCTCTAGTTCCAACTACACTTTGATCCATCCATGTCGACTTGGTTAATTTAGTAGGACATGCCACAATCTCTCCTCAACTGGTTTTTAATCTGAAAGCCTCAAATTTTACGTGGTTCAGAAAGTACCTGTGTATTGATGTCTCCACTGAAGCTGGGGTAATTTTATCACAATTTATATAAAAAATAAACTTCTGCCCAACCTGGGACTCAAAAGAAAACAAAACCAAACCTTTCACTGGAACTTAAATCCTAGATGTATTTATTATCACTCTACTGATGCATCTCTCCTTTCATTAAATCAACAGGGTTATTTTTAATTTCTCTTTCTCCAAACCACGTGACTATTCTTCTGAAAGATGTGCCCAAAGTTTGTGACCCACTTGCATTAAGAGTTTTAATGCTATGCCATTATTCAAATTTTAAAAAACCCCCAATGAACAGGACTTCATTGTTTTGAGGTCATAAATATCCCATGTTGTCTCCTTCTATATTTATAAAGTGACATCACAATTTGTAGCACTGCGATTTAGTCTTAACTGCAACATTGTAAAGTCCCTATTTGAGCATGTGAGACACTTGTTTATTGACGTGATAAATTTAAACCACATGCACACAGAAAAACACAACACTTGCTTATTTGCAAAGCCTGCTCAGAGCTACCACACCACCTTGGATCCTGGGCTCATTAGATCTCAATCTAAACAAGGTCAGGCCAGGTCAGCACACTTGAATGAATGACATTCAGAGGAGAGCCAGCATTTTCTTGTGATTAAGGAGGTGGGAGTCTTCCACTTGGAAACTTTCCAGAAGGCCTGAAAAGGTGCTAAAAGGGATATTGCCACTGGATGCTATATTTGGAGCAAAAGGCAGACCCCCAAATCTCTCACACTTATGCTCAGAAAAACCCGTATCACCTTTGCAAAGGTACTGAGATGTGAATTCAGGCATCTTGCAGCAAATTACCAATTTTTATACTGTACTCTGACCATCTGCAGGCAAAGTGCTGTTACTGCCAATAAAGTGTCTTTCATCAATGCCAATCTCCAAATTTCTGAACTGTGTGCAAATATAGCAATATGCTGTAAATAGAAGTCTAAGACATCTGTCTCAAAATATCTGGAGGCTTCAGCCGTGGCAGTTCAAGATACCAGTTAGTTTTCCATCATTCTTTGTAATCTGGAAATATTGCACAAATTTGAAACATTTTATAAGTGATCTTTATAAATGAGCTTACCCATCATAAACAGGGAGCCAGCTTACACTGGGAGCACTTCATCATGTAAAGTAGCCCTGCTAAGAAATTCAGAACACAGAAAAATAACTAGACCTGCAAGAGAAACTGGCAGAAAGATGTACAGGTTTTCTTGAAGATCTCTGACCCTTCTTTTTCTCAGGAAGAGTCACAGAATCAAACAGGTGTCCTTTTTCAGGGACTGAACCTGCATAAAAGCTAGTACTGCCAGAGAACTATGAGACATAATACTAAGCAAGCAACACCAAGACAGGATTAACAGCACACTAATTGTGTTTCAGCAGAGCACTAAGTGCATTTTTAAATGTGTTTCCAGATTTATAGTTATCCAAAGGGCCATGACTGCCTTACACTTGAGCAGAACTGAAGACATCTCCTAAAGACTTCTGTTCCTGCTCCTCACTCCTCACTGCTTCAGATACTCCCACATTTGCATTCCTGGTTGTCTGTTGCCAGCCCAGAATAAGGCTGACAGAGTCAGAAACTCTGAAGAATTGCCACAACAAACCAGATACCAGTCTATTAAATTTTGCCTTTACAATTCGCCTGTGTAGGTCTGAACTTTCTGCCCAATCAGGGGTTTGGATTTGCTGCCAAACCTTCAGCAGTAACCACAGACCAAGCCACAACACCAAGTTCACTATTTATTAGTACTAGTAACTCCAGCTCCTCCAAAACCGACAGACTTTTATCTTTTTCTCCCAGCACAGCCCCGCAAGTCTTTACAACAGCAAAGCAAGTAACAGCAGAAATTCAAAGAAATTAAATAAGAGTGACAAACATATAAAAAGGGTGTCAAGTTTTTGAACTTCAGAGAGTTCAAAATGGAGGGGAAAGGGATTATATGGTTTATTTCATAGTAAGAGCACTGTATTGCCTTGTTTGTTCATGAAGCTCATGTTATTTCATAACTTTTAATACAGAGAAGTGTCAAAAGGGGCTTTGTTCACTGATCAAGAGCTACCAACTCACCACCTAATGGCTTCTGCTTCCGAGTAGCCTTTTGCCCCCCGAATGCCCTGTGATATCAGCATGCAAAACGTCCTGTTTCTGCCTTACATACAAACCCAGATAAATAACTGGCCATCTGCCAGCTTAAAAACAAAAAGCGGAATCTATAAACACAGTTCAAAACCCACAGAGAAGAAAGGCTGGCAAACCCTTAGACACAAGGTTCATAAAAGAAGGATTGACAAATGATTTACTATTTGAGGCTGGCCAAAGAGCAGCGCTCCAACTACAGCTAGAGAATTTGCATGGAACAGTTCACAGCCAGACTGGATTTAAGTAATTATTTTCTATAATTTAACACCTTTTGAAAAGAAGAAGTATGACCAGACAGGGCATATAAAATTTTATTATCAGGCAGAAAGCAAATTTTAAATGAAAAACAACATGTAGAAATACTCCTCTTTTCCTAATATCTGTAACACATTTTTTTAAAATTATATATTGCTCAAAGAAAAATATAATTTTTTTTTCATAAAAGCTAGGTGTTTTTAGAATCTGAACTCCTCACAACAAAAACATTGGGAATAATTTATATTAAGTGGATTTGGAAAGATTTCTGTAGCTTTAACCAAGGCAGAGAAGCCTCAAACAAGTTCTGCAGGAAACCAGATTTAAATAAGAACAGGCTTTTTATCTTTCTGCTCCAGGAAAGGATTCTTTTCGTGGTCATGTAAATGCTTTTTTTTTCCTTTTTTTTTTTTCTTTAAAAAGAACACTCCTTGTATAGACAGCAGTAGTATCTCAGGAGCACAAGTGATCAGGTAGAACCTAAATTTGCAGCTGTAATTTAAAATACATGCACCTTGATTAGCTTGAAACCTGGCTCAATTTACAGCTATGTGATCCTTGCATTTCTCATAGATTTATAGTCAACTGTGAAGAGCACATAAAGTGTTATCATTAGCAACTGCTAGATAAGAAGTTGAGTAATTTACTAAATTAAGTGAAAACATCTACATTGTTGAATTCCACTTTACAGACTGTTTGCTCCTATATAGTACATACCGTAGCAGATTAAGTTCTAAGGCATAAATTAGTATCATATTGTATTCCTCATTTTTCTCCACCACTATCAGAGCCCTGAATACAAGAGAAATATTTCAGGCACCACCGCAACTGCAGGCTCGGGGAATGCAGTTTTGCTTCATTTGCAACTACAGCACTGCCAGGAATTTTCACATATTTGTTGAAGGATTTTGCTTACTCTCTTACCCTAAATTAAACCACGTTAACCAATCAGGAGAAGATTGAATTAAAAAAAAAAAAAAAAAAAGGAAACCCCTTGGAAATCATTTGTATCCACATCCCTGTGGCTCACACACACCCCTTTTAACCCCTCCTCAGAAACAGAGAGGAATTTTAATAGAAGGAGCACGAGACTCCTGCAGCACTTGGCGTTTTCATTGCCACTAAAGTCGTCCCCTTTAGGGGTGATGACAATTTCTTCCGAAGCTTGAAAAGGCTTTGGGGCTCAGAGAGGAGGTAGAAGCAGAGCACAGGCTGTTTTGAAATCCTTGCTGGAGAATTAGAAAAAAAATAAATAAACCAACCCCAAACCACGAGCTCCATCTCCTCCAATGAAAGAGGTACCACAGGGTGTAGGCAGGTTGCCAGGCGAGCTCGGCAGCGTGACCGCACTGCATTGAGTTTCTTTAATGAAAGCCAGGAAAGAACACATTACACAGTGTTTCTTCTGAGAGCCAGCTAGCCTCCAGTGATTGAAATCAATAAAAACAGTCGGCAAGGGGCCCAGTGGGGGAAGAGAGAAATCTCCACTACAGCATTCAGTTTGCTTTCCACTTTCTCCCTCCCCCTGCTAAAGTTAAACTCTGAAGATCACCATGACAAGCTCCTTCGCTTCCAGCGCTGGGAAGACGCTGGTGGGGATTTAGAGGAAGCGAGCGGCTCTGCTTCGCCTCCCCGCCTTCGCTCTGCCCCCAGCGCGAAGGAAATGAAAGGCTTGTTTGGAATTTGAATCCCGCCTAGAAAAACTTCATTGGACAAGTGCATCCTTCTGCATCTCAGGAAAGGGATGGATTTTACGGTCGGAGAATGCTAAAAGGTGAGAGGGGGAAGAAAAGCAGGAATCTGATCCAGCTCGAGCCCAGGAACGCGCTAGGATGTCCAACCTGGTGGAAGGGACCTCTGGAGCTGCTGGAAGGTCTGAGAGCAAGCGCCTGAGATCATCCACATCCTAAGGCAGCTGAACCATCAGGCACACGTGACCAACACACCGACCCAGGTAAGCAGAACCTGCTTTTATCAACTCTCCGGACCGTGCCCGAAAGTGGAGCGAGATGTTTCTGCTCCAGCCCCCCCATTCTGTCCCACGTCCACCATCGTTAACCTCGGGCGACTTAACACTAAGCTTGTCCCTTCTGAAAATCGTGTCAGGCCACTAATCCCCACTGAACTATAAACCAACACAAAAAGCCCTTTGTTTACCAGTTTTGTGTTGAATTTGTGAGCTGACAAGGTAGGACAGGGCCACTGCAGGAGTCCAGCCCCCCCAGGAGCTCCCACTCGGAGCAAGGAAATACAACTGACACCGCACGCTGGAGCTGACTGTGATCTGAGAGAGTGCCAGTAATGGATTTCTAATATGGTCCATATTTATCTATTGTATTTATGTATTTTAATCACCATAGCAGCCACATACAGAACATACTTGCACCGAGTGCTGCTCAGGACCACGAATTACAGCAGTGTGCATGCACGGCGACTGGGCTGATGGGTTTGTCAAAAGGAACTTTGCAATTAGTTAGTTGTTGATACAGCCAAGGGGGATTTCTGGCACGTTGTTTAGGAGCCCCCGACACAGGTCTATGCAGCCACATGTATTTTCTGCTGTTACCCTGATGTATGCAGGTTTTATCCCCAATAAAGAATGGGAAAGGCACAGGTATCAGCTGTAGAGCACAACATCCTCAAGTTTTTGGCCAACTTTAGATGATTTATATAGACTTCAGTGAGACGTGAAGGGTGAAATCAAAGCTTGCCTTCTGCAAGGCAAGCAAAAATGATGATAGCTATACCTCTTTTCCAGCAGTGGCAGGAATTCACTGGAACAGATAAGAAATAGGTGCCTGTGGAGCCACAGCAACAATGCCTGTCCCCTCCATGCTGGTTATCGTCAGATGCTGACAGCAGCACACATGCTCTGTGGGCTGGGGAGGGACTGGATGCCCCCACTTCCACTTATTTGGCACCTCATGATCCCCAACCTGCAGGGTACAAAAGTCTGGCTTCCTCTGAAAGTAGAGAGAAGAGACTTCCCAGCATCTCCTCCATTTCAATATCAGCAGACAGAGTGCATTTATTTAGTAGAGCAAGTGGAGATGCATTTCTGCAGGTGCAATTTGCACTTTCCTTGGAAAACACATCCCTTTTAAGGGTCATTTTATTATTTTCATATAGCATGGAAATGGATGACTCACACATTTACAGAATGACCTGGAGAACACTTCTATGATCAAAAGTTAAGGATGTAAGTTTAAGCATGAACAGTTCTTATAAAGCTATGAAAATAGCTGAGGCAGTATTTCAATAGTAAGAAGTTTTTACACTAACTTATTAATCCAGTTTTGAACATTTCACACAAAACAGTCACAAAATTATAGCCAAAATGTAAGAATAATAATTTACAACCAGAAAAGAAAGTTGTGATTCACAGAACAGGACCTATATGAGGTTTTGGGTATATCCACAGATCCTCAATTCATTTTTCAACATCAGTTCTCTGTTTCCCTCCCCTGCACAGTTCCTCTGCAGAAATGACAGCACCTTCATAGCTCGAGAATCACAGCAATCACTCCCACACCAATCAACAAGTCTGTTTTGCACTGCTCTTGGAGCTAAATTTATCCTTATGCAGAGGAACTCATTGAAGCCTTTATTTAACATTTCAAACAAGGAAAGCTTAGGTGGGTCTTACACAACACATATCATTCGCACTGACATTCTCAAGCTCAAGTGAAATTCCCCCCTATTACTCCCTCAGCAGAAATATAAATATTATCTTTAAAACAGAGTGCAGGATATTTTTGTTCAAAGTGATGCGTTTTTCAGAAGGCAAGTGGTGTGAGTTTCCACAGCACTTATTGTTAATGGAATATGTTCTTTTCAAACACACAATAGAGAAAAAAAGGTATTTTCTCAATCAGAAGTTTTGATCAAATACAGATATTCTAGCAGTCATACCACAAGGCAGGATTTATGATGTTTTTTTAGTTATGCCAATGCTATTAAAGCAGATTCCCTGCACAGTGACACACACAGTCCTTCTGACTCTCCCCTTAGAGTATGGAGATCTGGAAGGATCCCATGTTGCTTTGCTGAGTTGGATACAACAAAATAGAACTAAAGGGAAGCAATTTCTCCCATTTCTACTATTCTTGGTAGTCCCATATCATTGGGAGTACTTTGTCCTCAACAATGAATCACATCCTCACCACAGTCAAGAGTTCCCATAAAAGTCCATGGCAATTGTCTTTACAGCAACATATGTTGGTAAAAGACCTGTTTGAAAACAGTATATAAGATTTTGAAACAGTCAACAAAGTAGGTGAAATTATTTTAAAGGTGAAAGGACAAACACTTTGTTTTAATCTCACCTATATGTCTTCATGAAAGGAAAGACATGAGATTATACAAAACAAGTTGAATGGCTATTCAAAAAACACTGAAATTCAACAATAAAGGTGCACCTGGATAGCCTGTCTTGGGTGAGACAATACTCCTGCCTGCACTGGTGGGAAAAGAATGTTGCCATCCCTTTCAAATGAACATGATCTGATACTTCTTCAATATGGTAAAGCTTCAAGGTGTCTCCTTTCTAATTTACATCAGCGGTTCATGTTCACAGTGCTGGAATCACTCAGTTGAGTATATTTAGTTTGCTCAGTCTCAAATTGACAGCTTCTCTGTAATGCAGCCATTCTGACTCAAAAGTGGAACATAATTAACATACAGCTGCAGAAGGTACATTTTTCCCATCTATGGGCATGACTAGTGAAGCAGAAAACGAAATATTAAATGAAAAATAAATGGTTACAGATCCATAGGAAAGGTGGCTTTTCCTTACAATTCAAACAGAAAGCCTTATATTTGACTTAGAAAGACGTTTTTGTTAAAAATAATAAGGTAATCAAAATCTGCAATAAATTTCATATCTCTTTAGCAACAAGTTATCACTATCTTCAGCTCCACAGTTCGAGGGAATGAATGTCCCAGGGCAGATGTACTACTCTCAAACCCTCTGTATATTCTCCCAGACCTCAAGAAAACTTTTATTCATTAATTTCTCAATAAATAAAACTAGCAGTATTTCTACTTTACTAAGATCTTTTTTAAAAACTAGCAGAATGTATTTCATACATGCCTAAATTTATGTACATTCAACTACACGTGTATATAGGAAAATGTGATTTTCAGTTTGTGATGAACAAGATCCAAGAGAAGACACTCAGGAAGACAGAGTGGGCAGGATTCATTTCTTTAGCAGAATGTGATCATTTCATGATTCAACAACCCTAAAAGAGACACACACAGCAACACCCAGAACACAGGCAGCCCCTCAACTGTCCTGCACATTCATACCATGACAACTGAGCATAAGGGCATCAACAACCTCATGTCTCACCACTTAACTTACAATGGGATAAATGGTTTGGGTGACAGAGAATTGGACCCTCACTTTGGTTGTGATTTTCCTAACACAAAGTAAGGAATGAATGTGATGAACATTTCTGGTTTTTCAAGCTGACTTTATGCCTAGTGACAACCAGAGATTGGTGACCTAGGCCTGGACAATTAATTTCTGTGAAATTATTCTTCTTCTAAATATATATCATTTCCACTAACAGACCTTTGAACACCTGTATGCAGAATTTGATCCTGTTTAAAGAAACAAGTACTATAAAGCTGTACTATAAAACTGTATCTCAGGTACAGTTCAGTTCCCACAGAACATCTTATTTAAGTTTTGTCTCAAGGAGAACAGTAAAGGAGGAATATTTCTAAGAGCTGGCATGAATTACACAGTATAATTTTCCTTCAAGTCTGCTTGCTGCACTTCAAATCACCATGATCAAGTGCAAGTGGTACTGCACTGGCTCATTTAACCTGACTGGTAGGGAGAAAGAATTTGAATAGATTGTTTGCAAGTATGAAACGGTCCCCTGAAAGTTCCTCAAGAAAATTCCATCCATAATTTCAGCATTTTGAAAGTCTCTGAAGATCAAATGCAATCCACTCTCAAATCCTATTTATTTAGCAACGCTCTACATGCTTTCTGTTCTTGTGAGCTCACTGATAACTATACATCTATGACACCAACTTTTAAGCTTTCCAGATTTATCACACAGCCCTGGAATACTAAAAATGACATCTGGTTTTTATAGCATCAGGTGTGCCCTCATTATGCATTTGTGAGACAGAGCAGAAAATTGAAAAACAATTATGATTTAAGAACCTAAATTAAAATCTGTTGACTGTTTAGTAAAAATGCTCCATAAAACCCATTTGTATCCCCACAGACCACACTGAAAGATATCCTTGTAAAAGTAGCACAAAATAAGGTGCTGGTGGTGTTTACTTATTTTGGAATTAAGGCATCTAGTAAGTTATACTAAAATAAAATTGTAGGAATCTACATTTCAATAATAAGTCACTTACACATATTTATAAATACTAGAATGGATTGAATTTACAACTCATGATTCAATGCCAGTCTTGACCTGAAGTTACATTTTACATCTTTGATAAACCACATATAAACACAACAGAAAACAGCAGTTGCCCACATAATTTTAAAGTTAAGGAGAAAATAGAGTGGATAATAATTACAGATGGAACAATATGTGAAATACAAGAAAGCATGGACCCACTCACTAACAGGAGGATTAAGTACATCACATGCCTGTTCTGTTACCAGGGATCAAAAGAAAGTTTTAAGATAGGAACAACAAGGAACTTCTTCATCACTCCCAGGACAGCACAGCAAAGGGCACTGGAGATGGTCATTAGAAAATGCAGATGGGGAAAGGTAAATGTTTGAGTTTTTAGTGAACCAAGAGTCAACATTTCCACAGAGCACTGGGATAATGTCTACAGGGGGATTAGACTGCAAAGCTTTGAAAGTGAAGTAGCTTATGCTTGGCAGAAGAAAAGGAGAGCAAAGGAAGAGAGAGATTAACAGCAAATGGACGATCCATCTCAAGGGAAATCCTGATCCTCAAAACAAAATTTAAAAAAAAAATTAACTAGTTTGGAAAAAAACCAAGATTCAGAATTCTTTGTTGAATGGCAACAGAAAAGCTTCTTATTTCTTTTTGCTTGCAAACCATACAACATACTTTGAAATAAAAAATTAAACTAAACCCAACATTAAAATAAAGATTCCTTAATGAGAGACAATCCATTATTATGAATGTGAAATGAGCAAGCAGATATGACACCTCTCTGTTTAAGATTACATTAAAAGTCAGTAAGTTTCTTAAAACATGTTAAATAAAATTGCAATCTCCAAAGGAAAAAAAAAGTCAGGCTTAACAAAGACATTTTTTTCCTTTTTTTTCTTTTCTTTTTTTTTAAACTTTCTTTAGAAATTAATACCTTTCCTTGGAATACTGGCAGCTAAAATTGCACTGGAAGGTTGTAAGGTAGAAAGGGAGATACAGCCTCCTGCAAGTGATGCAGGCTGCATGGTTACTGAAATGTGAAGTCAAGGAGAACAGGCAACGCCAGAAAAGTTTGGGAAGACAGGGAAGTCAACACCTATTTTTCTTTCAAGATAGGGAAGACAAAACATCTTATTTCCTGCACAGATTCTTCCAGATTCGCTGAGTTATTTCATGCTTTCATAAAATCTGTCACTGACCCTTAAAAGCTTTTGACTCCAAAAATTCCAGAGCAGTTGTTAAGCACTGACTTATCTCCCACTGTACATGACCAACCAGGCACCCAGGAACAGTAAGTGCAAATTCATGACAGATTCCAACATTCAAGTTACAAACAGGAGTGTGGTCCGTCCTTTTCCTGGATTTGAGAATGTTTACAGCTTTTTTCCTTTTAACTCCTATGCTCCAATCTCACTATGATTAGACTTGGGATACAACTGGAAATGAAAGATAATAACCTGATTCATCACACGTTCTTGACAACTTTCATGACAGGATGTGTGGTTCATGTTGGCAGTTTCAAGGCAAACTCTGCAACTTGCCCAAAGTAATACAAATTTAAACCAATTGTGGAACTTAGCTTGGAAATTCCTAACTTTCAGGCACGCGTTCAGCACAACAATATATGAGAGAATTCCATTTTCTCCCTTCACGCAGTCTGCATTCATTTTTACATTCATAAAATCACAAAGGTTTATGGCTCCTAGAGCTTCCAGCCAGACAAAAGTTCACAAACTATTGTGCCTTGTCCACATTTTTGCAAACACCGCCCAGTGTCGCCCACAGAACAGCCAGTCATTGCCTCCTGCATCCCACCCATGGCCTTGAACTCCCTGTCCCTTGCAGGGACAGCTGAGGCTCAGGAAATATGGGAGCAGAGGCTGAAGCCCTGTGGTGCTTGGCAAAACACATGTGACACAGAGTTCTTCAACAACGTGGGAATGCTGCTCACAGAGTGAAAAAGTTAAAAGAAATTAAAAACACTCAAAGTTTAGCCGTGATGCTGTTCAGTCCCCAAAGATGGTACAGCTCCTCTCTCCTAGATCTGTCATAGACACTTTTCTATCAATTCAGTACTTAATAACTAACTTAAATTTGCCCTACCTTATGAACAACCAGAATAGAAAATCTGAAGTGAATACATGATAGACATGGAACAGGGCAAGCAGGTCATGAGATTACTGTTGTGCAGAATGATTATAGACCTGTGCCCTACAGCTTCCACACAATGTAAGGCTCAGCTCAACCACCAAAGGAATTTTGCAGGAGAGAACGGTGAGCAAAACTCCAGAAAATGGAGTTTGTGTAACATTTTTTCAGCTCCCAGCTGGTAGTTATTTTAGGGCATCTGAGAGTTCAGAAAGGTACTGCACTATGGTTTAACTACTGTAATTAACATAGCTAACAGTTCTGGTCCATGCTTTCTAATGTTTAGGTGCATGATTCAATTCTAGTTGCAGTCAGGGCTTCTAATTTCATGTGTTTTTAAGCATCAGCAGAGCCCTCTATTACTACACTGCTGGGCTAGGCTTAGCCAAGGGCAAGATATTTGGGTTAGCAAATCTTACACACTCATGTATCCAATGACTAATCTGAGATGCAATTTCATAATTACTTTGAAGATTGCTGCTGCTCTAAAAAGGCAATGAGATTTTCTAACCACCAGCCCAAAGAAGAACAGTGATAAATCCTGAGAATTTAAACAGCACACAAAATGGAGAGAAATGCATAAACTCTGCGTACACAAGGCCCTCACTGGCAAAATATATAGAATGTTCTTAAGTTGACAGTTTTATAACTCTAAATGGTTTCGCAAATGAAATCCAAACAAAAGAGCAGAGATGTCCTCTAAATCACTCAGCAATTGCTGCTTAGAAAAACCAGCAACCACTAACTCCAGCAAACAAAAAGAGTTGCTTTAGGAAAGCTTAATGAATGGAAAAAATGTCAGTGTTTTTGTTGTTGTTGTTTCAGCTTTATTTTTCTCTATTCCTGAATCTATACACATAATGATTCAGTTCCCCCTGACAAATATTGTATAACCCACTATCAATCACATCAACTTTTTATATGTTGAGAGAAGTCAGATACCAAGTGATAAAGCGAGTTCAGGCAGAGGGCATATGTTAAGCAGCTGTGAGTCTGTTTAAGCTGTCTATAGCCTAAAAGCTTAATGTCATTACACAGAGCTCTGATTTCTTCCTTTCCCGCCTCACACTGGAACACTCACATTATATAGACTAGAAATTGTTACATCTACTGGAAGAAATATAGTCAAATAGTGACTGCAGCAGAACAGACAATATGCTTATAAATTAGAGGTAGTATGTTTTGTTTACAGTGAAAGATTACTTCTGCTTAGGCTTTAAAGAAAGCTTTACACTTATTAATAAAAACCTCAGGTAATAGTTTCAGTGGCAATTTAAACTTGTATAAGTTAGTACTGCTGCCAAAAGACACACTGTCCATTTTCTTCCACCTCTTTCTTGGGTTGGCACAAGTGTTTGTACAGTCTTGTAAAGCCATTTGGGTTCAAATTACCTCTCTGTCCCCTCACAAAAGTTACTTTACAACCAAATCAGTTTGTTAATTTGATTCACATTTCCGCCAGCAAAAGAAGGAGGTGATAGAAAGGAGGAAGGAAGTGGATGCGCAGCTTAGGGGATCCCATTTTTGTAGCCTCTGGCTGAAGACACCATTCCTTAAACTAATGTAAGTGTAAAGTATGTAAAGTAATAAATATTAATGTAAAATACATAATGTTGCTGTGAGATGATGAACTTCAGCTTGCCAACTCTGAAATTATCACAGATCATTTGGTATTTGCTGCTCTTTAGTAGCACCATACATTCCACAGTTTTGGGCTTTCAGTTATTTCCCTCTAATTTCAGAATGGCAGTAGAGGTCTAGTAAAGGCAAAACCCATAATTTTTCATTCCAAGGGCCTGAACTCAGCTGTTAAATAAAAAAATTTATAATTTTGCTAAAGATATTTTTCTTGCAGGCACAAGCAAGTTAAGTTTTAAAAATGGCAATAAATAACCAGTATGTCAGTTTATAAACTTCTTACAGTGTACAGGACTCAGGTTTTCACAATACTGAGAGGATTTGTATAAAAGAGAAGCTTTCTTTCTGTTCTTCATCCCCTTAGGTGAGCTGTTGGTTCAATTAGTGTCTCCCTTCAGCTTTTGTTATGTGGCTGCTGGAGCTGAGACTCTTTGAATTGGAGTGTTGGACTGTTCAGCACAGACATCAACTTCCTGCTCATCAAAAACTCTGAGGCACAGGCAGGAAACAAACAGCCAGGGAAAGAGCCAGGCTCCAATGGAGCTGTCAGTTTTTATAGCCTTTTCAAGGTATAACTGCAGTGAGAAGATGATGGTTTGCTTCCTGCAGTTTCAAATAAGCAAGAAAATCCCCTTCACTCACTACCTACCATTCAGTGGTCAACAAACATATCAGAAGCAAGTCTTTTGTGGAAAAAATTCACTGGTTTGCTTGCCCATTCTGAGGTGGGCAATGGTTGCAGTCAATTATTGAACTGCTCCAGTAGCTTAACAGATGATGAGTTCAAAATGAAATTTTCCCTGTATCATTCAGCTAATTAAACAAACAAATGCTGCCATCTAATAATAACTCATTCCCATAACTTTATTAAGATACTTAATGTAATAAAGAAAATGGTTTATCTTCATATACTACGCAAATATAAATATACTGCAAGATGTGGTCAAGGCAGTTACAGCAGAACAGTAAGTGTTGCCATCCTCTGTCCTTCTCTTTGCATTTCCTCTTGGAGTTGGCATCATTCAGTTCAGCAGTGACTCAAAGCAAGCAGCAGTACCCTGTTAAGATTAAACTCCAGCAACCTTTTAAAAAGGCTCGTAATTCAGTAAACAGAAAATCCAATAATCACCAAAGCCTGTAACCTCACAGCAGGTACACACTGTGATAAGAATCCATTACCAACAGAACAGAGCAGAGCAATCATAGGAATCAATTGAGAATTTGAAATCTTATGCCAAAACTTCAATTTGGTCTGTTTAAAACACTTAGAAAAGTAGCATTCAAAAATGTATTAGACATGCCTGTGTGTCTTTGAGTCCACCCACACTATTGGCTGATTAGTAGAAAATCTTACATTAACAGTGTGAAAAAGGAGTTCACAGCTTCTACTTCCACAACAGGAAGAGGAATGGTATTTAATACCAATGATTCAGGATTTTGTGGCACAGCCATTGAGATAGAAGTGAATCAGACACCTAAATTGAGAATTTCCACCTGGGAACTGTTTTTATTTAGTGTCAGGATGGACCACTCTGCTTTCTGAACCCACACACAGAAAAGCGTTTATCTCAAAGTTTAACTATCAAGATATGTTTTTGCCAAAAATATATAGCTATTATAGAACTATTTCAGCCAATATTCAGTATTTCAGTGTATCGACAGCAGGAGTAAGATCTTGTATTTGACACACTGGTGTGCCCTCCTCAGAATCAAAAGGGTAAAAAAAAAATTAAAAAAGGAGTGTGAAATCCCACAGTTTAGTTATTTTATGAAGAACTTAAAAAAACCCAAAAAACAAAAAAACCCCCCTCAAACCAGTAAGCCAACTTAGTAATTCTACTTTGCTGGAAAATTGCTCCAACTTACAACCTTGTTTTCTCATTTAGATGTTCTATATAGGCATATGAAACTGATTTCCCAAAACTTAAAGATTAACAAAACACTGTAATCTTAGCTTTTCCTCATATTTTCAGTTCTTTTAGAAAAAAAAAAAATCCTTATTACCAGCATTACACAGCACTGCAGTTTGGCTGGTCTTTCCCTAGTGAAAATACTAGAATTTAAACATACAACTGTGCTATTTTAACATGAATGCCCACAAAAGTAAGAACCATCCAAGTTGCAAAAACATTTGTCTGACTTATTTTCATCAAGAGAGTCTTTTATTCTGAGCAAAGTACTTAGGGTCATCAGTCCAGACTTAATGACACAGAGAAGTGTTCAGGTACAAAATGTCTAATTCTTCAAACATTCAGTTAGTTTGTTTTCTAAACCTAAAGCAATATTTGATCAGTTGAACAAATATTTGAAATGCATTTGGCTAGTTATCTATTTAGTAAGACAACAAATTTATGTAAAAGGATTTCCCCCCTCTTTGGTCACCACTGAACAAAAGCTCGTAAGATTTTGGGATTTTTTTTTTAAACCTGGTCTCTTATTAGACCCTTTCTAACAGATTATATCTGTAAGGACACCAGTGAAAATAGGAAATGCTTCAGGAACAGGAGTTATTTAATAGGAAATTACATATATGCTGTAAGAACTGACATGGCAACACAACTCTTCATGTATCACTTAAATAAGCAGAGCTCGTTGAGGTACTAGTTTTACCTTTAATTTAGGTACTAGTTTTACACTTGCATCAAGAATTAAGTATGATCTTGCTCTCATGATGATTTCTGCTGTAAAAGTAGTATCTGCAGGATTCATGGTGCCTTCCAGTTCACAAGTAAATGAATAATTAGTGTGAAATGCCTCCTAAACTAGACTTACTATTTACTAGAAATAAAAGCAGAAAAATAACTAATACAGCTCCTCTTACAAGCAACTGTCAAGTTTTTCAGGCATTTTTATCTATGCAAAGAGTAGATCTACTGCCAAACTGCTTGTATATCTTTCCTTTTAAATAAAAAACTGCTTTAAATCCACATTGAGAAGTGTCAGACACATAACCCATATAAAAGAGCACACAGATCTCTAAAGGCTTCTGAAATCCTTCACCCCTAAAAAAAGCCTTGTATCTTTCATTATTTTCTTTGTAGCTTTTTAGAATAAGGTTTGTATTTGAATTTCAATTAAATTAGTTCCTGGTACAGTAACAATTTGAAATATTTTAATTCTGTCTAAAAACTTTTAAATCATCTGTATTCCTTGCAAAGTTACACTGCAGGTTCTCTGAAATGCTTTTGAAGTCGCACTGAGGGAGATGCCATTTGTGAATTCTGCTTTAGCATATGTTCAGTATACAAAGTTATTTAAATGCTGTACAATAAATAACAAAACATAAGCTTTCAACACATTTGGAAGTAAAGTCATAAAAAGAGTCTTGTTTTGGCCAAAGTGCAAAAATGTACACCCAACAAATGTTGCAAATAGGAAGCTGCAAAACCCACTACAAAGATGGACAATTTTGTAGCATTTTTGTGGCTCTTTCTCCAGTGTGATAATCAGAATTAAAAGAACCTAGACCATATAATACCTAACTTGCTGGGCTTGCAGGGTCTTTTGTAGCCATTTCTTCATCTCACACACTCATCTGTAGATGACAGGCAGTGGTGTGAGCAATAAGCCACAGCAGCACTTCTGTACCTTCATTAACACGGAATTCAGAGTACAAAGGGCTCCACAAGTGGAGAGGAAAATGGATTTATGGTGTCAGTACAGGCAACACATTTTAAAGAGCTGCAGTGGCTCCACGGTAATTAACAACTTCTTGGGATAATTGTTCACAGAGGATCTGGCTTGTGGTGACTCTCAAGCAGAAATGAGTAATTAGAAACTATTATGATAAGATTAAGATGTCTTTGCCAGAACAAGCATTGGATACAGCACCATCCTTCAGGAGCAATGATGGGTGAAGGTGTCAGCTGCACTCCCATCAGTTCTTCTGAGAACTCTGAGGTGGAGATACCTTTGACAAAGCTGCAAATAGCCATTCAGTGCTCACGGGGACACACCAGGCTGCACACACGTGTGTCAGGGTGGTTCTGCAGTTGGTTGGTTATTTCATGTCCACGTTGGGCAGAGCAGGTGAGGGTGGGGAGGTCTCCAGGGTCCTGGTACATGAGGCAGGCACAGGACCTCTCAGTGTTCTTCACCACTGATCAGTTTTGGGAACACCAGCTGGATGGTTTGATGCCAGAATTTTGTATGATGCCTCCATCATTTGAGAAGCTTCTGGCTGAGATGTCAGCTGGATCACTGCCTTAGGCTTTCCATTATTGTATCCTGAAGGAGGAGATCTCTCTCCAGCCCCACTCCCTTCTTCTCAGCTTTTGAATGAAGTGAATTGAGGAGGGGGAAGAAGTAAAAATACATGTTGAATTTGTAATGGTAATTCAGCTTTGAATGCTTATAAAGCTCACATAGCTGACATAAAATCACTCATAGTTGTAATTAAAAACTGTAACCCAACAAAGTGTTTGTAGGCAAAACCACAAGTGGATCCTCCTTTGCAGTAAAACTGTCTAATAAGGTCTGGAGTTCTATATTTGCTCATATTATATCTGAAGGCATCTCAGTTCAAATGATTTCCTGATCAAAGATAACATATGGCACCAGAACGAAATGAGTCTCTCCAGAGCCACAGACTCACTGCACCTTCAGCACTGAATCACTACAGAACATTTTAAATGGAATGTTACTGAAATGCCAAGTCTAATGCAGATACCAACACCAAACTTGCTGTACTGTGCCCAAAAACTGCACCAAATCAAACAAAGGGGATCTGTGAAGGGCACTTCTACCCAGGGAACACTATTATCAAATACTGTTCCAGTCTGGAAGTTCAGAAGGGAAAGGAAACATTAGTAAACAAAAATCTTTGAATACAACTTTCTTTCTCAGCATTGGATTCGTTATACCAAGTAATTACAAACCTAGGTATTTCTGGTTAGTGAAACACTTGTGGGCTAATATAGGGAACAAAAAAGCAATAAGGAAGTCAGAGTTCATCCTTACTGTTCTTATGTCGATGACATAATGTAATCATTTTAAATTTTTTCATTTGCAGTAGTATCCTTCACATCGTTTGTTCCTTCTGCTCTGATTTACAGTGTAAAATCCTCAAAATTATAAAAACACATTTCTGTTTGAACCTTTCTGGGTTTGCTATATTTTTTATTACTTTATCAGGCCTTAAATCCTGGGAATGCCCTTTCTCTCTCTGAAAGAAGAAAACCTTCTCTCATGTACAGATGCAAAGACCCACTTAGTATTCGATCCTTTTAGCTGCAAAATCAAATGCCCCCAATGGAACACAAAAAAGAATCAACATCAGACATACATTTCAAAAACAATACATTAGAGATTAGAGAAAAAAGGGAAGAAACTTAAAGTAAAGCTTCTTGTGTAACAGCCTGTGCCCAACACTTAAGAGTATTTTCAGTGGGATAAATAATGTTTCAGACTGTGCCACTAATGTGATGTTCTAATGAGATTGATAATAAACTGTGAAGTTTTCTATACCACTTAAAGGCTCAAATAAACAAATACACATTGTTCTTTCCCTGCCAAGAGTGGACATCACACCAATCCTGGTGATGGATGCAACAGAATTAAGAATGTTGTCACTTTTTCTGGACAATGAAGTGAAACCACAGAAACCAGCAGGAGAAGCAGCCAAGTTTAGCCACCACTTTGGGCTATATATATTTATACTCTATAAATACACAAGTAGTGTCTAAACAAGGATACAATTGTCATTCCCTTTGTAAGAAAATGATTAGTTGTACTATGCTAATAACATAGTCTGAAATACTGAGGAATCAGAATCAATTTTCATGTAATAATGCCAGATTGTGATTTGGTAGTAACATTTTCTGCTGTAAATGTGCAGCAAAGACGTGTGCAGAAGGGTCAGTAAATGCAGATCCAGAGAATTATGCAGCATCTTGTTCAATCCATTTACCAATGAGGGCAAAGCAGGAGGACACGGGAGGACACGTTCTGAGCTACGATGGCTTACACTGATAAAGAACCTGGCTGGGACTACTTGTGGTATGAGCTCATTACATACTGTGAGCATGATGCCATCACACAAGTGCTTAAAATGAAAGCTGGCACATAGATTGCTGTTATTTTTTAAAAAATCATTTACATTGAAAGATTTGTCTTCATTCTTATCATGAAGAGTGAATTATACAATATGCCATCACCAGAAATGCATGTCACAAGAAAAAATTCTTGCTTTCATTTAATTTAAAAAGAGACAGAACTGGGTCAATTTGATATACCATCACGACTCTGCTTTGTTTATCAACAAAGACCATGTACTACTGCCCATAATTCAATTTTAGGGGTATATTATCTAGCAGTTTTATCATCAAGATCGTTTTTACTACTGGAAATTATATGAGCTTGGACAAGGATAACATTCAACATTATCAAATGGGAGGCACCAGAGTTATGATTTCTAGGCACAAGTTGTAATTGGACTGGAAGGCAAAGTTCAAGAAAACAGTAATACTCTTGTGTATTAACAGAAGGCCTGTTCTGCTCTGTAGTGCACTACCCAAGGCCACTTCCTTCCTTAATATTAAAATTCTAATCAGCCTTCATTTCATCTGCAGAAATTTATGACTGAGTTCTGTGGATGGCTTTAGAAACAAACAGACCTGGAATATGAGACTCAGCATGTTATAAATTCTCAATTCAACTATAAAAATCTGTACATACACAAGTGGAGAATGTTTAAAACACACTGAGTTCCATGCTGTGCCCCACAGTGAATTACTGCTGTAAACCCTGCAAACGTCTTTGTCTCTAAATGCAGCTGTATTAATTACAGACAATAAGATCCAAGATATCAAACCCTGAGGAAACTGGGCCCACTGAATATGAAATGAAAATGGAGAACTATAATCACAACAAGAAATTCTTTACAAATTTGTCTTCATCAGTGCTTTCCAAACTGCTGGGCACTCATTACAAGCAATGTGCCTGTCTATTCTAAGTGGTTTGTAAGAGCTGCCAGAAAACCTGAGCATGTTCTCCTAAGCACTGCTGCTGTTAAAGTCAGTGCCTTTGGCAGGACCTGTGTTTGAGAATTTCCAGAATACTGGAAAATACACTGCTGCTTCTAAACAGAGAAAATAGTTAGCTCACTCAAACCTTTAGCAGTTTTTTTCTTTCACTCCCAAGGAGACACTTACCTCTGTCTTGAGTATCATACCTCAAAATTAAGCCAACAGCAAAGAAAAGGAAGTCTGGAAAATGGAACGAAAGAATGTTTACACTGCAAGGTAAATCAGGGAAATGGCTAGAAGGGCAGAATTACAAATCTAAATGCTTAAGTCTCCAAACAAAACATTAAAACATAAAGCTCAAGCTTCAAAGAGCAGCAACAAACCCTGAAGACCACAAGTCTGAAGGTACATGTCTAGTCTTCATGCCTGGACATAGCTCAAGACTAGGTATTTATGTCAAAACAAATGGGTGGGCCACTGAGAGCTGTGATGTGGCAAATAAACCACACCACTTCTTCCTTGTTGCAAAATCCTATTCTTCCTTTCTGTCTCAACAACATGTTGAACACACCTCCAGCTTCTCCGTGCATGAGCACCAAGCACTCATCATCCCTCCCTCTGCCTCCCTTCTGCAATCCTCACCTCTGGCAATGCTGATTACTGACAACAGACACAACACAGCTCTATCTGCCCCAGCAGCAGGTTAGCTGAGGAATAATCACATGCTGTGAGGCACGTACCAGAAAGGGAGGCAGTGGAGGTGGTCACACACATATGGGCCAGTTCCTTGGCAAGAAAGTGCCCACGTTCAACTCAGCAGCCAAGCCAGGAGGCAAACACATCCCCTCCTGGCCAGCAGTGGTGCCATGGAGCCCAGCTCCACTCAGCTGCCACCAGGTTAGAAAAGGTCTTCCAGCCATCAGCTCTGCAGGTCTGACTGTGAGACACGAAATGCCAGCTCTGTGTGTGTGTGTGTGTGAATATAAATAAAGTCAGCCTACAAAGCTGGGACATTGCACAAAGTGTAATATGGGATGGATTAAATCTTAGGGTGCATTAAATAATGTTCAGCAACCATTGTTAAAGAAGAATGGATGGTGAAGTGCAAGAAACTGCTCCAGCTGGTCATGCAACTACTGTGAAGGAATTCAGCTCAGTCCCCAGGCCACAGCATTGCCTTGAGACACCAACATCAGCTCTTAAATCCAGAATAACTCCACTGCCTTACACCAACTTCAGAACTGGTTCTTTGCAATACCCTGGGAGAGAGGGGAAATGGAAGGAGGAAGAAAAACCTCACGCAGCCCATGTGCTTTGACAGGAAGTAGAATTGCCTAAAATTCATTAAGTAAAACTGCTTATTGTAAGGTCATTTTCAGTATTTGAATACCATTTCCCCAACATTTTTCTACTCCATAATACATCTGACAATTAGAAGCAACTCCACGGGTGTCCTAAGACTGATCCACCTGCACATATCCACTCACAAATCCCGATTTGCCAAACTCAGCATCCTACACACTGTCCCAGCAGGTACTGCTGGGGCTACTTCTATTTCAGACTGCAGAAACTGTTCACTCACTCACTGACCATCAGCTCTAAAGTATATTTGAGAAAGCATCCTAGCTCTCAAACTTTTTTTTCAGTCTCTCTGAGCATATATGAATAAATAAATAAGAAAAATCACAAAATACCACTACAAACTGGCAACTGTAGAAAGTGGAAATTAAGAAAGCTTAAGCACAAAAATGTTCTACAAATTACAGCCTGTAAATACATCTGCATTTATATAACAAGTGATAAAAAGAAAGTTTCACAGGACACATCAGCAACTGAGACTGACCCCCAGTGACTGGGCGCACAGATAAACCCTCTGGGGTGACTTTTCACTTCTGCTGCTGTGTCTTGATTTGCAAGTTTGGAGGGGGAGAAATGCAAGCTTTTGTTTGTTAGAGGGTTTTTTGGTGTGTGTGTGTGTGTTTTCTTTAATAGATTAGAGCCAAGGCAAAGTCTGTTTTACACTCCTAAAGCACATCATCAAACACCTTCAGAAGGAACATGGCACAGCGTTTATTTTGCCTGCTTACTCTAGATTAAGTTACTCTTAAAAAAATAATTTACAAAACAGCAAATAATGCCCTGCTCAACTAATAAGCACATAAATTTAATCAGGAGATAAAATGTCAAAAACAACAAAAAGAGGAGGTGACACACACTCTTCATATGAACTTAGAACTGAAATATTTAGTCCCATGTTTAAAATTGCCTAAATAAGATTTCTTTAATGTAACAAGTTACAAAGAAACTCTGACATGAATATTTGCAGTGACTGTTTTGTGGAGAGCTGACACAGAGCAGTGAAGGCAGCATCTGCCACTTGGAAACCAGCTGAGTGACTTCAAACGTGGCATTTGTGCAAATCTGTGTGTATTACAATCTAGCATAAAATATTAATTGAGAAGCATATCAAGTTAGGCTTGTCAGCCTTAATATTTTCTGTTGATTTGAATGGGGCCAGAGAATAAGATAAGTATCTTTACAAATCCAGTTGGCTTTACTTCAAATGCAAAGGCTTGTTTCTAAGCTGAACAAGAACAGGAGCCCATGTAAAATCAAATTTTGAATGGAAAGCCAGCCCAGTTCTGCTCATCATCCTCTATTCTGAATCCTGTCTGCAGCAACAGTATTTGGTGAGCTCACTGTCCTTCCCTGGAATACTGTACAACATACAGTTGTTTTTGTAAGAATCTAGGTTTTTTGCATCAAAGCTGCACTTATCTCAGGGACAATCTCTAACCTTTGTATTTGAAGCAAGTTTTGTATTTTTTATATTTACAGTTAATGAAGTGTTTTCATTGGCATTGATGAGCTAAAAATGACTTGAGCTTTCTTTGCATGTTTTAGGGAGTTTTTTAATGAAGCTGGTAAGTGTTCTCCATTTACCAGTCCAGATCAGCTTCATTTGCTCAGCAGCTGAAACTTGGAGCGAACAACGGTATTTTCGAAACAAATACATGGAGTTGAAAGAAGGGCAGTTGAGGTTCATCTGAATCATATGGCTCCAGATTTCAAATCTAAGCTAGGGAAATAGGGGTTATGACATCCTGCAGCTGGACAAGTCGTATTCATAAAGCCACGCTAAAACAAGACCACTTGGCCAGTTCGGGCAGTTGCTTGTGTGGAAGTGAAAAATCCCATGAGAGCACTAAAAAAAAAATAAAAAAAAAGGTTTTGGTGTCCAAGCCAACCCCCCCCTTCCTTCACTTAATGCTACCAGGGACTAAGTTTCTTCAGAGCAAACTTCCATGGAATGTTGCTGCCAAGTAATTGCTGATTTATGTACATCCAGTCACAGAGAACAGGAATTAAACACTTTGCAATATACACAAGCCAGTAAATTACAAAAGGTCTTCCCATGCTACGCAAATGCCAAGTGCCTGAGGGTGGTGTTCAGAAAGAGCATTTTGGCTTTTTGATTCACCATAAGGCCACACAAAGGCTGAGATCAGCACAAGGGCAGATCAGTGGCTGGGAGCAGCAGCTGAGGCAGTGGCACCTGTGCTGCTGGGAGGGGCACACACACATGGACATTTGCATTCAGTTGGGAATCTCAGGAAAGAAGAAAGGATTTGGTCTGGAAATGCTGATTTGCAGTCTCCCATTCAGAAGCATTCATCCCTGGAAGTAAGACCAGGTTGGATGCAGCTTTGAGCATCCTGGCCTAGTGTGTCCTTGGCAGCGGGGTTGCAACTAGGCTACCTTTAAGGTCCCTTTGAACCCAGGCTGTTCTGTGATTCTGTGATTTCAAGATCTATTTATTGATACAATAAGAACTGATAAAATACCTGAAAGTTGCCATTTTTAGTTACAACAGATGGAAAAAGCATTTTTCCAAAATTTTACGAGCTAGTACTGGTGGCTGAAATAGTGGCACCATTCCCTGCTCCTCTGAGCACCATAAAAAAAACATGCTGGGGCTTTTCCTTTCCTTTTTTTTTCCCCTAAAGCAGGGAGGAAGCATGAAACAGTAGTACTGATTGGAGACTTTCACGACACTATCTGGACGCCAGTGTCATGCTGTGTAAACATGTGGATCCATTAGACAATTGTTGGAAGCAGTGAATTCTAAATTTGATCTAGTGATAGGACTCATGCTGCTCGGGAAGAAAAAAATGGGGTTGCGAAACCACACAAGGAAAACGTTTCAGACTTGTTAAAAAAAAAAAAAGAAAAGCACAGTGTGAACAATGATGTCTTGGATGGGCTGCAGATCCCAGGCTCTGGAGAATCCTGACAGACAGAAAAAAAGACCTGAGCCCTTCGTTCTCGAACTGTTAAACAATTTTATAAAACATACTCCAACCTGAAAGAATAAAAGCACTTTCATAGAGAAAAATTCATATTCACATGCAGAATACAAAAGATTTTCCTTGCTAAATTACAATCTGCAGCTATGATTTATATTTTCTTCCACATTTCTTGTGCACCCTCCTGCCTGAACTGAAGCTGGAGCTCTACTGTATTCCCAGCAATGCTGGCTGGAGAAGGGAGTGGTAGTTAACTGCCTTCCTTTGGTTTGTGCTGGCAAAGCAACCCTTTTGCTTTGTAGTACTTAATGGTCTAAAACACACGTTGGAATTAACTCCTTCATTAGCTTCACAGCTGCTACTCCTTATCACTTTAATTTTTCTTAATTACAGCACTGCAAAATGTTATGTTTTGATTCAGAATTCTATATGATTAATACAATACATGAATTACATTAGTTAGAATATAAAACACAGGCCTCATGAATAAAATTACATTTACATATGACCTTTGAAATCACACTCCATTCTTTCAGCTATCTAGAAATACTGTGATTATTCTGTCCATGCCACAACTTCATTTCAAACTGATTAACCAGCGTTTTATTCCACTCAAGTTGCCTACATTAAAACACAAAGCAATGAGTTCAGCTCCCAGCAAAACTGCAAACCCACTTTAAGGCTGTCACTACAGAACTTGTTATTCATCTCCACAGGATTATAGATGTGTATAGCTCAGCATTTCCATGAGGATTCATATTGTGATTTAATCAATCCTGAAACATTGTTTACTACATAAAAGAAATTACACTTCAACAACAAGGATCAGAAAGCAAGAAAATCAATCCAGAAGGGCTACTGAGTCACTTAAGGAGGAGGTCAGCAGTATCACAGCTTCTCTTTGGTGACTGCTGGGTGGTCACAAAACCTTTTCTTCAACCCAGCCCTAAGAGCTCCATGAGCACACAACAGTGGCCCTTGGAATGCACATCCCAGTAATGCACCTTGACAGGCATATAAATAAACTTGTGCAACTTTGCCAGCTGAGTTCAACAATTTATGTCTAATTCTAGTCATAGCCATACACACATGGAGACGAGGCCACAGGACACAACTGAAGGGCTGGGTTACTCAGGGGAAGCTGTCTCCTACAGCTTGTCTTTACAAGGCTGGAGCTCCAGATGTATTACAGCTGTTCCACAGGTGGGACTTCAGCAGTGAGAGGTACCAGCCAGGAAAAGCTCTCCACAACCACCTTCTGCTCTGAAGCACTGGGCAAGCTGGCTCACTGTGCCCCTGAAGGCGACTTAAATTCGTATCAAAGTATGAACAGCAGAGCTGCTCTTTCTTTGCATGGATTTTATTTTTGTTCTTGAGAAGAAAAGCCAGCCAGAGGCTGTCATCAAACAGCCACTACTGCAAGGCTTTAAGAGCACAAGTGTTGGTGTCTGGAGATTTCCACCTGTGTGACACATCACAAATACATGTTAGCCATGCAAATCCCTTTATGATCAAGGCCACATAATAATAGTAACAGTTTGTCCTTCTATTTACTATTCTCCATCAAACTGTGAAACTAAAATTGCATGGGAAACACTGGCTGCACTGTTTGTTTTTCTTGGGCCCTTAAATGCCAACCACAAGATGTGAAGCAGAGGGCAGAGAGAGGCCAAGCAGAGCAGGGGAGCTGGGGAGCTGCTACTGGAACACGTGGTGGGAACGACCCAAACTGGCACTAATAGTAAAGGGGAAGGAAAAATGTGCATCAGAATGAGATCAGATCTTTTACAGACCTGTTTTGCACCTCTTGATAAATCTTTAATATAAAAAAGAATGAAGTGGCACAGGCCGCTGCCTTAAGCCCTTTTTTCCCATATAAAGTATTCTATTTACCTCAAAATTCAGTCATAATTCAGTACCCTTGAAGTAGTTAATCTTTCATTTTAGGGGAAAACTCATCTGCTCTTAAAGGCTGTCTTTCTTTCCAAATATTACTGTTCAGTCATTAATCTGAAACTTCTTTAAAGCCTTATGTATGTATGTATATATTTTTTTTCTACTGCAATACATAGGGAAATTAGTGCTTTACTTATTTTTCCTTCTCCGTTAGATAAGTTACTGAAATGCTGGTTACAAATTTGGAGTGGACACATATTTCCTATAATTCAATAAAATATATTTCTCTATATTCCTTCCCCACAGTGTGCAAAGAAGCAAACACATACTCTATAACCAAAGTGAATTAGTGTACAACAGTGTGCCCAAACCACCACTTTTTACAATAACAAACCAAACTGAGATTTATCACAGTATCGTATTACATGACAAATGTTTCATATCAGGACTGTTACATGTCAGTTTTAATCCACTGAGTGTGATATTTTCAATGAGGAGAAGGAAGTTATGGTTCTATTTTTAGATCAATCTCTTGCTTTTGTTCAAGATCCTCAGTTCACCTCACAAGTGTAAATAAAACCATCAACCCCACAGTGAGACATTACAACATCAAACGCTATGAACAATTATGTTACAGGTTTTCTAATCACTGGATGAAAACATTGGATGTTATAAATACCCATAAATAAATATCCTGTTACGGGGATATGCAAGACAAAAGAAATGGAAGTGATCTGTATTTATCAGAGTTGATTAAAATTTAATTTGTTTCAACCACCTACAAATAACTGTTTCTAAACCTTTTCTTTTTACTTTCTTCCCCCAGTGGCTCTGTCTCAGACTGACATTCTCCTGGGCTGCACCTCATGTAAGTAGAGCTGTAGCAATACAGTGTGACTATTACTGTGTATATTTATTTCACCAATGTACAACTGTGAAAATATTTACCCAAACTGGGACTTCTAGACCTGCTATTTAGTTCTGTAAAAAGGTACTGGATTCCCAAGCCCTCACTGAAGACTTTTAGCTAAGACAAGTAATATTAAATCTCAAATTGTCCTTCTCAAAGATCACAAACCAGCCATTTAAGGAACCTCATACAAAAGTACATCCAATTTACTGTATCTTTCTAAGCGTTTGACATCTAGGCTCCATAGAACTGTCCCATGATCTTGAGACACTCCAGGGATCTTTGCCAGACAGGGAAACCTCTGCAGAAAGACAGGAGGAACATCAGAAGGCTTCACTGGTATTGTTTCTGCAGCTGCATCCCAACCCATGTGAAGAAGGGAGGCTGTAATGCTCCCCCCACCAGGAAGGGCATCATGACACTTAAATCTGCCTGAAAGTCCACAGCCCACAGGAATGAGCTTCATATTTTGACAAGGGCTGATCAAGGAGCAGAAGGGCAGCCTGAACTGGATGAGCAGGGAAGAGGCACCTTTAAGAAAGCCAAACATTAAAAGGAGAGACACAAAACTCTTAAGTGTCCAATTCCATTCATCTGAGCATTGATGGTGCAAACACCATCAATACTCTGAGGGTGTATTTGCACACAGCCTGAAGAATGTTCTCAGGTGCAAAGGGTGGCACCTGCTCAGTGTGGAGGACAGTAGGGGTCTTGTTCACCCCTGTGTAGTTAATGAGCAAGGGATTAGGAAACAAGAATTATTTAATGCTAATACCAGCTCTGCCAGGACCAAGTGCTGTTCTGTTGCTCTCAGCAAATCATTTCAGCTCTTTCATGTTCTCCTGTGTACAGTGTATATAACACTTTGCTGCCCAGTGTCCATCTCCCCAGTGTTTTAATTCCCAATTTAACAATCTAGTCACAAATGCACGGCCTCCTTTTTGCTTTGATAAAGTACAGTCAGCATCAATAGGTAACACTTTTTAAAAACTTCTTTCCAACTGTTGTGAAACAGGAGCTGACTGTTTATGGAGTACTTATTTTTTATGTCAGTTTACCATAGGGCCTCTTTAGCTACAGGCTTACAGCTGGAGGCCCCAAGGCATTTTTTGGGAGTGGAAACTTTTTGAGTTCAGCTCTTAACAAATTTCCAGCCTGCGGTATGTTTTTCATTAGTCTACATGGTGTTATAATAAATGATGCACTTCCTCTTTCATTTTATGCTTTTTTTAAAAAAAAAAACCATGCAACAATTTTTCTGTGTCTGTTTTTTATTACTTTCAATATACTCAACCACACTAATCTTAGAGACTGTGTGTAAAACCAGAAAGGATATATTGAGTAAGATGTCAGCTATAGCAAGACAAGCTTTTAGTTTAAATTCTTCACTGGAGGCTGATCACAAACCCATAACACATATACAACTCTATCCTTTTAGAGGCCATTGTTAAAAAAAAGTCTGTTACCCCAAAATCCAGAGCTGGTCTAGAAAAGACTCCTCCAATGTATTCACCTGCAGACATTCAACTAAAACAGTCTGATCCCACTGGCCAGGTATAAAACATACTAAAACCTCCCTAAGCTTCCATGCAACAGAATTACAAAACAGTCTTTTAAGAGACCAACCTGGTATTTCTCTGTACAGTTTGGTGCCTCCCAGTACCAAAAAGCTTTCCATGACTAAGAGCAAGTTGATGGAGAGACACCAAGATAGCCAAGGAGGCACAAAGACATGTCCTGTGATGAGAAGTTGAGGGAACTGGACCCACCCATGCTGGAGAAACAGAGGTTTTGGGTGGATCTAACAACCACCATGTTGCATCTACAAGGGGCTTATTGAGAAGACTCCTTACAACAACACACTGTAGGGAACAAAGACAATGGGCTTGGATTCAAAAACAGATGAATTCCAACATGTAATGGGGTATCTGGTCTGATTTCACCACTGACCTTGCTTTGGAGAGATGACCTGCTGAGGTCCCTTCCAAACTGAATTGCTGTATGATTGATTCAGTCCAGCAAAAAATAGCTAAGATTTTAAATACCAGAAACAGAATGCATCTGAATTCATCCAGGCTGCTTTTTCCTTTTTCCTCACTACCTATTATAATCATAGGCATATGTGTTTGCTAATAGTGTGGTGCAATAATTTTTTTAAATAAACGTAGAAAAACAGCTGTGGATAGCGTTGAACCTCAAACACCCAATTCCTTAATTGAAATCTTAATTGAAATCTTCCACTAGTGGCTGTAGCTTTTTGAAGCAAAGATCAGACAGGAGAAAAGAGGACAAATGAAGAATTACCTTAATGAGTTTAATGACAACAGCCATCAATAAACTTCACAGTGAAATACCTGGGCCACAATTAAGGCTTTCTTTTGACATTATCCTATCTTTCCTTTAATGCAGCTCTTAGAAATTCTAGGACTGATCTTTCTTAGGGTGAAGCACCTTTTGTTTGTCACACTGGATTCTTCATATTGTGGTATAAACTGGTCCCCCAAAATACAGATGTACTTATAAATGGCAGGTAACAGTGACCCAGACACTGTCAAAACTATCAAACTAGCAATATAAGCAAACCATGGTATAAGGGGAAAAGAAACCTTCTAAAAATCTAAACAAAACCCCTGACACCTAGTATTTCAGAATTTAAGTCTCCATTCTAAAAGCACAACTGCCCACATTTAAATCAACCCTGAGTTCTTTGTGCCATCCTGTCTTACCCAAAACTAGTCTGGTGAGCCCTGCAGCAGGTCAAAAGCAAATCAAAAGCAAATGCTTTTAGCGTTGAACTCTCAAAACATCAACTCTGAAATGTTTTCAAGGAATGTTCATTTCCTTTCTGGGTGCAAAGTCAACACATACACAACAGAGACACTGGAACGATCCAAGGTTCCAAGACAAGAGGAGTGTATCAAAAGGGTTACTCACTTCTCAGCTACTGGAGATTCCCTCACATGCTCCTGTTCCACCCCACTGTCTTGGTATGTGTGCCTCCTTCCCAGCCATGCCAGGGGCTTCTGCATCATCCGTGTCTCCTTTTCAATTTACTCCTCTCCAGGAGCTTTCTGTCTCCAGCTTGCCCCCAAATTCCTTCCTGCTGCCTGCTAAGATCCATGTCCCTCTCATACTCAATTCTGTATTACTACAAACCCTAATTCTCTCTGCCTACCAGCTTCCTTCCTCTCACAATTAAGGACTGTGTTCATCATTCCCTAATGAAATTTGAGCCTCCCTGTCAGATGAGGCATGTTCATTTTGGAGGAGGAAAGATAAGAGATTTAAGAAAGAGAATATGAACTAATATGAATGAACATTAACTAAATTAAGATCAGTCTTTATAATTCACACAGTTTGGAAAAATACAGAAAATGCATCTCTTTCTAAAGGGTATGTACATCTGGAAATACAAACAGTACTCCCTTTGCTGACCCTTTCAAGGAGGAGCAGTTCTCCACTACATGTCCCACTGTATGAATTTGTCTATTTTAAATATGGTTTTTAGATAGTTGATACACACAATTTTTAAGACCGTTTTCATTTTATAATTTTCCCTCTTTACATAATTTTTAATAAGAATGTATACCCAGGGGCTGACAGCATCAGCAAAACCAGGCTATGCCAACAAGAAGAGATTCCAGTCAAACATCATCATGTCTGGCATACTGTGTTACATTTACAAATCTTTGATTTCTAAATGAATGGCAGTTCAAAGTACACATGAAACACAGATACTTTCTGCTTATGTATGTAGAGATTGTTAGAGATTAAACCAGTTTTAATTAAAGACCTAAGCAGGTGTCAGTTCGTGATACTCTTTGAATTTGGTTTAAGCAGATGGATGTTCCATGGTTACCCAGCAGCACATTTTAAATACAAGCAGAATCAAAGAGATCTCCCTAAACAAAGCCAAGGAAAGCCACTTTGTAAGAGAGTTTGAAGTTTGCTACTACTCATCTGTCATTTATGGAACGTCGTATATTTTGCTGGGAAAAGCATTCTAAAACACTTCCAAAATAAACAGCCCCTCTTGCAAACAGCCCTATGAGACAGTACTCCAGGCCACACAGGACTTATCACTTTTTATTCTGCCTCTGTACATGCATCTAACACCCAAAGTTAACTTGCAGTATCAAGGCCTAAACCAGATAATTTAAAAGCATTCTGGACTCAAATAACTAGAGTTTAAACATGGAAATGGAATTATTTCTAAGTTGTTTTTCTCTCCGTGTCATATTTCAGAGTGAAAGCAATATGAGGAGCAGTCTGTTCCTCCATTACTCAAAGGTTCTTTATTTTCTTTTTTTAAAGGAAATCCAAAGATTAATTTAAAGCCATCTGATGAAAAACTCTAATATTTACCTTCATATTTTGTTGTAATATATACTGAATTCATGTGATTTCAAAAGTTATCCTGGATGCTTCTCGTTTCAAGATGTTAAATATTGGCTCTTATAAATTCCCATTACACACTGTCTGACAATATTTGCTGCTCTGGAGTACATGAATTGACTTTTAATTCTTACAGAGGTAATGATAATAAAGTTTGTAGAAGTTGGGCACGGATAACATTTTACAATTTTATATTTATTACAAGTCTGTCCTTTCCAGGTCTAATTTCACATAAAGTAAGTGTAAAAAATGGTTAGAACTGCCAGATGTATAAATTCTCTTGGCCCTTTTTACCTATTACACCATCAGTAGTAGCTGGTCTCCTAATCATCCTTTAAATGATGGCACTGTAACATCCCAGCAGTGGTGTTACAGCTGACACCTAAAGACAATGAAAGAGAATTTCTTAACTAGTAAATCACAAACTAAAGTGCCAAAGCCAAGGCCAGGCCATTGGAGAGCTGTGGGAAGGAAATAATGAGGGAGACAGAGACAGGGATCTGCCACCTGATGATCAGTGCAAGGTGAGCAGAGGGTAGGGAGGATGGAGGACATGGATGGGAAAGCAGAGCACAACTGCCAGAACAAAGCCAGAGCTGTCATCTACAGCAGCAAAGTACCAGCCTGAATCCTGGCTGCTGGGTCATGGAAGCCACAGCATGGCTGCAAAGGCAAAGCTTAAAGATGGCACAGGATGATTAACATTGAAGCACAATTCCTGTAGATACAACTAATCTTAAAAGACTGAGCACTCCTGTGAAAAACAGGTTTCCACTTTCAGATTTTTTTTTTCTACTTCTTCAGTATTATGCAATTTTGCATACAGAGAAATCTGAAAAATAAAAAAATGGTAGAAACAAAGAGCTGTTTAACTGCTTTAACAATAAGGTATAAGTCTGGAGTAACTATGAAGGCTTGAATCTCAAAATATCCACCACTGCAATCAAGAGCTACATTTGGCTGCTGAATTTTATCAGGTTGTCTGTAGACACTGTAAGGGATCTCCCTTAGCCAGGAAGGAAGAAACTCCTAAATTTAGGTGAGATTCTTTTGGCAGCTATGGTAGGCACAGGTTATGAAACAATCTGTGTATGGCTACTCCACCTCCAGCTTTATTTGCTGGGAGCTGGTTATGTAACTAACACAAAAGAAAATAACCATTTCTGGGTTGTTTCCCTTTGTAAGCCCTGTGCTGCCAGGAGGGACTGAGAGAATTCAAAAGCAGCTTCCCTTCTGTTGCTCTTTTGGGTGTTTCTCTTTGAAGTGGCACCCTGAGTGGCTGCTCATTCACCAGTTTTGTAGGTAGCCTTTAAAGCAATACTTTCCACCCTTCAAGCTTAAGTACAGAAACATACAATTAATTAAACCAATTTAGTGGTGTTATTATTTCAGCCTTTTATTCCTACTTGGTGTCAGACTCTTCGTCGCAAGGACTCTTTGTAGTAGGATTTCAGACACTCTGGAGAATGCTGAACTTTATAGGCTGGTCTGATATGGTTAGTGCAACACAGGAACAGTCTAAGGAAACCATTTAGCTATTGCTCAAAGGAAAAATCATTTGAAAATCTAAAAACAGGGAGTCCAGTTGTGCAGTATTATTGTGCTGAATTTAGTTGATGGTTTAATCCTTTGTTCTGACATACTTTTTTTTCTTCTCACATTTTTTTTTCCTCTCTAAAGAAGACTCAGCCTAAAATTAAATTTTAGATGCCCATATTATTAAGAATTATTATGGAGAAAATACTGTCCTACTATAATGGCTCTCTCCCATTTCCACACAGCGTGTATGTAGTTTATTTTCTTTCTTTGGGCAGAGGATTTTATAGCCATAATTATCTCATTTTCTTGTAGTACAAGTAGTCCAAATTTTATTCACCGAGGTCAACATTTTTATTGCATTCTTCCTCTGTTTTCTTTCTACCCTTTAAAATTTGCTACTAACAAGAAATACAATAGATTTATACTATCAAAATACTTCTTGGGGTAGAGGTTTGTTAATAAATTGTATTTTCATAGGAACATAGATCAAAAGTGGCATAGTAAAAGGGACAGCTGGGGGAAATAGTGTTTTAACTCAATTTCCATTCTCTATATTGTTTAGAAGAAACAGCTCTGCAAACATGCAACCATCTTCAAAGATATTTGTCCAAGAATTTTCCTAAAATCTGGAAGGTTTCTAGAAGTAATGTTCCGTCAAGTGGAATTTTAGAAGCTGGTAGTGCTTCATGGTCAGCTGGCTGTGAAATCCTGCTCATAAGCCACAGTCTTGAGCTTGCAAAATTGATCCAACTTTTTTTTAGAGGGTTAAAAGGTGGGGAGACTGCATCCAAGCATTTATTAAGGAAGCCAGGAATGCCCTGAACGTTTTCCTCTTCTTGTATATGTTTTCCTTTCCTGTTTCCCCTACACTGCCAAGTGAACTGGAATGCCTTCAGCCTATCCTGTAGCCTTCCAAAAATATACCCACAGGGTTGAAGCCTTTCCTCCATCCCCAGCACCTGAGGTCTTCAAAGGAAAGAGCTGCTGAAAGCCTGGTAATAGCAAAAGGTCAGGAACTGGTGTATTATATTCAGTATGTTTGGATTAGCCCACAATAGCTAAATAAACTGATTTGATGTCCAATGACATTTTCAAACAGTAGCTAATAAAATTATCCAAAGTATGCAGAGACAAAAGAGGCACACAGACACACCAGAAACATCTCTAATACATCCACACAAGCAATGACCTAACAGGGAATCTCAGCAGTTTGGCCACACAGATCAGGAGCAAATATAAAGGAGCCCAAGTGAAAAAACTTACTGATTAGACAAGACACAAATACCCTGCCTTGCCCATTATTATCACTCCTATTTGTATGCAGCTGTCAAGTTTTGTCCCACACTTTTTGCACCAAACTGTATTTTTGAAACAGAATCATGTTTTTTTCAAAATAAATAAATAAGATATGCCACTGACATGAACCCCAAGCCCAGAATGCCCTGGGAGAGCTCCTGTGAACTGGCTGGGTTAGCAGGTCTGAGGGATTTTCACTAAAGTCACACGAGGATCCTGAGTCACGTCAGCGCAGGAAGGAGCTGCAATGGAGGAGCTTCCCATCCCACTCCTGTAAAGACAGAGGGGCAACAAGGGGAGGAATATTGACCTGTCTCAGCAGCTTGAGTACACTGCAATGCCCCTTAGCTTTGTAGTGGCACCTGGACACGGAGCCCTCACCAGCAGAGAGGCTGTGCCAGGGCCATGGCACATCCAGGTGCTGCAGCGAGTTCCACCACAGCTCGTTTGGAACAGCCCTCAGGGAGAGCTGGGTGAATTCCTCAAACCAGAGACACTGGTTCTGAAGAATGAACGTATGATTAATGGGGTTGCAGCACTGGCACAACTGTGGCCGCCTTTTTAAGGTTTTCCATCAAAGTCCTTACAACCTGCAATATTTTAGCAGATGAAAAAAATTAAAGGGACTCAAAGCTGGGCCCATATAAAAGGCAGTTCTAAAGCACCTAATCTAAAATTTGCAAATAAGTCTTGCTTACTTCAACTGATCTGCACATTCAAATTCAGTTTTTTTACGTAATTACCAAAGTGTTTTCAGACTTGTTATGCCCAAATATGAACTTGCTGAATATTCATGCTAAGATAAAACAGAAATAAACAGTCCTGAATGAATCTCATTAATATTACACCTCACTTTACACTTAAAACAACAGTCCTGAAAAAAAGAGGAAATGTCAGAGGGAACTGCCTTCATTCTGTGTGATGAACAAGGAGATCTTTGCCCACACCACAGTCTCTTTATCATGTACCACCAACTGTTTGTGTTCCTTTGAAGGTACCAGCTTAAGATAAAAGTATACCGAGGAATAATCCTGATAATCCTTTATATGAATAACTACTCTTTATAGACACTTTACATATGGGTATAAAGGGCTCAAACACACCCAGTAATTCACTAATGTCGTATTGATGCTTCAACAAAACCACTTGAGCTCATAAAAATAATACTCTGGTAACCACAGTCCTAAATAACTACTTTCACTTTAACATTGTGATTTGTTTGATCAACCTGAATCACTAAGTCTGCCTTAATCCAAGTTACTGCATAGAGCACTCCTAAAAGGTGAACTTCTGAAAGTCATTATACTGCTGAACAAAATTGAGCAGAACTTCATTTTTGTGTTTTTTTAGCTTCTGTAAATAAAAAATATTACTAGAACTGTCTATGAGCTAAGATCACATGTAGCAGTGCACCAGAGACATCAGCACCTTAAACACCTAGTGACTTCATCATCTGAACCAGTACAGATCTCTGTAAAGAAAAACCTGCACTGCTCACATCCTACTTTCATGTTAACAAAGTTACTTGTCATTATGAACTTTCAGGCTGTGCATTAACCTTACAGAACCATCAGCAATGAGAACCATACATGGGGGGAAGATGGACAGGGAACTGCCATGTTTAATTCAGCACATAACTCAAGCCAATAGCAACAGTACCCTGCATCAAATTAACCATGTGAGCAGACCCCCAAGGCTTCTGTGATCCCTGCTGCTTAGTGATGGCAAAGAAGAAGTGCATTAGGTTCTGTGTGTCTCACAGCAGAGTCCTATCTAGTGAACCTCCACCATGTGCACAGCAAAAATACCTGGCTCGTGTTTAAAGGTGTTTTGTGTGGGCTAATTTTCCTGACAGATCACAGAAGAGGCTCTACCCTGACTGAGGTGGGTCCTTGCTGACTTTGCAATGAGACAGAGTTAAAAAATAAGCCACTAAAGTAAACATCAAACGAGTTTGTTTGCCATTTCCCTCAGTCCCCTTGCAGCCGTGTGGCCAGGACTGAGTTCTAGCCCAAAGCTCCATCTATGGGTCTGCCCATGGATTCTTCGTTCATTTTAGGGTTAATCTCCTGTTTGGTTGAAGTAAAAGCATATACTAAACTTTACTGCTTTGGGAAAGAAGGAAAACACAAGAAATATCTGGGCAAGTTGTAGAAGTATGGATATTATTAAAATTGGGACCTTTATGGTTAAAGCACGACAGTCTGCCCCACAACTATGCAGGTTTCTACAGATGATCGACTCCACTTGTCACAACAAGCAGCAGTTACACAGTGTAATTGTGTCAGGGATCATGTGTCTCTACACTCAAACGAGTCTGATAGACAACCCCAACCAGGAAAATGGAAGAAATATCAGGTTGTGGGCACTGCAAGCTGATATAATGATGGACTGGCAGGACCTATAAGAACAAGCAGTTGCCTCTATAAAACCCAGAGAGCAGCAGACTCGAAGGAGCCACATTATTACCTTCTGCTCTCCCTGGAGACCGAAGGAGTGCAATTCCATCTCCCAATCTCTGCATTTTTCTCTTGCAAAAAGCCCATATGCTAAAGTTTATGAGGTCTGAATTTCAAAAGGAAAGAACACTTCACCTTCAACTCCATGCCCAACTGTCATTGGTATTTTATCAAATGTAAATCAACACAGTTTGGGGATTTTCTCTCTGTTTCAAAATACAAACCATAAAGAATGGCTTATCCAAATGAGTGATAAGTATGAAATATTACAAACCATAAAAAAAAAAGAAAAAAATGTAATCCTGGGCTGCCCCACATTATCTTCTCTAAGAATTGTTACTTCTAAGATTAAAGAAGTACTTGTTTATTTAATGATTTGACCAATCTCTAACAACAAAGAACCTAATGGAAAATATTAACATGGGACCTACAAAAAGAGCCGCTGTGTTACAGAGGTTGTAAATAGACTTGGGGGGGGGATTTAACTTTAATATAAAAATAGAAGCTTAGCCAAAAAGAATAAAAAAATAACTAAGCAAATACTTAGACAGTAAATACTGACACTCAAAAGGCCTCCAGTGTTAACCTTAAGAGTCTGTCTTAGAGTCCTGTTGTGAAGTTTTAGTCTCTAAGGTACTGCAAGAATGAAAATAAGCAATAAAGGTATAAAATAAGAAAACACATTCATATTACATAAAGAAAACATACATGCCAACATGAATGTCAAATTCTTTCATTTTATGTGTCAACTCCTTTTTCAGCTAATAAGTAAAATCATATGTTAAAATTTACTGCTTTGGGAAGGAAGGAAAACACATAAATTAATTCTACATTACCGTTTAAAAAGGCAAATTATTTAAGGACTATTTGTATTCGAGCTAAGTAGACAGAATCATTATACTAGACACTTTCTATTCAAATGGAAAGAATTTACATTTACCTACCATCTCATTAAACTAGGATGTTAGAGCAGTAACATTTTCCCTACATGTTTCATTTTGATTTTTTTTTTCCAATTAAAATGTTCTTTCTGAATGCTTAAAAGAATTCTGAGGTTTCCAGTAAACTACTTTTTAAAACACACATTGGCTCTTTTTCAAGTCTAATGTTGGTTACTGTCTAAACTCTCCAGAGGCCAAGTGGATGTTACAGGCTTTTGCTAAACAGCCTTGTATTTCAGAGGTGGGAAGGGATATGACTCCCGGCAAACACAGCTGTGATGAGTAGCTCTACAGAAAGTCAGATATTACTAACATCCTATTTTTGCCAGGTTGGCTTATTTTGCTCTGGGTCTATTACCCTGTAAACAAGCACAGCTTTGCAGAATTGCTACTCTTGTGGTAGAATCTTTTCTTGCATCAAAGCTCTCTCGGTTTGATGCAGCCACTGTTTGTCTCCCGTTATGTAACGACACCAAAGGCTGAACTGTTCCCCGAACTGCAGCATGTCCTTTCACTTCATCCTCTCCAAAAAAAGACCTCTCCAAGCCCCTTTCACAGTCAGGGACAGGGTACACAGGGCCATCCCTAGGGCAGGATCAGGCCCCTGTTTTTGCAAGACCCCCCAGCGCCAATAAGCGCGTGCGGCTGAGGCTTAAGGGATTATGAGCATGTATGTGCAGGGGAAGTCACATGTGTCCAGAGTCTGGTGCCACTGCCCAGGGCAGCTTTCCCAGCTCTCCCACTGTTTACTCCTGCCAGAGCAATGAGAGACTGGAGTTTCTGCTGAGCTCACTTGGAAAAGGGTCCGACATGACGGGCAAAATGTGTCTGCCGGGCACCAAGGGACAGCAAGGCAGTGCCTACCAGGTGAGATTTTTAGCAGTTCACCTTTTTAGATTGTTTTTGGTTTTTTAAGAGCCTAGAAACAATTTGTATTAATGCATATAAACCCTGTATCAGTGAGAATGGATAGTGTCATCGTTAGAAAACAATGTTCAGTTTTTAGGTAACAGTTCTTTAGAAAAAATGTCATGGTTTGAATTTGTCCTTTGCTCCCACTTTTATCTGGTTGCCCAAAAGAAAGTTACAGTAGCTTTTTTTAATGCATATCAGTTTTCATGCACATTAGGCTGGATTTCTCACTTACTGTTTATATAATGACTCTGTGCTTTTAGGTTTTTATTAATCACTCTGAATATGTGAGATCTTGATGTTCCTGCATATTAAATCTAGAAGTATTACTAGAGCAGAAGTATAGCAGAAGAATTGATCAAAAGTTAATCCAATTAGTCTTGAACAGAGAAAAAGTTCCCAATGAAAGTGGGATTCTTATGAATCTTTTACTCATAGCATAATATACAGCAAACCATACTGTGAAATATTACTGCAAAGCAGATAAAAAGACACAGCAGTAACTAATTAACTAATTAATCAAAATTAAGTTGCATTTTCATTTATATTATAAAAGAAGGTAAGCGAAAGGCAAACTTCAAAGCAGCAAAAATTTCCTAACTGCTTTCAGCAGAAGCTTTGAACAAGCAGAACAACTGCTGGCCTTTTTAGCCTCCATAAGCATTTTTAACTACACTAATCACAGTGATATTTGCAAATCTGTTTTCTACTGTATGCAGCAAAACACCTACTTTCCCTTAGGGCTCTGTCAGCTGAACTTTGTGTTATTCTTATATAAATGCTAAAGCAGCATAAAAGGCAGCACCCCATTTGTCATTGCAGCATCACTTGCATCCTTCACGTGTTTGATTCACCCCATTTCTTAAGTCCGAGCAGAGTTCTGTGGATTTCTACAGAAGTTGGACTGATTCTGAAAGGGTGCAAAAAAGTTAATCAACTGCCTGGCCCAAGTGATTCATGTGAACATCAATGTTTGTGATCTGCACTTCAGAATGATTCATTTGAACTGCTCCTTGCAGGCTGTGAATATCAGATAAGAGACTATCAGAATACTCTGCATATTTTCCACAACAGCTAAAACAAGTACAGCTCATTTAATTGAGGACAGACTGGTAGGCTCCAGTGACCTCCCTACAAACTGTGCTCTACTGTTTGTAAGCACCCAGTGCCTGTGTGGGCTCTGTAAAACCACCATTTATCAATCATTACTAAGAAACTGGCACTCTGACAAACTAATTACTCCTCAGGCTTCCACCTATTAGCACAGGAGGAAGCAGATTATACATTTATTTTCGAGGTAGGCTGACCCTGGCTGGACACCAGGTGCCCACCAAAGCCACCCTATTGCTCCCCTTGTCAGCTGGACAAGGGAGAGAAAATACAACTAAAGGCCTATGGGTCAAGAGAAGGACAGGGAGAGATCACTCACCCAATTACCATCCCAAGCAGAACAGACTTAACTGACAGAAAAATGAATTTACCTTATTATCAATCAAGTCAGAGAAGTGTAATGAGAAATAGAACTGAACACCTTCCCAAAACCTTGCTATGCAAACCCAATATAATTTTATATATCAAGGCTCCTGCAGTAACAAATCTGCTACAGAAGTCATGCTGGCTTCCTGGGATGTGCAGGGCTTTTAAAACAGTGTGTTACCTACCAAGGACACTCAGAAATCTCTACAAAAGACCTGTTCAAATTTTTAAAAAAAAGTAATTGCTGTATGGCATGTGAATCAATACACTGCAATTAGTAAGCACTCGCATTTATTTCCATGCCATTTACTTGGCTGTAGTCCCAGGAATTTGTACAAATCCTAACCATGGCTTTCCCAAGTACCAGGGAGTGCACACAGCCTGGATAACGGGTGGCTGCAGGTACAACACTGCAGGTGTAACGTCACAGATGTTCTTCAAGTGGGTTGCTTTATGTTTAAAGAGGCCTGGTTTACAGAGGTCTCACACTCCTTGGCATATTTGCTCCCCCTTAATTACTTTAGTTTTTTTCTGCCCTGGGAAATATTTGCCCAGTGTCATACTGAGCTGGAAAAACAACATCCATTAAGAATATCTAAGAAAGTATCCACACTCCCAGATCTGTGCAAGGATGGCCAAGGACTCAAATCAAATCATCCTGTCAAACAGCCCAGAACGGAAAGTGCTAAAGGTTATTCCTGGCTTTTTCAGGATTGATATGTAATTATGGCTGCAATAGGGAGCGTAAAAGAAATCAATTTTATTGGTTGAAAATTTTTATTACTAGGGGGTAAAAAACTCTGTCACTGAAAGTGGAGTGGGGAGTGTACATGGACAAGTCAGAGCCCATTCATGTCCATAAGATGCCTCTTTATTAATTTCAAGCCCCTGGAAAATGAAAATTCCTTCTCCAAATCTTACAGTCTAATAATAACCACTCTTAGATCAGTATTATACTACATCTCCTAGAATGTGAAATTAAAATATTTTACTCAGACATTGTAAGTGGAATAAGGTGCAATCAGCAATTATGCAAGTTCATCCAGGAGGCGGCTAAAAAGTTCTATTTCCTTCACCAAGCAGTGGAAATTAAAAGCCACAGGAGTGTCAAGAACAAGACACCCCAGACTTTCTGAGAATTAACAGAAAGATAATGTTTATCTCCGACAGATGTGACATATTTTGAAGTCATGTCAGCCTTAGTGCAACTCTGCTGGGTTGATTTTTCCCTTCAAACTATAAACTCAAACTAGTTTTATACTAATGCCTGTATCTGATAAAGGACTATGTCAATATTTCTGCGTTTACTGGAAACCTGGTCCCTGCAGTCAGAGTCTGTTCCACAACAGTTTCCCACCCCGGCCAACGTCACATCTTGTTGGTAAGTCACCGGGTCAGCTTTCCCCAATGCTTCTAATAGGAAACAGCGTTATATTATAGTTTCCAGGAAAAGTACCATCTGTGCCTCCTGTCAGTCTTTGCAACTGGCACCAAAATATCTGTAGGGAATGTTTGTGTGCTGCCAAATTTCAGCAGTGTTCCCTGCCACGAGCCCTGAGCAGGGGTTAGGCTGACAAACAGTGGGGGAAGATAAGAGCTGCTGTTTCCACCCTGCCAGCTCATTTACAGAGTCATTCCGGCACAGTCCGTGCACCTTTGACACTCAACTTCCTGGAATAAATTCACTCTGCAGTACCTAGAACTGGTGTAATTTGCATTCATTTTCATTGGGGAGAATCTGTCTTCTTTACTGGAGTGATGCTGATTTACACGAACCAGAAGTACAGACATTCCTTACCTGGAAGCTGAGCAACTCCAAAATGCTGGAAATGCAGTGATCTGAGCACTTGCTATCTTGTAAGAGGTGCACATGGGGCACCTATGATTTAAAGAAATTACCTAAATGAAGAGTTTTACAAAAAAACTGCCCTGTAATTTTATATTTTCTCAAATAAAAAGGCCGCAGCAGAAAGTTCTAAATTAGTGTCCATGATCTGATGATCTTTATATAAAAAAAGATATGCCTACATTTCATAAACAATTTTCCCCCAAACCTGTCTTAACTTGTTGCTCTACATTTAAGTGTCTACAGACACTTGGGGGCAAACCCCCTTCTAGTTGAGCATTAATGATTACCATTCAAGAAAGATTCTTTAACAATATTGCCCACCCAGTGTATTCAATTTCCCCAAACAGAATAAGTGAACTAAATACTTCCATTATAAACAGTGGGATAAAATCTGTCTACTATGTAAATCTACCGAGTCCCAGCCATTCTGAACATCAACATTACAACAGTAAAGACACTTTCTGAAGGTGCATGTAATCCTTGTTAGATCCACTGAGTTGTAGCATTTAATACGAAAAGAATCTGCAACTTAAATTCAGTCTTAAACTGAAGGAAAATATTTGCCTGAGTGCTCTCCAAGAAACTGAAATTGTATTTTTTAATTTAAGTCTTTTGGTTTCTGTCAAAAAACTAATAGATACACATAGCAACTTCCAATAATCTTGATAATGAATTTCATTTAAGTTTGTTGCCACTTAAAGGAGGATAACTGCATCAAAATCAGCTTCCAAGTGGTCTGACAGCCTGGCCCAGAATTGCAGCAGTGCTAACTGGCTGTTCAGCACTCTGAATGGCGCCATGTACTCTGCTGATGCTTAAAAGCTGTCACTTCTTGTATTCCAACCTATCAACTTTATAAAATCCAGAACTCAAAGCATCTTACGTAAGCCCATTTTCTAATATTACATTTCATTCTAATTATTCCTGTTATTTAATACATTGTAAGTTACTGGAAGTGAATATGAATACTAGGATAATTACTGGGGGGGTTGTTTTGCATATAACTCAGGTTTTTTTTAAAAAAAGTATTATCTAGTGGATAGTTGGGCATCTCAAAATTGTATCTCGTTTCAGGAACCCAGGTAGTTAAAGGCTGTAGATGAACACAGGTAACCACAACATAAATTCACTCTGCCTGATGGAATCCCCATCTTTAGAACTGCCCAAAAGTAAGATATTTCTCTTTTGGTGGTAATGAAACTTTAACCCACAACACATATATGATGCACTGAAAGCTGCACTGGTCACTCTATGGTGAATTCTTTCTTGCTGCACACAAACGTTAGAAGAGAAGCAGTATGTCATGTTTTCCGTATAGAGGCTCTTATGGAATTCAGTGATAAAACTAAGTCAGGAAGAGGTGGAGCAGGAGACCAGTCACACTCATCTGATACTGGGACACTGAGAGAACTTAACAAAACATGATTTGAGTTTATGGAGTTAACCCGTGCAGAGCCTCTGGTGCAGCTGTTCCTGAGCAGCTGCCAGGAGGGCACAGCCATCAGCAACTGAACTCCTGCAGAGGCTCCACTGCAAAGAAAGAAACAGCATAAAAAAGGAGGATTTACCCAGAGTGGCAGATGTGCCTGGCAGATAGCACCTGTGTCTGAACATGGGAATCCTTCCACACAAATCTTTAGGGGCCCTAATGCTGGACTATCTCCTCTCCACAGAACTCCTATCCTGTAGGGCTTGGTTATTACAACCTTCCAGACCACTACCACACCTCCACTCTCCAACACATCTAACGGGCTCTTGAAAACACCATTTGGCAGTTTTTATTTTGGTTTCTGGAGGAGCTGATCTTTTTGTCTTTCTTTATTGCAGTATATTACCTGTTCTCGTAAGCTTTAAGCTGCCTAAAATTTGAGGGAGCAAAGAGAAACTAAAGCAAGTAGTTACCCATTTCTGATGGACACTCACATTGTTCTGAGCAATCTATGAACTCTGAAAACAGAAAAGTTCTATAGTTCTAAGCTTTCATTGAAGATGCACATCTTAAAAAACAGTTCCCATAACCTAAAATCAAATGTTCCTCTTTCTTCCAAACCATCTGAGCATCTGAACTCATTTGTTGATGCTTAGTGACCTGTGACAGCAATTTGCAGAAACTTACTTCTGACATGGTGTTACATGAACTCAGATTCCTAAAGAGCTGAACAATCTAAATAGGAACAAAGTGTGCAGCTGACATTGTTAATAGCTATTTTAATAGTGTTACATTATATTATTTATATATTTAATAATAACAACAACAGCCAAAAAGTCAAAACAGGAAAAAGAAAAAAAGCATCTATTTGGTTGCCAAGAGGTCAAGGACAGTAAGAAGGTTCTCATGGCAGAAGTGGGATCTGAATGACCAGGTAGCTGCTCTACAGATGATTTACCACAAAGATGGTGCTTACAGAATGAAAGGATAAACAAGTGACAGAGGTTTCTAACAGCTGTGGAGCCATAACAGAGGTCACCCAACAAGTAACACGGGGGCCACAGGAAGGAACTAAGTTTTGAAGTGCTGTGCAGCCAACATATACTCAGGGTTTCTGGAAAAGCAGTGAGCAACCTTAAAGGATGAGCAAAGCAAAATGCAAAGACCAGTTTCAGAAGCATGGGTATCTCTGTCCTCATCTCACGTGTAACAGAAATAAATACACCCTTATATTTCTTGACAACAGTAATTTTTACTGTTGAGTCAATATGCCTAAAAAAAGCCTGGGATGTCCCACAGGAAAAAAGTAGAAGCGAAAGACTACTTGGAAACCCTGTCGTAAGTCAGATATGATACTGTATGTGTGTCATATGAGCAAACAATGGTGGGAGGTGCAACATTAACCGTAAGGGAGTCATCAGGGAGAGATAAAAAGGAAAATAAGGCCAGGCAGATGTGATATTCAAGGGCTTTTTTAAGAAACAGGGAAATGTACATAAGAATTTATGCCTGTATAGAAGGAACACTTACGGAATAACACTGGTCCAAAGGGAGGCAATAAGCTATAAAGATAATTCTGCATTCAAACTGCAAAATGAAGCAGGAGTAGGGCAACAGTTGGGTTGTATGACTCAAAGGTTTTGTTGTGGCTTTCTTTTTTTAATTTTTAATTATTATTATGCTGCTACTAAAACAAATTATACTGCAAAGGGGCTGGGTTTAGAAAACCAAAACCTGGGCCTAATGAAGGGCGAAATCAGTGGGACCAGAAAGTTGGGCACCTGCTCTTCCATGCATTCACTTGTCAAGGGTGGCAAACTCCTTGCTCCCTTTTTTCCAACTGACCTGCTCTTGCTTTTTAATTTATACTTTTTAAAACATCCATTATTTAGCAGTGCCTTGCATCTTACATTGCACTGAATGAACCATATTACAAATGGAACCAATACCAATTATAAACTTAACCACCTACCAAACTGGTCAATGGTTGCACCACAAAGACATAAATGATAGGGTTGAAAGGGGCCTGTTTTTCAGCCCAGCCCCCAGTATCAAGAAGGATTTTCTTCTCCACTCATGTTAAAAGCATTTTATCTGAGCCATATCATTATATTTTAAACAGAAGCAACTCGGCGACTGCATAAAGAAAGTATATTCTGAAACCAACTTGCTTGCACTGCCACATTTTATTTCCCCTCACATCTAACCCGGAAAATTTAGCTTCACTTTTCTGCATATCCAGCCAACAAGTCTTCTGTTAATCCCTATGGTATGAATATAAGCTAGTAAGCCTAAAGTAATGCCATGCCACCCAGACTGAGATGTAACAGCAATGTGACACTTCATTCTCTTACACTTGAGAGTTCAGTGTACCCCTTGGGGTTCAACTAATTGCAGGTTTGTAATTTTCCAGAAATACTGATCATCCATTATTTAAAGTTTTAAGAATTTTTAAGAATTAACCCATAAGTAATATTTTTGAAAAGCATTTTCCAGGTCCTGATGTGGAGCTGACAATCCACTAAGTCATGGTTTATGTATATATGCAGCACTTCCAGCCAAGATTTTTAGTTTTCTCAGTCCAGATCTGAAGCAAATCTGTGCTGTCCAGCAAAGCTCTGTGTGGGGCCCAGCCTTCCCTTAGGCAGCACCCTTGGTTTCAGTCTGTGGGAATTAAGAAATCCTGTGGAAACTCAAGAAGACTTGACAAAGGTAAATGTCTTGGGCTTGTTTAGAGACCTTGTTGGCATCAGCTTTATTAGCTATGTACAGTTTATAATGATACTACACCTTGTGAAAACACATATTCAGAGGTCAAATAAACAAGTTAAGAGCTACCTCACCATATAGATGGTAACAGAGCAAGTAGACAAAACATTTATTGTATAAATAAAAAAAATCTGCAGAACAAAGAGACAGTGCTAGAGCTGGATAAACATTTGGGGTTTTTAAGTCAAATAAAATAATCTGAGCATAGAATGGTCACGTTTTAAACTGTGACCCAACCTGCTCTGCAACTTAGTGCTGCATTATGAATGAAAATGTCTGAAAAAATCTGACTGCACCTATGTATTCTGTAATACAACTGCGTAGCACTTCATTTTTTTCTCATTAAAGTTCATTTCATGCATTTTTTCTGAAATAATCTTTGCCACAAAGTGCTCTCAACTTTTTGTGCTGTGTTGTAAGAATTTTTCTTAAGTACCTCATGCAAATTTGTATCCAAATAAAACCACCTTCAACTTTAATGGTGTGTAAAGAAATCAGCTTTCAGCCAAGTATCAGCACTCTAAAAGTACTTCTACACAAATTCCTTTCCTTTGCTGTTTCTCTGGTGAACTTCTAATGATAAAAGTCTTTTTAAAGTTCTGAGGCAGCAAAACCTTGATGCCAGAGTTTGTAACACAGAGTTATGCACAGCACATTCACAATTCTGTCTGTGGAAAATAGATCAAACAGGAACACAGGAATTTTCTGCCATTTGGGAGTTGCAGTGGTTTTACAATACTCATAATGAACCTTCAAATACAAACCAAGCAGCTCAGACCTTGTATAAAAAACGCAGCCCAAAGTGCAGTCAGATAGAGGAACTCAAGGCAAACTGAGGAACCATTTTTAGCATTTTCCTGGTATTTATTCCACCTGCTTAATTGTTCATCAAGGGATTTAACATTGGTGTTTATTTGCTATGGAATACAGCCTTAGAATTTCTAAACATAAGACAAATTATCTTGAAAAAGTAAGGCAGCTCTTTGTTTCGGTTGGTGATATCAGTTAAAAACACACTTCAAAGGTAGTAACTTTATTTCATTAGTCCAAGAAGTTTCCATATAAACAACGGAACAACCACAGCACAAAATTCAGTATGGGATAAATTATCAACCTGCAGTTCAAAAGCTCTTTCAAGAAACTATTCATTTTAAAATTGTAAAAAATATATGCACTCACACCCATAAACTGCGAGTGGCATGCAAACCCTCTTGAAAGCAATCATCTTTTTTAATTGAACACCATCAGAAAATTCGGGTCACGTTGTAATGCCCGTTCACAACACCAAAACAATCCCCCAATACAAACTAAACACCCAGAAACTTTTCTTCCTACCTTGTATTACAAGCAGGCTCATATTTGCCAGCACCACAAGCACCTGTGCACTTTGTATACAGGAATTTTTAAACACTGATTGTTAAGGATATATTGCCTATAAAAATGAAACCTCAAAGCTACGTATTCTTATCCTGGGTTAAAAATAAACCCCACGCACTTGAATGAGGGCTGTTGACTGCACTTGCAGGGACCGGCACAGCCTCTCCCGTGTCCCCAGAGATCTCCAGCGCCCACGACAATGCCACGACAAACCTGCGTGCTCCGGCACCCCGTGTATTTTTAAGTAGTAAATCTGAACCCCCAGAGACTACAAAGCGAGCTGCTGATCCAACAGCTCCGAGCAGAGCCTCTCACTTCTTCAAACTGGCTGTAAACAGGGAAAGGGAGGGAGAAGGCGCCTGCCAAGCCAAGCCAAGCAGAAACTTGTGAGTAACTTATAGAGGAAAAACAAGTGCAGCGCAGGCAGCAGCGCCCAGCCGGGGGCTGGCAGGGCCAGCAGCATGTTCCCAAGGGGAAGAACCACGCCAGGGCCGGGCTGCCGGGTCCCTTCCCCGGGAGCGCGGCTCGGAGCAAGGCGCGGGTGAGCGGAAGGTAAGAGGCTGCGGGAGCCGGGGGCGGGCGGGACGCGCGTCCCTCCTGCCTCTCCCGCTCGGCATTTTCGTTTTTAACGCGATCCCGGTGTAAAAGCAGGGAAAAACCTGGGGAGTGCTGGGGCCGGGCTGAGTCAGGGCACTGTATACAAGAGGCTGCAGCGTTCACTTATGCAACAGAGTCAACCTGGGACTGCAGAGCTGCTTGTGACCGGAGGGGGAAGGGGTCAGCTCAGAGCGAGCTGCTGCGGGCAGGACTGACCCCGGCACGGGCTGTGACGGCAAAACTGCCTTTTAAATGACAAAAGGCACGGCTGGGGGAGAAATGCTGAGCTGGGCCTGCACGGCACAGCAAACAGGTTCAGTGCCTGCGCTGGTAAGTGACTATTGAACACGGGTGATTTCGGCATTAGTGGCCAAGTTACCTCACCTGGTAAATTAGAAGTCATCAACGAAATTTCTTAAGAAAGTGTTGGTATTTTGGATTTTATTTTTTGCTCATTTCAGAAGTAAATATCGTAATTTTTGTAAGATTGCTATTTGACAGAATGAATCGATCACCTGCCATTTCTATCATTAAAACAGAATCGTGCCTAAGTGCAGTTAGAGGACATAAAGCAAAAAGAGGTAATTACTAAAAACACTTGTGAAACCAGACATCCCCCTGCTCCAAGCGTGGTAGCGAAGACTGTTGGTCTCTGAGATAGTATACAGGCAAGTTACTCTGTGGCTGATGTAACTCAGTCTGGAGTAATCAAAGCTACATGCTTAAGGATAACCTACATAATGGAATTGCGTGATTGTATCCATGCTTGTGCTTAGTCACCCTTGCATTCACCATGAAGTGTATATTTGCAGTATCTAGTTCCAGTCTGCTGCTTTGCTTGAATCAAGTCGTAACAGTTCAATGCGATGTAGTTTTGGTTCCCTTTAACTGCACAAAAAAACAGCTTTTCTTTTTCTTTCTTAACAACTTAAAACAACAGATGCTTCCTGAAAGCAAACTGGGTTGTTTTCAGTGCTCAAAAATAGTATGAGGATGGAAAGACAACATAAAGATATGATAGAACCCATTTATATGCAATGCTATAGCTGAAGAACTGATTTGAAAAAATGAATGGAAAAAGTAATTTTTCCCGCAAAGGTGAAAACAAGCTTCGAAAACAACAGAACTACAGCTGGTGCCACAGAAGTAACTTCTCTGAGGAAATCCAACACAAGCAAATGGAATAAAAATCTGTTTGCCCAGCTAAAATGACTGTGTTTTTAGCCTGACTTCTGGCACAGGTTATGGTATTTAGAAGAAAAATGCATACAAAACAACTGCAATGCAAAATAAAACATGGAAGTTGCCATGATTTTGGGACAAATTCTATACTGTGACTGAAGTGTCAAAGATTTAGCACTAGAGAGATGCAGCCATGTATCCATATGCTTACAAACCCCACACTGTAATTTAGCCATATGGTTCGTGAGTATAGTATGTTGTCTAGAAACATTCATTTTCATTGCACAATGTTTATTGTGAGTTTGATTAAATCTTGCTCTCTCTCTGGAAGGAATGCAGGTATGTGCGTACCTACAGTTTCCTATACGTGTTGAAAGGGAAGGACACACAACCACAGGAATTTGTGATAGTGTCAGAGTCCATGACATGGGAAATCACCTGCTGCATAAACTCAGTGTCCCAGAAATGAGCTGGCAGGAATCATAACCATGATTTTAAGACTGTGCATGTTTTGAGTTGTACTTCAGAGATTATTTCTCGTTTCTGCATTTTGGAAAGAGACTTCACAATTGCTTGGAAATTCACGTATTTCAGTTAAAATGTTATCTCTTTACTGATGATAAAGCAAAGATGGCTGGACAACTGCTGATAGTAGCATACTTTTTAAAGGATTCAAGCTGTTTTGAGAGGAAATGATAGCTAATTCTTATCTTTTGAGAAAGTCAAGTTGCCCTGATACTAGGTTCCCTGGACTACAGAGGTCCATTGTTTTTTTAGAACTATAGGTAGGAAATCTGAATACAAACTGAACTATTAAAAAAAACCCCAAAACTTTTACAAGTTTCCTCCAACCTTTGTCAGTTTTATCAATGATCCAGTACACATCCACCATACTACACCATGAATGCTTCCTAAGAAACTGTCTTTTCAAGGGAAAGCTTATTTATCACCTTAGCAAACTCTATTCTCTATCTTATTGCAAAGATTTGTGATTCATATTATATCCTTCCGTTCTTAGCAATTACCCTTATACATTATTAGCTATATACAAGGTACTGTTTGATAATTTAAAAAATGTTGCTAATATTCATATATACAACATCAGTACTTACAGACCGTTTACAATTCACTTGTGTTGACTGTCCTGTATCAACTCATTTGCAACTAATTTCATTTAAATTAGAACTTCAGAACATTTACTAGTCTCATGAAACGTTCAATCACAGCTGACTTTCTTCCAGACTAAAAAGGTCATCAGTTTTGTGACGCATATAATCTTTAAAATGTTTTCTTCATACTACATTGCATTTCACTTACAATACAATATTTCAACAATGATTCCACTATTTCTGTCTCTACAGAAAAGCTGGTAACCAGCAAAGAAGACACAAAAGCTAAAATCACTATGTGGAGCTGTGAAGCCTTAATCAACAGTACTGAGAACAGTGAGGACCAGCGTCTCTGCCATGACTTCGACCTTGTGCTTTCCATCTTTTCCCTACTCTACCTCATCATATGTTTCCCAATTAGCCTTTGTTACAACGGCTTGCTGGTCCTAGTTAACCTCTACAACAAAGCTACTATGACTATGCCAGATGTTTACTTTGTCAACATTGCCATTGCCGGTCTCATCATCAACGCTCTGGCACCAATGTATCTTCTGGGTCTTGCCAATACAAAATGGGCCATCTGGAATTCCAACAATGAAGTTTATATTACCTTCCTTATTTTATTCAACGTCTCGTCATTAGTTACAATGTACTCTACTACACTGCTCAGTCTGGACTACTACATCGAACGGGCTCTGCCCAGAACTTACATGTCGAGTGTGTACAACACCAAACACGTCTGTGGATTCATATGGGGTGGTGCCATGCTCACAAGCTTTTCATCTCTCCTGTTCTACGTCTGCAATCACGTATCCACTAAAATAATTGAGTGCTCCAAGATGCAGAACCAAGAAGCAGCAGATGCCATCATGGTGTTCATCGGGTACGTTGTGCCAGCCGTCGCTGTGCTCTACGCGCTCACGTTAATCTTGCGAATACGCAAAGAGGCCACGCCACTGGATCAAGACACTGGACGACTGGATCCGTCAGTGCACAGGCTTTTGATTGCCACAGTCTGCACACAGTTCACGTTGTGGACACCCTATTATGTTATTCTCTTGGTAAGCACATTTACTAACCTTCAAGGAAGAATTGCAAATGTCAATTACATTCGAATATTACATTTTACCATGATTTTATCAAAATTCTTGGCTTTCTCAAGCAGCTTTGTAATGCCTCTGCTCTACAGATACATTAACAAAAACTTTCCCAACAAATTACGGCGTCTGCTTAAAAAGATACACTGTGGGAACCAAGGGTGTTCTCACGAGCGCACAGTAGTACAGCAAGTCATGACATAGGTGTGACACGCCCCCCTGGTGCTCTGTTACTGCAGTACTCAGTGTTCTTGGGACTGTGATATTGCTGTGTTGGCACTTAGAGACACTAAAGACCATTGCAGTTGAATGCAACAGTCTTAACTTTCAAACAGTTGTTTGATGAAGTCGTGTGAGGCTCTGGCCAATGTGCTGCAAATACCTGTGACACCTGATACCTTCAGTGCACTGAACTGGTTACAAATTCTGTCTTCATGTTATCTTCCTGTCTGAAGAAATTACTAAGCAGTTTATTGATGTCTTGACTGAAGACACAGCACCTTGTATCTTGTACAGAAAAAGGTATTGCCTTAACTTTCTGTACAAAGAAGTGATAGTGCTATCCTTGATGAAGTAAATAGAATTTTTCAATGAAGATTATATAGATGATCTTTGCTAAAGATCATGTGATCCAATTATACATGTCCAAATAGTAAATGTTAAGTATAAATTAAATTATTTAATTCTTTCTCCATCACTGAATCCCCTCTAAAAGAAGCCTAATTTACCACTTTCAGAAATTATTTTCTCACGCAAACTAACCCATTTTAACAAATGATTTTTTTTTCTAGCTGTAACAATTAACAAAAATGTGGTTTAGTTTTCCAGTGCTTTGTTTGAATCCTAAAACATTTCAAGAATTCAGAAATATTTATTGACTAATTCTAAAGGAACTGTGAGATGTTCCACTACTAAAATGAAGGACACGGTGGTTTACAAAGTTACATCAGAATTTAACTAGTAAAGATTGTCTGGCTAAATGGTATGGTCCACATATGTTCATGTAACGAGTAATTATCTTAAAAAATAAATGTGTTTATGATTAACATTATGTATTTTCAAGGGATATGTTTGCAACAAATAAACTCTCTTTAATCTAGAACATAACCGGAGGTTTGGAAACCATATAAAATCCCTCAATATATACAAAGTTTTAAAATGGGAGTAATATCTAGAAGTCCCAATCAGCGTCAGCTTTTTGCTGATCTGTCAGAAATGGAGTGCCTCCCAACAGGGTTCTTGGCTACACTGTAAAGTCTAGTTTCTGTATTTCGTAGTGGTGATGAAGAAATCCAATCCAGATCACCAGATTTTACTGATTTGATGAAATATGTAAGAACCACAAACATGCTGCAGAAGCACATAAACAATTACCCACGACACCAAACTACAAAGCACTGACCCAAGAACTACCTGTTCCACTGCTGTTGTTGCATTATTAATGACAGAGGGGGGTTCAAGTGAGGCCAATCATCTCCCACAGCTTTGGGGCCATGAGACATCTTTGTCACTTGTCCTGCGACACCACAGCATCACTTTGTTGCTTGATCTGTCACAACACAATTCAAATTTCATGTGACTTTATTCAAAAAATGTGGCTTTTCGAGCTTCAGGTATGGACAAAATATGGAGCAAACCCAGAACTGAATCCTTTCCATTGTTTAGAGCACAGTCTTATCTGATAGCTGGTCCTGTCTGTCAGCAGGAGCACATGCTAAAGTTCTAAGTGGAAAGCAGGTGAGAACAGACTTTTCAGACCTTTTCCCTTCAATTTGACTCAGGTCCTTCCCATAGTCATCTTTCCTTATCCTCTTCATGTACAAGCATCTTTAGGTTATCAACATCCTGGCAGAAGACTCTTCATTTGGCTTTTCTTAATAGCTTTTCACATTTTATTGAATTTTTTTTTAACCCTTAAATGCTATACAGTAAATAATCTTATTTCTATGGTGTTTTCTCCACAAAAAAACTATCCAGCACAGCAACATTGATTTAATTCATAGTTTTAGCCCCTCAATGAAAACCATGTTAGGTAACGAAGCTGTCCTTTATCCTTGTGTCCAACTCACACCCTCATTTACAGTACCTCTGTCGACGTGATACTGCTTTGGTTGATTTTTTTTTTTCCCTCTTGAGAGGTTTTCTATGAATTTCTACACATCTTGAGCATTTAAACTCACTTCCACACAGAAGTGCTTAAGAACGAAATCGTTCCTTACAGCTGTCAAGCAAAGAGACTCCTCCTTCCCATCTGAGGAAAATTAGGTTTCCTAATGCACCACATTAAATCGCACATGTAGAATCTGTTAGAGAAATTCTGTCCCATTATGCAGGAAGAGTTCCAGCAGGGAGGAACTGGCTTATCTGGTGTGAATAGAGGCTTTCAGAACTGGGGCACTGCCAGAATGGTGTGGCTGAACAGGCAGCACGAAATGCAATTTTAACTTCAATGTTGCTTCCTTACTTCCATTTCCTCCTTCTCTTAAGGCATCATATTTTCTGTCCCTAAGGGGGCTGTTGCCTTGCTTTCTCTTCCTTTCTCTCCATGTTAAATTCTCAGTTTCAGATCATGGCTCTTTTATCATTTATCTTTCTCACTTCTCTGCATGATTTATTTAACCTTCATTTCTCTCCTGTTACCATCCCTGCTCAGTGTTGCACACCGTGTACCATTCTACACTCATATTTACTTCACTTGACTGACTCCTTTATGATGACCCAAATTTTACTCAATGACTTGACATTACAAATGGATTTATGTAGTAAAATGGAAGCTGCTGTTTAAGAGATGCAGAAAGACAGGGTTTTATGGCATTTACCCTTGAAATATCAAATGGATTTTTCCCTGCTTTTTTATTGCAACATATGTTTGCATTTATCCTTGAAAAATACTAAATGTGATGGCAATCATAGACACAAACTACTTTGATAATTTAATGAAGAAGACTGGTATCCATTCAACCTCTTTTAAGAGTTAACTTGATCTATTAGCTGCCTCAAAGTAACTGTGCCGTGGATCTGCAAGGCTGCTGTTCTCTAAGGAAATTCTGAACCTAATTGTACCACCATTACATGGTGTCTCTTAAAAAGCAGTATCCCAAAAAATGAGAGCTTTGGAATATTTATATAAAGAGCAGTAGAGGAGGAAGTGCAGTAAAATACTTAAGGAAATACATGATATCATAAATTAGGAAGAACTTTTATGGACAAATCTTTAATATACAAAGTTCTCAAGAATGGGGTCTTACCATTTCAAATACCTGAAGGTTTCTGATGACTGTAAATAGGGACTTATCTATTTCACATTTAAATAAATGAGTAAAATACTGTATATATGCAAGATAAAAATCAGCCTACTGATGTAAAAAGAATTTGCAAAGAGTTTATTAAATTATTTCTTAAAGTGTATCATTTAAATGTAAACCTCTGAACAGGAAGGTGTACTGTATGCTTCTGTATGTATATACTGTGTACTAGAAAGCAAGCACTAGTTAAGTGCCATTATTAACAGTGTTATTTTCTCACAAAATTAAACTTAATATTTGAGTTGATCTATGGCTTATAGCCTCTTGCTGAACTGCTAATTAAGTCAAATCAATGTACTAACAAAAATGTTGTGCTCTGCTTCTGTTTGAGTTATTAACACAGCTAACTTCAACACAAGTCCTTGTTGACTTAGTAGAGGTCCTAGTTTCAAAATTTTACATTTCAGAATCAAATTGTGTTGGTGTCTGAAGATGTAAATTCAGTTCATGAAAGAAAATTATCAGCCACTAGAAAATTTCTGGTTCTATTACAATGAAGAAATGTGGTCTCCAATATCATGTCAAAATAGTACAGAAATGGACTTTCTGGAAAGCTTCATAAAGGAACTATTGACTCATAATACATTCTCAATAAAAAGTGTTCAAGTGTATCTGGTCAATGAGATGTGTGAATTTTTGGGGGGCTTTGCTGATAAAAACCTATTGTAAACAAGGTTAAACCCATGTTGCTTCACTGAATCAAACACAACCAATTGCATGAATTGGATGTCAAATTTCCAGGCCATAATTTTGGCATCAGTAAAATCTCATCATTCATCAGCATGACGTTGGCTGGGAATGAAAGCAAAAAAGTCACACACCTCCCCCAACTTTTTTCAGCATAAAGAATCCTGCAACTACTAAGAGTAACATAAATACATATCACATAAATCCAAGGATGGAGATTAATGCATACATTGGCCACATCCTGGCAACTTCCTATCCTTTGTGTGCCACAACCAGCTTCCTGCAGAAAACCTCTTGGTACTCAGAACAATATAATACAATAACCCACACCTCCGGCATCCCACAGAAAATGTAGCTTTCAATATAGAAGGCACCTCATAGCACATTTACTGCAGTAAACACTGCATAAAACCAAAAGATCACTCACATGATTCAGTTACTTTATCCCACACATGTGAAAGTATTTGCCTGGATATGTATTCAAAATTATTCATTTGTTGCCTTTTAATTTTCTGTAAAGTGTAGGAGGACAGCAAGTAATAGCAAACTCTATTTAAAATAGTTACTGGTAAATTCCTTTAATAAAACAACCCTCAGTCCAAGGCACTTCTGAGTTTTAAGTCTCAGTGAGAAATAAATGAAAATTTGAAGTGTCAAAGTGGAAGTTAAAATATTACAGCAGTTAATCAAAGCCTAGTGTCTGACAAGATTCCCTTACTCCCATATAATGGTTTAAAGGGTGTTTTCCCTTACTCTAAAAGGAGAGCCAGTATCTCTGAACATAGAGCAGTGATTTCCTGATCCTTCATTCCACAGAGCTTGAACACACAACCAACATACACAAAAAGGCTGTTTCTTGCCTGGATTAGTAAAACCCCTTGTATACAACACAGACTTGAATGATCTCCAATGAGAACAGTTAGCCATAAGCAGCAAGTTCACAAGCCCACAGGTTTGTTAAGGGTGAACTTCTGCATAATGCAAAAAAAAGAGTTGATCAGGTTCAACAAAGACAAGATGTTGACACCAGTACAAGCAAGGCTGACATTGCATCTGAATCTGCCCTTTTCTGTCAAGACAAAGAGATTTCACAGAAGTCAACCACATTTTGGAGCAGTCACAAAAAATATTTAACTGTTGCAACAGGAAGGCAGACCCCAAGGTTATGAAGGAAATATGGCACCACAGAAATCTCAAAGGGAAGTAAAACTTTCTTCTTTTTTTAAAAATTAAGATCCCTTTTTTTTTTTTTTCTATTGGTATGTACATAGCTAATACCCCACTTATCATTGCTTAATAAAAATGAAAGCAGCACTGTGCCCAGGCTGGAGACCTTCTCATGAGCTTCACTGCACCAGCACAGCACTGGTAAGACCAAAGAAAAGCAGAACTTACCCAAGTGCTGCTCTCAGTTCTACTGTTAGCTTAGGACTTAGAGAAGAATTGATTCATGCCCAAGTTTCTGCAGCTGTAAAGTGCTTAATGCACTGATGAATCTGAAACATATGCTCCTGGATTAATTTATGAAGTTTCTTAATAAGCAAAACCTCATGTATTTCTCAAACATCTCATGCAATACTTTTTCCAAGTGAAGGCAATCTAACTGTACAACCCCAGCTGGGCAGACTGCAATGGCAACTAATCTGAAGTGTGAAATGTTTCTTCCATTGTATTTCATTTAGCTTTCCATTCTACATCAAAACACTTTGAAAAAAGTGGAATATATTCTTTTTCCATCAGGAGAGCAGAGGATGTGTTATCTCCTTTGCCATCTCCCTTTCTTCTCACCAAGTCCTTTCCTTACTTTGGAAGTCCATATGATTTCCTTATACTCCTTCCTTCTAAAGAACTGGCACTTTTAATTACATCTACAAGAACAGTCAAAATTATTCACAACCTACAGCAGGCAGAATGTCTGTATTATTATAAATCATGACAGTAAAATATTTGTAAAACACCAGATTCTTATCAGAACAAAGTATATAAATGAAGTATGAAAATGTTATGAATTTATGAATTAAGTATAAAAAAAAATTTTAAAAAAACCTTTCAAAAATTCTTTAAGCCAAGGTTTATAACCAGAAGGTGAATCCATTTTATCTACTTTAGAAGTACCTGTGCACTTTTCCCCATATTCATAAATCCATTATCCCAGAGGGGCTGCCACAACCATTGATGGGCTCAGCCCTGGCCAGTGTCAGGTCAATGATCCTTGTGGGTCCCTTCCAACTCAGAATATTCAGAATACTCAGAATATTCTGTGTGCCAGCTAGAATTAGATCTGTCAGACATGGCAGAAGCTTCTGGCAGCTTCTCACAGAAGCCACCTCTGTATCCCCTGCCCACCTCCGCTACCAAAACCTTGCCATGCAAACCCAGTACAATTACTAATTACAAAGTGAATTGAAAAGCCTAATTTTAGGCAAAAAAAGGATCAAATTTAAGCTAAAATTCACCTTGAAGTTGGTAGGACTTCTCCAACTCTTTCTTATCTCCAAAACCTTTAAAGATCATTTTGAAATGAATTCTGATACTGGGTTGTCAAAGCTGTTTTACAAACTCCATCTGGTGGTCACTAGCAGAATACACTTGCAGTTCCCAAAAGATCAGTAAAATTAGTTCAAGGATTTAAGTTAATCGTCGGGAAGAAAAAGAAAACAAAAATTTGTGTTTAAACACAGATTTTTACTAACTGGTCTCGTCTGCAGGCACTGAGGGTATTGCTGCAAGAATTTGTAAGAGGAAACAAAATTAACCTCAACTTCTACAACCAGCTGCTGCTGTGAGGGTGGGGCACTGAAGAGATAATTTTGTGCAAGAAACAAACCTCAACAATGGTTAATTTTGGTTTTGAACTTAATAAAAGAATATTTAACCAGGTTATAAGATTTGATTATTCACAAGGAAGAAATATTTATTAAAAAGCACATTTCTTGTATTTTTAATGAAACATCTGGTACTGGTCATTGTGGTTGACAAGATGCTCAAAGACCAAAGGAAGTGCCATTCCCATTCTGCTTCAAAGTATTGTAATCTTTCTAAATAAATTATGCTTTCACTAGTTCACAATGAAAATTTCATAATTAATATAGAGGTTTTAATTTTTTCAGGTCAGCCCATATGCAATTAAATAACATTCAAGCCCCTGCAGTGCCATGTAGAGAGACTAGCTTTTAGAAAATTTACAATTAAAAAAAAGCTTTTTTCCACCCTTTAATAGGAGTATTATTAGGAAATACAGGCAATTTTTAAGCCCTTGTGGCTGAGTTACACAGATGATTTACCCATACTGAGGAATTTATTCTGTGATTGATAGAAACATTACTGTATAGTAATAATAATAAAACAATGTTTATAAAACAACTTGCATTACAAACAGTGCTCAAATAAGCCAATATCAAATCACTAATAGTGAATCATGGGCAAGCAACCCTGAGATGTGATGGCAGCAGTCACAGAGCACCAAGCACGGCTGTTCTGGGATAAAAAAAAGTTGATTTACAGCAGCCTCTGAGGCACAGGGGATTATTAATACCAGTGCTTATGGATACACATTGCCAGCTTGGGCTTTTCTAACCCCATCCAAGCAGAGAGAGAAAGGCTATATAATTTTACAATTTCACATAGCTCCATGTACCCTATAAATCAGCAGAAGCATCTGAATTACATTTTAAAAATCACACTCAAAAAAACCCTCTCAAAACCAAAGATGCAGAGAATATAATAAAATAAAGACATGTAAGGGTTTTTTTTATTGTTATTCTAGAATTCATCCATTTACACAATTCCCTCAACATTCTTCCAGATAGCAATTCTTGGTTCTGCCTACAACTTCCCTCCTATTTTGGGGCTTGGTGGCTTGGGGTTTTTGTTGTTTTGGTTTTTTTAAGAGTGTCCTTTTTAACATCAAAGGCCTGATGTTTCACAGTGGTTTAATCAGGGACACAAATTTGCTTGCTGCCATGTAAAAAAAAAAAAAAAGGCTAAGCCTACATAAAATTAACAGCAAGGCCTTTCACAAGAACAGTTTTACAGAGTGACTGCCAACTGTGCACAATATAACAAAAGCCTTAGAATAGATGCTCTTCTCAAAAACTGGGGGTTCCCTCCAGGAATTTTGAGGTATTACATCAATACAAGTTGCTTTAAAGTCTTAAAATGCCACAAAGAAAAGCTCCCAATATTTAAGCAGAGCCCTTGAACATTTTTAATTGAAATTTCATTTAATTTCCTTGAAATTTCATTTCACTTATGTTGCAGGTGTGTTTACAGGTATATTCAAGGTGTGTCCCAGGTCCAGGTGTCTAAATTACATCTCATTATTAATTTCTTTTCATTTTCTTGAAATTTCTCTTCATTTCATGAATTTTCATTTAATTTAAAGAAATTTCACTTTGTTTCCTGTCATTGAAACGTCATTTAATTTCATTACTCATTTCGCTTAATTCCCTTGAATTTAATTCAATTTAATTTCATTTCATTTACATTCCAGGTGTGTTCCAGGTCCGGGTGTGTTTGAACAAGGTGTGTTTCAGGGGTGTTCTGGATGTGCTGTGTGTGTTCTATGTATGTTCTAGTTGTACTGTGGGTGTGTTCCAAGCATGTTGCAGGTACATTTCAGTGATATTCCAGGTGTGTTCCAGGTGTATTCTAGGTATATTCCAGGTGTTTCATTTAATTTTGTTCTAATTAAATTTCATTTAATTTCTTGACATTTCATTTTCGTGGCTCTTTACTGAACAACAGATCACAATGATTCAGAAGGAAGGTGAGCAAGACAGGATCACCATCTCCACAGCACTTTACAGGATGGATCTGGCGGTAGCAAAAGAATAAAAAGCCTGAAATCTCCATGGTTTCAGCATTTCCCAGGCCAGAAGCCTTGAATGTTCTTTGTTAGAAAAGATAGAGAGGATTCTCTCATCTGACACACATGGATATGACAGAAAGAGCCTTCACTTCAAATTCAACCTACTGTCAGGGGTCTGTTCTGTGCTAAAGACATCAGTAACTTGGGTCAATTCAGAGAAATTATTTGGTTTGGTTAAAAAAAAAGTAGTGGTTCACATCTTTCTAACAACATCTTTCTAACAACATCTGTCAGTCAGTACTGGATATATTTTGCCATATGAACAGCTCAGGTGTGCTAAAAAATAAACCAGAGTTTTGCCCACCACAGCACACTCTGTGCTGAGTGGAAATGTGTGTGTTATCAGCCAATCCCTAAATATTGGCACAGCATCTCATAATTATTTCATTTCTGCAACTTCCACCTTTCCTGCCTCCACCCTCTCTGGAACATCATTGTCACACATCAGCCTTTTCCCCTGAGAGCAAGTAAACTAATACATGCTAAGAAATTTCACTAAGAAATCATAAATCCATAAATCACTCATTAAAATAACACTGACATTGTGCCTTATCCCAAACACAGTCATTTAACCACCACTTTTTGCAGTTTTATGAAACTGAACACAAGTCTGTTTGCCACTGTTCTCATGACTTGCACCCTGTGATCATTTAAGCGAATTAAATAAACTGGTTTATTGTTTTTTTCTAAGGAAAGAGCAGCTGGGCACCCAACAGCAATATTTTGCTTTTCTTTTAGTAATGCATTATCTGTGACAGTAACAGCTCAGGAGCTGCTGCCAAAACCCCACCCTGGAGCTCTTAAGATACCTCCAAGTTTTGTTTGTTTCCATAGATGAGATGAAATTGCAGCTATGGAGATGGGAATCAGCAAGGTCTAAACAGAATAAAGAATACAGAGTTGGGAAACTTTGATTTTTTTAAGCTTTAGTTCTTCTCTGGTTTCCAATTTATTCCCTCAAGTTGGAAGAACTAAATTTCTCAGTAGCCAACTTTTTCCACCTGTGAAATGTGGTGTTTTCTGATGTGTGATTCTCTGAATCTGTGTTCATATTCTGGAATTGTATTGTGCTACTTGGTCCTGATTCCAAGTATGAAACATGTTCTTGCCCCCTAAATGCCACTGAATAATGAAGCTTAATACAGTTTTCAGCCAAAATATGAACTCTTGTTTGTAAATGTGAATGCAATTATGAAGATGGGTTTTCTCTTCAATTATTTTTCTTTTTAAAGACATGACACATAAGAAATAACTTCTCTCTCTGCTTTTTCGGTTCTATTTTTATAATTTACTCATTAGAGGATAAGTTCCCTTGGAGTTCAGCTCTGTCACCTCTTGCATTGTCAGAACAGAGGTTACTGAATAACAGGAAATGTGGTCTTATCACTCCTGTGTCTGGGCTTATCTACACCAGGGTTACTCCTTGCTCACCAACTGCTAATTAACTCAGAGTCACTTAAACCCTTGTAAGGAGTTGTTGGAATATTCCCTAAACGATCCATGCAGTCATTGATTTGCCTTTATTTGACTCATAATCACAGAAAGCACAGCCAGATACCCCTCTGTACACCCTCCCAATGCAACTTCAAAAAAGCACAAACCTCAGCAGTTTGCTGGTGATCCTCAGCCAAGAAATAATTTTAGTCCTCCCTGTGCCAGGAGAGCCTGGGTTATCAATCACAGGCCTATTCAAAGCACTTCAGTGGAAAGTACAGCAAAAAACTGATATTGAATCTGTTCAGCATTGCCTCAAGTGCACACCTGATCCATTCTGGAAGCTGAAAAGTTAAGCTGATGACCTAAAACTTTCTGAAATTCCTCTGTACTTTCCAAAACAATCCTTTGACTATGCTGACATAGTTTGGTGTGCTCTCTGCACAGCCCTCAGTCCTAGAAAGAATAAAGTGACACTTGAAATTTGCATCTTCCATGAAAAATCAACAGAAAAAGAATAAGTTGATTTGCATGTGATTAAAATGCATTTTTTTTTTCCATTCTTAACTATGAGAAATTAATACCAACAGAGTGAACCTGGATTAGGGTGCATCTCACAAGGGGAAACGCTTTATTCAAAACACCTATACTTCATTGCCAGCTTGGCCCAAGTTTTACTGTAACAGTTTGGAGGGAGTGCTGCAAATAAAAGGGAAACAGTAAACACCTTACCCAGTCCAATGAACTGCTACACTAAGATGATCAAAACCAAAGTCCCTGTAGGAATTAAAGTAATCTGAATAATGTGTGTAAGCTCATTGGAAATCATGTTTCACAGGGTCACTGACCTACTGAAGAGCTATTCTGGAGCACAGTTGCTTCACAAATAATGTGAAACTTCAGCCTGTCTCTGAGCCACTCAAATCCCTCCATCTAGTACATCCCTGGTTTCAAAAAGTATCTGGAGCAGTAGTGCTGGCCTTCAGGGGGAAATGTAGACCAAGTACTGAAATATTTTCCCCAGGTAACCCACAACTCCCATTTTGAAATCTAGACTCATATACATTTGTCTCGTTTCATTTCTTTGAAGTGTTTTGGCAATTTCCACATGTTTTTCAGTGAGGCTTGTTGAAGTGCAACAAGTAGGAAGCCATGAAAATAGAGAGTGATGATCAAACACTGGTCACAAATGATCTTCTCAACCCACAAAAGCCACCACATTTCACTAAAATATTACAATAAAAATGTTCTTCCCCATTTGCTGGTATGAGAAAACATGATGCTGCTGATGCATCCCAGACAGACAGGCTGCATGCACTAAAAAAAATCATGAGCAACCCTTTCTTGCATATTTATTATCTGAGGTTTTAAGAACACTATCGAACACAATCATTAAGATAACTGATGCTGAGCCAGACCCAAGACATTCTACAGACTCAAAATCCTTCCTTTTAACACCCATGGTAATTGCAGAGCATCCAGAAAAATAATTTATTGCACTAATACAATACTGGGAGTGTTCCAAGAGGCAGGATCCATGGAAAAATAGAAATACACCTATTTTTAAGACAGGATCTTAATATTTTTGACACACCCTGCTTTGTGTCAAGTTTTTGTCGTGCTAAGCAAAGGGCCTTGTGTGGTATTTGTTCAATAGGCTTTTCCTTTTCTAGACCTCAAGCACTTCAAACAGCACACTGGAAAAAAATGCAGTTGCAAAGGCTGGTCACTGGGCGTAGGATCACTTTGGGAACAGGAAAATAAAATCCACTGGATGGCCTCACATACTTAGAAATGGCAGGGACAAACACTACTTTTCTGTTCTAGAATATCTCACTGCAGAGGATAATTTGAACTTTAAAGTCACATGATGAAACCATAGGTTTGCTAAACATGCAACGTGTATGGTTTGAATGACTTCAACTAAGTTCCTGTTTCCTTTAGAGAACTGAATGTTTTTTTAGTCAGCAAGCGCCTGGATTTTTGCCGTGATGTACAGCCACTAAAGAAGTTACTCTAATACACACGGTTTGCTTTCTACAGAAATAAAAACGGTTATAGGCTCCAAACAACAATTATATTTCAACTGACATTTCACTGTGAAAAGCTCAGCCCGTTGTATCTGTGGAGCACTTTCTTGAAAAGGTAAGTGATTTCTATTACTTTGAATATGCAATGTTTTTCTCCTCAAAAGAGGCTCAAATTGTAAAGCTAAGATTATAAAGTTTTTAGTTTTTTCTTCTTTAACAATATTTGAATTACAAAAAGCAAAATACTTTACATCTGGGAAATATCCTCAGAAGGCTGAAATGTTTATAATAAAGCTGAAATTTTTAATAAAGCTGGGCAGTAAAAGGAGAAAAGGTGAGGACTGTTTTCCCATAAGTACTTAAGTCCCGTTGAACTGATGGGAACTAGATGATGAAATACTGCTCAGTGGTCTGGGCAAAAGTCTCCAACCACTGCCTAAAACCAGTCTTTTAAAGGATGGACATTGCCAGATAATCTTAACCACTCCACAGGAATTGTTCAGGACAAGAAACACGTTACTAGTACTTGCTGGAGACTATGTTTAAGTTACTGTTGATTCACTTATATCCTAGAAAAGTAAAAGTAAAAGCTTTCGGTTTCTCAGGAATTGGTAACTTTTCATAAGTTAAGGGTAGGATTCCTTAAATGTTTAGAAGTTCAAATACTTGCCCAAGTGTAGGAATTGTGACCTTACAAGAGAGATGAATATACTCTTTCACATTTCAGTCTCTTATGTACTGCAAGATGCCCCCGTCTCTCAACTTGGCAGATGCAGAGCAAACAGAAAGGACAAATTCACCCCCCAAATTACACCCAATGTTTTCACGGGTCTATGCAGGACATGCCCACCAACAGCAGAGTTTCACAAGGAACATTATGTGTATTGCTTTATGACTGGATGAAAGAATATTTTCCTTCCAAAGGCTGGTGACAGAATGCAGAAAGACTGCCCCATCAAACCTTTTAGAGAGGAAGCATTCTGGCAGCCAGGGAGAAACTGCCTGCTTTAGGAGCAATTCTTTCTAGACTTTAAATAAACACTTGGTTTCCTTGAAACCAAGCTCTCCATTTGCAAAAGTTAAACATTGAATTGGGGATGGGGAGCCCAAAACCAATGAAATCTTCACAACTGGGTCCCCTTGGTACTGAAAGTCCTTTCACAACTTGCTATTTTTAAACTGCTTTCTGAACACTGCACTCACTGCTCAGCCCCATCTGTTGGAAGTGAAGGGGAACATACTCCCTGTGCTCCAGGAAGTAAAGATCAAACATACTTGCTTTAACTGCGGAATTATAGTGGGGAAACAGGGATAGAAAGAGGGAAGAAAAAAACTGAGGCCCCATGAAGTTAAGAAAGGATTCATAACATATGGATGATGGCAAATTAAAGTGAGGGGGAGCTGAGGTAAAGGGACAAAATACTGGAGCAGAGCAACACTGGCAAAGATAATGCAAGTAGCATATTGCAGATTGTCCTCACTAATTAATCTTAGAAGACACAAGAATAGGCCTGGCTTTTACCATAGCTTCAATATATGTGAACTATGACACACTGTATATTACTCTCAATTATCAGTGAGTAAACAGACATAACAAAGTCACTTCATGTTATAGTATTGGATTAGAAAAAAAATAATTAATTCAGGTCACATGAGGTAGTTGCACTGTAAGATGACAGATTCCACTAGAAGAGTAAAGGACAAGGCCCCTCTGCCAAGCAGAGCATAAACTTTACATGCATTTGGGGGAAAAAGAACCCCAAACACTATGTCCCTGAAGTAAATCCCAGAAGCAGATGAGAACTGAGGGAATACCAGATTTTTTCAGAGCAGGGGAAAAGGAAATAATTAATTCTTTATTCTTCTATGATGGAAACTCAAAGTACTTTGACAAAAAATGTGGCCAGCTATATGAAGATTCTGAAATGTGAAAAATAAGCCACCCCCTGCTGCTCCCATAGAAAATATATTTTTATCTTAAATTAACTTAGTATTACCAAAAGTCTATAAAAATTTGCAAACATGTTCATATTTACTTGTGAGCTGCTCCTTCATCTCACTGTTATTCTAAGCGTGCATTTGCTTTAGTGCAGTGCATGAACTTAGTGCTTTGGTATTAAAATACTGTAAAGACTTACAATTTCTTAGAGTTGCTTTACATGATAGATGAGCACCTTACAGCCACAGGAATCTCTAAGGTACCCATTCTGATATTAACAAATGCACAGAGAGGTTATGCCATCTGTGACTATTCCCAATCCATCACCTATGGAGGATGCAAAGGAGTCAGGCTGTTCTGACAGGGCCCAATTTATACTTCCAGCTAAGACCCCAGTGCAGCCACTTCATGAGGTGGTGACAATGCATTTTGTAGAGTGCTAGATATCCTCCAATTTCACTGAAATAGTTATGAAGAGACACAATTTTGGAAAAAAAATTAGATTGTAGAATAAGTCAGAAATATAGATATGGAAGTGTGACCATCTTAGAGAGAAGAGTGCACATGTATCGGCTTGTATGAAGTACTGGGTACTGATTGCAGCCCCCTGCACATGAGCCTTTCCTACCACAGTCTGAACTCAAAATTGTCTTTTGCTCTTTCAAATACCCAGTGAGACACCAGAACCAAATAAGAAAATAGTCTGACATTATCACTGTGATGTTTTTTAAGCTTCTAGGAATAATTTAAGGAGGGGAAATTTAACCACTAAATGAAAAATATTTCAGAATAAGCTACAAACTGCTAGCAGATTTTGTTTTCTTCAGTGATAAGCACTTCATTGAATTCAAGCACCAATTATACTTATCCTGACAACTCACAGCAAGACTGAAAACAGCCTGTTGTTTTGGTAAAATTTTGTTTGTGTGGGAATCCTAAGGTGATTTTTGGGACGCTCCCATTAAAACAGCACACCTAGAAATTCTTTCTTAGCACAGAATTTTAATACTTACACTGATTATAATTATAAACATACAGTTATGTCCCCCAAGTGAGCATGTTAATTTGAGGTTGAATAGATTACTTTTCTTTTGTTTCAAGCCCTCCTCAGATGAGGGAAGTAAAAAGAAACACACTTAGGTTTGAATTGGAATGTTTAGGTGGAAATGAAGAGTAACATCATTGCTATTATTTAACAATTATGTTAAATAATAGTCTGTGGTTACAACTGAAACTGTTTCAGGCATTCATCTTGACACCTATGACAAATGAGGCTGAAACACATCATTAGCTTCTCCTTAACACTGAGCTGCTACATCATTAAAATATCACAACATGGAAACTAATGGGTACAGAAAGAGAAACCACAATGATGCACTTGCTTATACAATAAATTGCAACTACAGGAATGCGCTGCATAAAGTTTAATGTTCCTTACTTTATCTTAAACACCCAAAGAGTAGCTAAATAAAATTAAAAATTAAAATAAAATAAAATTGAAAATACCTTGCTATGGTCAAAATTGAACCCAGTCTTAGTACCAAGGCCAGGTCCTGAGCAAATTTAACCAAGTTTTGGCATCTTGTTTTTCCTGTAACTTGATGTAAAGCTGTATGATTTCCTATGAAACCACCAACTACGTCCTTTATTTCCTTTGAAATTCAACCAGAAAGGTTGAATGTTGCTAAGTTACTCAGAGATTGTCAGCAAGGGGGGCAGTTATTTGGCCCATGGTGTAAAAGTTGTTAAGAAGATAACGGACACCTTCACAGTGCCAGAACTGAAATGTGATGCTCAGCCCTGCAAAAGGCCTGATGGGATTAGAAGGTAACACTGTGGATTCTGGTGGAACAGCTCAAAATGTAAATATTCTTAACCTTGAAGCTGCAATGTGGAATGATAACTTTGTTGTTTCTCAGATGATCAAGCGGCCACAATGTACCTTCCCCAGATCCTTTGCCAGATTAAGCTTCAAATCTCTCTGCTAATAGGAGGTCAAAATTTGGCTTACTCTGTTCCTTTCTTTCTAGAGATTTCTCCTGAGTATTTAAGAATAAATGAATTGTAAAAGTTAGAATTTCACACCATTTTTGAAAAAATTGTTCACATTTAACAAACTGTCTTTAGGCTTCAGTAAGTACATTGACTCTTAACGTGCTTCAGAGACTTCCACCAGTTTTGGCCATCAGTTCATTCCTGCATGGTGTATGTCCAGCTTGAAGGTTGGAACATAAACAGAATCTGACCAGACAACTTTTCCCCTCCTGTGAGTGTACCTGTTACACAAAAAAAATCTTCCCTGGGTGCATCCATCGTTCCTGTAATCTCCCAGAAAACATCCTTTTCTAGAAAGGAAGAAACTGTCTTTAAAAGGAGACAAAGAGCATTGCTGAATCAAAACATAACTCCACGGTTTTCTATACATGAAATTATAATTATGTAAGATTATATACACATTTAATCAAAGTCACTTTGATAAGTCAACTTTTCTAATTAAAACCAGTATTAGAATTCCAATTTTGAGGAGAGATTAGAAATATCAGAAATGTGAAGTAGTGTCAGAGGTAACAACCATAAATTAACTGTCAAATAGTATTAAGACATTGACTTATCTATAATGAACACTGCTCAAAAACATTAATGCATCTTTATGAACTTTTACCAATTTAAAGTTATTTTCACTTTAAGAGTTAACATCACTAGAATCCCTTTATGGAAAAGGCATTATGTACAACTAAGTATATCCTTTCTTACTGGCGTGATGTATATAAACTTCCAGATGGAGAACACCATCTTGTCTTTACCTGCTTTTCAGATACTGTAAAAATGCCTATATGTTCAACTATTTCCAGTACTGAGGAATATCCTTAATCAGATATTCTAAATCCATTAGGAATAGTGAGTCCATTATTTTACAATTAAAAATATTTATTCTTTGTAATTAAAAAAAAGAGTATGTTATTTTCTGCATCATCAGTACAAGGTGTACAGAAATTTTCTTTCAAAAAATGAGTTCATTATGCTTTTAGGTGGTCTGTAAAATGTATATATATCCATATCCATTACACTCAGTTTCTCAAGAGTATATATTATGTTCCCACAAAAGCTGTTTTGCTTAAAAAAAGAGCTTTTAAACATTTATACGGTAGCAAAATCATTATATCAACATTACAGCTAACAGCCTATCCATATTACTTTTAAAATTCCCTATTTTCAGGAATTTATAATGCATATGTAAAAAATGTTCCTTGCTACAACTTTATCAATAGGTTTATAATGCACCAGTAATTATTTTCTCCAAGAATGCAGAATAGTATTATTTTTTGCAGTTTAATGGAACAGCTACATTTAAAAATGACAGCATTATTAATGTATAAAAATGTTTTAGTATAAAAGCAGTTTGTTTACAACAGTTCTTAAACACTCACATTAATTTTATATGGGCTTCTCAATACAGACTGCAGATATGAAAGGCTTTTTTTCTGAACAGTAAGGAACCAAAACTAAAACAAGGGAAGGAATGTGGCTTGTGCCTCATATTGTGATTATCTTTGCAACTTCCTCAGTACGTGGTGTGAGCCCCCACTGGCAGCTGGGTTCAAATTGTACAAAATTCCCTGCCTTGCAACAGGACAGTGAAGCTTTTTGTGGCTGTGGCTGCTGCCCACACACTGCACTTGCCCTGCATACTGCCTTGGCCTTTTTTGGTGAGATGGTGAGGAAAAACAGCTCCACCTAATCCCAGAGCCAATTCCTTCCTCACCCAATCAGCCAACTCCTGTATATTCCACAGGCGACAGCAGTGTGCTGGATCCTGGCTGTCGTGTACGGGGCTGAGCTGCAGTAAATTCCTGGCTGCATCAAGTGAGGAAAAGGGGGGAGTGCTTACAGCAGAACCTACATCAAAAATAAAAAGGCAATTTCCCTAGCTAAAAATATTATGCAAGTTAAGTTGAAATTAACATAGGAATGTAAACCCCACCAAAACCGACTGGATTTACTGTGAACAAATGGTTCATACACCTGACTGCATGTAATATATTTAACGCACAAATTTAACATTACAACTGTACTTTAAAACCTATCTCACCTTCCTTTTCCATTTCAGTTTCAGATTCCATTGAACGGGAAAGCAGAAGGAAGAATGGCTTCTTACAACATGACATGGCTCAGTTACCCAAGCAAGGCTTTCACCTCTCCAGAAGAAATAGAAGATGTCATAGCCTCTCAAAACATCATATCCAGATTTATGCACTGTTACATCACCTTTTTTGTACCCACAGGATTAATAGCTGGCACATGTATTTTGATTGTTTTCGTAAAGAATTATTTGCAGCACAAAGTCATAGAAAACTTGGACTTACTTCTTCTACACTTCACCATCAGCAATATTATAATGATTTTGTTATCCTTCACTGTCATTACCAGACCTGACTATTTAACAGTAACCCACCTCGCTTGTAACGTACTGTCATTTTTTTTCAACTATGGTTATTTCAATTCTCAGTACGTTTTCATTTTGACGCTTCTCATACTATTACTCAAGAGGTTCCCACCGCGGACTGCTCTCTGCAAAACCACCCAAAGACCCATCCTGGGTGTCGGAATTGTACTTACATACACCTTCTGTTTGTCCCTGGCTGAGGCAGTGCTGGTTGGCACTGATAACTATCACCTGGAAACAGACTGCCAGTTGGATCCATTATTTGCGCGGCCTGAATACGAGATCGTTAAATTCACCTTTGGGTTTGGAATCCCATTGTTTCTTCAAGTGCTCTGTTTTATTGTTCTCTTGGCTAAAGAAGCACCTGCTGATAGTCCAGCCCTAGGACAGCACATCTGTACTTACCCCGCTGTGTACGTGATCAGCACAACAATGTTTATCTGCCGCCTATTTTATAACATCATGATTCTCTTCAGGGCAACACTGAAATTACAGAAGAGCACTGGAACCACGAAGAACGAGCTCGTGATGAATATTGCAGAAATAGTGTTGTTCTGTGAGAGCTGTGCTAGTCTGGTATTTATACTTTGTCTTCACAAACCATGCAAGGATGAAATACTCAAAGTCATACAGACTTGCCGACGGAAAACCACTGCCAGCAATCACCTTGAAATACCAGAAACAACTGCGCCCCACGAGAGCAGGTCTCAGTAATACTGTTCAGAACAGCTGTCAATCCACTTCTTAGCTTGTTTGTAGGTTTTGGTTTGGTTTTTTACTTCTTTAAAAAAGGGTAATTGTTCCTTCTTCAGAACCCAAACTTGGCCTATCTTACAGCTGGCAGCACTGCAAGAAAAAAAGGTCTTTAATTCTACTATTTATAGTGATCTTCGAGATAACATCTAGGGTCTGGTGTTGTTTGGGGTTTATCTTCATATATACATATATGTATTAAAATAATCTATTTTCTGCAAACATTACTTCAAAGCCAAGTAGGAAGACAAGTACTGTTGCCATATAATTGTGCTTCTGCAATAAAATCAACGCCCCAGTAAAGCTACAATCGAAAACATGGCAGAAAGCAACTTCGAAAAAAAGTAAAAGTGTGCAGCAAAGCATTTTCTCAGGTGTGCTTCCTCTTCTGACTTCTTACCCTGCAAACTATTTATTTTTATAACATTGGTAAATCCCAGTAGCAGCAGCAGTGAATTTTGTCTAACTTCTTGTGCCAAAAAAAAGAAAATCAATTAAATGGAAACACTGGTCCATAAAGGAAAGCTTTGGGTCCTTTGTGAGGCGCTGAACTGGAAAGATCAACAGGATGGCTAATTAAAACTTTGCAGGAATGAAAGCTTTTTGTTAATGTACTCTCAGCTTCCACTTTGCATTTAGACTTACAGCAATTATTGATTTAAGCCAATCCTGATGAGTTCATTCGGAAGTATGAAGTCGCATGTGTTGGAAGGGTCACATTCAATAATACTCTAAATAAAACCAGAGAAAAGCCAATCCAGGACAGTATAACTGAGGTGTGTTTTTAAGAGGGAAAACTGGAGCCCTAGTTCCTAACTGAAATGAAGGCTCTGCTGGAGAAAAAGATAGAAGCATTGTAATTTTAGATGAGTGTTGATGGGTAAATGGTGCAAAAAGGGGAAGGAATCTGAATCAGAATAAATCAGCTCTGGGACAGGAGTTGGGATGGAGCCCTGTAGATCCAGTAGCTGATGCAGTCTGAGATGTAGCTGCTTGCTTTGAGCACATTGTTAATGTCGCCAAATCTGGCCAGGAGCCACCTTATACATTTGGCTTCGGTTTCAGCTTTCCCTCTCACAGAGATGGAGAGAATGGAAACAGGAAAAGCATAAAATTGTACTAGATCTTGGATAATGACGTCAACTTAGATTGCAAAGTTAGAAAAATACAGTGCTGCTATGAGGATGGCTCAAGTAACCTGAAGAGTTTTGAGAAAACCTATTTTTATGCTTAAATCCATTTCATTTGCACGACACCTGGGTGCTAATGGAACTGACAGGTTTTTTTGCAGTTGTGTCCTTTGAAACATCTTCCTGATGGGGTCCAGATTTGCGTGGGGAGCTGGTGCTTGGGCTTTGCCAGCTTGGGCTGCCTAAGAGAGAAAAGGAGGAACTGATTGATCAAAAGGAACATCTTCCACAAAACAACAGCCAAGGGCAGAAATAGAAGAATAAAGGGCATTTTTTCAATGATAATACAGAATATACTTTTAGTATCTAGAGATACAGATCTAGTCTTAGACATCCAAGACCTGAAATGTATGGACTATGACTGTATCACATGCAGATTAAAGGGCAATACCTGGTCCCACTATGTCTGTAAGGAGCAACACTTCAGCAATATGCAAAAATCAGCTGGTAAGAGGTCTGCATTGTATTTGTGTCAGCCTGTTTTCCTGTTCAATTTTGTTCTGCTGCCAGCATGAACAGATGGATAATTAAAAAGCTCTACATATAAACAGATCATTATAGAACGTGGTGAGAAAGGAAGTATGTAGATAAGAATCATCTCTTGGAATACAAAAACCAATGTCATACTTGTGAAAGAAGTTCTCAGATGGCATCAGAGGTTGTGTTTTGCACCTGAGAAAATGGAGATTAAACAACATAGATCAGTGCTGCAGAAGTTTGAAGAGGTGAGTTGTAACAGCTGTACATCAGTGGAAAAGCTGACAGACTGAGTGAAGGAGAATGTCAGAAGATGCAAGCTGTTTATCTCAACTCAGTGTTTCAGCTGTGCCATGGATAAGGAGACTATTTTCTAGGATTGGAATTATGCACAAATTATTCTACTTTATTTACAGCTTCCATATATTTTACATTTAAGGATAAAAGAATAAATACTGTGCTGTTTCTGAGTCCTGAGTTACTGTGAAAGGTAACTAAAAGAAAACCTAGTCAGTAAATGTTGGCTGGGACCTGGAAACTGGTCTAATGGTGAGTGAATTGCACCAACACACCTGGAAGGAGGCAGAGACTGAGTATGTGTGGAAGGCTGAGCATGGATAGGAGGATGCTTCGTGATACTCTCAGCAAGGCACAGAGATGGAGCAGAACCATAACCAAATGTCTCAGAGAAATAAAACCTGTAAGAACCTCTTTCAGATCTAGAATTTGAGAACAACTACATCTTGTCAGAATGAACTGCTATGTTTAAGTCTTTGAGTACTGCTGGGTATAGCTCCTGGTTGTCATCTGTGAGATTCAAGTTTATGTACTTTGACCTCTTCCCTGTCCTCAGCTACTGTCGTGTAAAAAATCAGAGTATTTTCTGGATGGCTGGTTATATTGACATAAAGAAATCTCTGTGTACAATGAAAGGACTTTGTAACTGAATATGAGAAAACAAAGGTAAACAGGAGGGAAGAGATTGAAAAAATGCAGAACAACAACTCAAATAGTTATGAATATAATTTTCAGCAATACAGAAATGTTTTCATAACAACATTCTTGATAAAGCTACTCAGAGATTATACTAAAGCTTACGATAATGAGCACACAGTCCTAGAGAAAATCTCACATTCAGCTAGAATATGAGAGCAATAGGGAAAGGAACACACACGGTCCCCTATTCTGAAATAGTCTCATATGAGGGAGGAAAGCCCAGCTTTGGCAAAGTTTAAAAGTAATAATTTTTAAATAATTAATAGTTTGAAGAGTATTATTGAGAACAAAATAAAATCTCCTTGCTATGACAGATCTTTTTTCCCGTATGCCAGTAACAGCTTTGTTGAACTCTCACTTCTTCCAGGCTTCACCTAGATTTGAACAGTATGTTCCAGAGGAAATAGAGCATATATTTTTATAGGCAGGCTGTCAAAATTAATGCAGGGATATACTGGAAAATTCAAAGAAGAATCTTTTACTTCTGTACTGGAAATATTTGTATCTTTCCAAAACTATAGTCTGCATTTGAAAAAACCCCAATGAGCAGGCAGATGAAGCTGAAGCATGAATTCCTGAGCTGCTAACACATTTTGGGAAAGAACATAATACTCAAAAGAACATGAAGATACTCAGGACTCATCAGTACTGAACCAGCTGGCTCAAACTTGATCTGATCCCATTGCAAACAACATCTGAGACCCTGAAAGAACCGCAGTATCATTTATCTTGATTTTGAGGCAGTTGTAGAAAATTTGGGGCAGAGTGAAAGCTCAAGTAATTCAGCTAAAATAAGCACTGTATATAATGTTTCCAGTATAACAAATAGATTCATTAATGGATAGAATAAAAGAATGCATTTCATTTCCACAGTACAAGTGTCCAGCGAAGGACTGCCAGACTCAACAACTAAAGTAAAAACACTTGATGCTTTACAAAATTTATTTTTAAATAGTATTTGCATAGAAGTCCTATGATGGGACTCTGAGTAATCTGGTCATGGCAGAGGGCTTGGAACTAGATGGTCTTTAAGATCCCTTCCAGCCCAAACCCTTCTAGGATTCTGTGATCTTTCACTAGACAGCATTCTGTGGTCCAATTGTGTAAAATGTTTATATTATCCCTCAAGAGTTTTGTGATATATGCTTTAAGAAAAATAAAAAGGTTTTATCAGAATTTTTGAATGGGCATTGGTGTCGTCCCTGCAAAAAGGAAAGTCTGAACTTTTAAAAATTATTTTTAGCAAGAAAAATGCATTCTCAGAATTATTGGCAACTGAAAAGCCTAAACATATACAACACGTTTCATCCAGGGTTTTCTACAGGCACAGAACACAATTAATTGTGTCTCAAATTAAGCTTTGGTTCTTTGCAAGAAAGGGAAAGCTACTGAGGCTGGTCAAGATAAAGTCTGAGGGTGCTTTAGAGGAGGGTAATGGACACTGATGTCGTTCAGTGGTTGAAAAAGATGAGAGAGAACTACTTGCAATTCTCATGAATAGTACAACAGCATCTGTATTTCCTCTGGAGATAGTTTCAGTAGAAATTCTTATACAAATCTGATTTCTTCTGCAGATGGTTGTATTACACTGCAAGTATTCCAACACAATTTTAATTTATGCTTCCTTCCCCTTCCACGCAATACAGTACCTTTTTTTCTTCAGCTTTATATACCCTGGCCCTGATCTCATTTCTCCAGGATTCAACAACTTCAAACTCAAACCATTTCCACACTTCTGAATCCAACAGCTCTTGCATCCTACAGGGCTTATCCTGCTTATCCAGCTGGAGAGGCTGCTGCACAGGGCTGTGATGCACCAGACCTCTCAATGTCGTTCGCTCCCATACTCACACCTCCCACTTTCTTCCTCCTCAGCTGCCACCTTTCAGCAGCACAACAACAGGCACATATGTTGAAGTCTGCTAAATTACACAGAGTGTCTTCTATTATGCCCCACATTCAGCCTCCTGGTGTTCCTAAGTACATCTCAGATGATCACACTACTTCTCCTGAAAGACTCCAGGGTGTTAGACATGTTTATTGAGATATACACAGTGTTTTACATGTTGACTACTATAGATTTAAAAATAAACTGCCAGGAAAATTCTAAATGCTGGATTATTGAGGTCTGATATTGTACAAATGCTGTTGCACCAGTGGCTTTCATGCATGTCCTCAGCAACAATCATGATAGGACAGGTGGAACTCTGAGATTCAATACTGTCTCAACTGTGACTATGGATCGTTTACTCACTGTAAAGTCCTTTGGAATTCCTGCAACTGACAAGGAAAGAGCAAGGGTACAATGCTCAGCAGCCATTTAAACTAGTTTGAAGCATTTTATGAAATATGGAAATGACAAACTGTGAGATTAAGACAGATTAATCAGTAACAATAATTTGACTGCATAAACAGGAGCCTGAAAATGCTGTTACCTGTTTTAGGAAACAGGATTCAGAGCACTTGCATGATCACCTCATAAAACACTTATAGAAAAATAGTGACAGTAACAGTGAAATAAAAAACTCACTAATTACAACATAATAATATAGAAAATATTAGACCTCTAAAGCTTCACAGTTCTACTATCAGAAAACCCAGCTACTCTGTAGGCCTTTTGAAAGAGAATTTCCTAACAATTCTAGAAGTATGGCAAAGTGACATATTTCTTGCCACGAATTCAAACAAGATTAGCTCTCAGAATTATACATTTTCATAGGAAATCAGCTGATATTCAGAGCTAGAAGAGCTAGGACAGACAGAGCAGCTGATTATCAAATCCTGGCCTCAATAATTACAAATAACCAACACCCAGAAGTGAACACTACACATAAAGGAAACTAAAAAATCCTTATGGCCCTTACAAGATCAGTGGAAGCTCTGAAGGACAGAAGTAAGTACAGTAAAACCACATGATCATCCAACAACAGCAAAGACTCTTTTTAATCCTGTTCTTTTATGACAGCAAAAAATTAAGACCTTCAAAGCTGGTGTCACAAGATTTTTCTAACATTACAATTATTTCAGTCCTATGAAACAATCATATTTGTACACTTCTCAAAGCAGAACACTTTAGGCTCTGTCCTCATCACCCTATAAAACACACTGCAGAAAGCCATTCCACACAGCAGAAATCTTCTGTTCAGAAAATTGCTACCAGCACAAATTTGCGCAAACACTCCTTTGATCTAAATAATAATAGATTCCAAAACTATTTATAATGAGCCATTGTGCAAGAACACCTTATAAAACTTTTTCAGTAACACTGCCAAAATCGTCTGCTCCTATGCACAGTGTTTCACAAAAGAACTGAGCAAATAATGCATTTGGTTTAATGAAGGCAAAGTGGTTCTAACCCCAAAGCCACTCATGGAAAAACCTCTGCTTCACTTTTCTACAGATGAGATCTATTGCAACCTAAAATTATTTGACCACCATAATTGATGACACACATCCACTATAATTACATGGTAATTGCTTTCTCCACTTCTGAAACTGTCACATTGTCTTCTGGAAGTCCTAAATGTTGAGATCCCATTCATCTTATTCCAGGATGTACAGCAACACCACTGACAGCAATTAACATTCAGGTATGAGATCAATATAATCATAGAAAGCAACTTCCACAAATAACATTTCTTTTTTATGAGAAAGGTTCAACTTTCTTTCTGTTCTGAGAATCCTGGCCACCAGTAGGTGGTGTTACTGGAAATGTCAAACAGCTTTTTCCCCCCTTACAGAGGAAATGCAAAACTCCACCTGCAACACTGGTGGGTTTATGCAAAAGTGAGGCTCCCGAGTCTCTGCAAAATAATTTTTTCCATATGATTTTGAACTGAGCAATTCCAAGAAGTAAGAGGATGACAACATGTACCTGAAAATTTAAATACAAGCAAGCAAAACGGGCTTGACTCGAAGGTAGGAAAACCGAAATTTATCTTGTAAATTTAGCAAATGACCCTCCTCAGCTGCTTGACATCTCTCAGTCAAATATTCCCCTTTAGATTGTCCCAAGGCTGTTAAAAATACCACTTATAACAGTAATTATTGCTTTATATCTATATTATATATGCTTCATTACAGTTTGCAAATAAATCTCTTAATTATTGATCAAGATCTCTTAATAATTGATGAGCTGAGCTGTGGGTTTGAGTGGACCATATAACTTTAAAAAATGCCAGAGGCAGAAAGTAGGGTGCAATGACCATTAGGCAAAATAAAACTGATAAATATCAGAGAGGAGATGCTTCAGCAGTCCTAGTAAAAAAGAAACCAGCAGAAACAGGGTTAATCCCAGCCTTATAAGGCTGTTCAGCAGCACTTCAACTGCACACAAATTAGAACAACCCTGGGAATCTATAAAGCTTGTTTTATTGCCAAGGACATGCAGCAAGATCTGCATTTTGCTGCTGTAAACTATCCTTTATTTAAGATGTTTTAAACCAGAATAGACTTTTATATAATTTTTTTTTAACTGCTGAATCATCAACAGGTGGCATCCCCTGCAGCTCTGCACACCCAAAGGCAAGTTTGCCCCGAGGACAGTGGAGGTTGGCACAGCCCTGTGTGTGTGCCCAGCGAGGAGCAGCCTGCTGCTGTCCGGAGGAAAATCAGCTCTGCAGAAATGGAATTAAGGTAAAATAAAGTGTTTCACAGTCCATAGTTACCTGTAATGCTTGTAATTACTTGGCTTTTGGCGGCCTTTCAGATGTAATTAAAATCGGACCAGAGACCGACCTTTTAAAATCAATTGCTTAGGCTGTTCATTTACCTTTTATTGTATTTAAAGCAGTTTTACTGCCTGATTCACAAATAAAAGGATATTACATAGATCACAACAGTTTATGCCTGACTTCCACAGCTGCTTGAAACAAACACCGAACCTCTTCTAATAAATGTAATTTCATATGAGTGTTTTAGCATAAAGATTTACACCATTAAAGTAGCTCAAAACACAGCAACAGGTACTGGGTACCTATGCCTCTTTCATTAGGAAATAAAAGCTCTGGAACCCGTATCTTTATTTATCTGTAGTTACTTTTGGTAACTTGAATACATTTAAGCAAAATCAGAGCTGTATTTCTGACTAAAAATATTCTAACACTCTTACTCCACGAGTGGTCTGCTCCTTTTTCTCCCCTAAACTGTACTTCGACAGGATTTGAGTCATTAAAATGTGAAAAGATGCATGAATTTTACTAGCAAACAATTTTTCTACTCTGTGTTAGTGTAAATAACATCAAGGGTTTGATAGCAAGATTAAGATTAAAGCAAATCAAAGTATTTAAAACTAAACACAAAATATACTGGTTTATAATTTTCTTGCCGTTTTATTTGTTTGGGGTGTCTTTTGTGTGGCTGGGTTTTTTCTTTTAAATAAACTTCTAGCAATGCTTCAACTCCATAACATTCAACATTTATAAGTAAACAAATCTGATAACTGGTATTTTCCATTCCTACCCGGAAGTCAGTGAAACATATTAAATCATAACGAAAAGCAAATTGAGTATAACAATGTTGGTGTAAATCAATATGCTGCTTGTATTACCATCATTCCTAAAATTTGCTTTTCCTTGCCACTAAAAGCAGCAGCAACCCACTGCTTTTCGTGCCTGTTGCCTTCTCAGCCACAGACTTTGCCATCTAATAGCCTTACAAGCTGATTAAGTAAACAAGTATATTTAAAAATTCAGTCTTTTATTTGGCTGACTCATTTCTCAGTATTTCTTCATTTTCCCATACTGAAACCCTGAAGGATACATACAATTTTAGCAGACCTGCCCTCACAATTCATTATCATCCAGAACACATTGAAATTCTTCTAAGTGAACCTTTGCTTCCATATTCAAATGTGATGTTTCCTACAACCTCAGTGTGATGTTAAGTTAGAAGAAGCACATGGCACAGTGCTGGAATATGAGATTAATTGTTTTCCATTTGTAAATTGCAGGTCCAAGGATGTTCATTGATTATTAAAAGAAAACAAATGGAGATAAAATTCTACTTCCTTCCAGCTTGCATGAAGAAACACTGTTGATGAAAAGCTTTTATTAAAGAGACACAAGTACCATCATGGTAAAAAGATTCCTACATGATCTTAAGGCATACAGGAACTGCAAATTCTCTCATTTACAATGTATATAGTCTCCTGTGAAACCAATTAAGACATTTCCTATTTGTAGTGTTATATATCAGTCAGCTTTAACTCTAGTTAATCTGGCTTCTAAAGAATTTTAATTTCCTATATAAAAATTTGATGTCTTTTTCAATTCCAATCCAAAATGCTTACTATGAATTTAGCTGAAAACAACCAAAAATCTGGTTGTTTTGGTATTGCCACCAAACTGTGAGCACTAATATCTTTTCTGCAGATATTTTAACCATGGAAACTTATTCTGCCTCAATATCCCCTGTTATATGTAACAGCACGAGTTTTAACCTGAATGGATCCCATTTGTGTAATGAAAGCATATCCTCCAGATTAGCTGATAAATCAGAACACCAACAATACGTTATTGGTCTTTTCTTATCATGTCTTTACACAATATTTCTTTTTCCTATCGGTTTTGTAGGAAACATTCTGATACTGGTTGTCAACATAAGCTTTCGGGAAAAAATGACTATTCCAGACCTTTACTTCATAAATCTGGCAGTGGCTGATCTCATTCTCGTGGCTGATTCTCTCATTGAGGTGTTTAATCTTGACGAAAAGTATTATGATATCACTATCATTTGTACCTTTATGTCTTTGTTCCTTCAGATCAACATGTATAGCAGCATTTTCTTTCTGACATGGATGAGTTTTGACAGATACCTAGCCCTGGCCAAAGTGATGAGGTCCAACCTCTTCCGCACTATGCAGCACGCTAGACTGAGCTGTGGGCTCATATGGATGGCTTCTATCTCTGCAGCTCTAGTCCCATTCACAGCCGTGCATTTACAACACACCGGAGAGGTCTATTTTTGTTTTGCAGATGTGAAAGAAATCCAGTGGCTAGAAATAACCTTGGGGTTTATTATCCCCTTTGTGGTCATCGGGCTTTGCTACTCATTAATTGTTCGAGTTCTTATCAAAGCACACAAGCACAGGAGCCTTCGGCTGCGGCGGCAGAAGGCTCTGCGCATGATTTTTGTGGTTGTCTTGGTTTTCTTTATCTGCTGGTTACCTGAAAACGTCTTCATTAGCGTTCAGCTGCTTCAGAAGAAAAGCGACCCCAGCTCTTCAAACAGCCCATCCTTCAGACATGATTATCCTTTAACAGGACACATTGTGAACCTGGCAGCTTTTTCTAACAGCTGTTTGAACCCCTTAATTTACAGTTTTCTAGGGGAAACCTTCAGAGACAAACTGAGACTGTATATTGAACAGAAAACAAAAATGTCCACATTGCATCGCTTCTGTCAGGCTGCCCTAACGTCTGTCATCCCTGACAGTAATGAGCAATCAGAAGTCTGATTTAGTAGTTGTTGTATAAAAGATATGACTGTGAAGTTGTGCAAATAGTGAACAAAATGCTTGTTACTAACAGAAAAAAAGTGCATTTGTGTGTGTGTGTATATATATATATATATACACAGTATGGCTCTATTGAGTATTGAAGGTTTATATTCAAAATGTTTTTATGATGACTTTAACGTAGAGAATATGTTTTAGTCAGATTTATATTTAATTATGAACAGGATTATTAAAAGCTGAGCACTGAAGAAGCTTTATTTTGTATTATACTTGTATGAATGACAATATAGGAGAAAATTTTATCAAGTTAGGAAGGCTCTAGATATAATCTGATTATCAGAGATGCTACTTTGCTGGTGTGCATGAGGTACTTCCACTGAAATAATGAAGCTGCCAGAACAGTGGGGAAAAATCATTACAACATATTGATGTGGAGATGCAGAAAACAATGATTTTTTTTCATCCAAACATATTAAGATAAATGACCTTGCTCCTAAAACTTCATAGTACTATCATCACTGTATTCTAGCATGTCTTCCATGGTTAAGTTTTTTTTAATCTTAATGTAATCAAGCACAGTGGTGAGTTTTCCTCTCCTAAATGTAAACTACCGTTTACATGAGTACCTGATCAAAACCAAAATCATCTGTAACTATATTGCTCATCTCAAAGAATTTCAGTGAAGCAAAATGCAGTGCTTCATTTTGTCTTCTAAGGACTGACCCAGATGATCTCTCCCAGAACAGACATAATTGGATTTTTTGTCAAAAATGCCAGTGCTCATGGATACCCTGCCTTCAGATTTGACTTTCACAAGATCTCTTTACATTTCAAAAGTCTATTTTGATTGCCAGAACAACATGCTGTGATTTTTAAGGAAGTGTCCCTTTTTGCAAAAGAGTGTAAATATTGCTTATGAAAAGGACAGAAGCCTCAGTTTTTAAACAGGAAGAACTTACGTAATGGGGAGTGTGATTAGCAATTATCAGATTTGCACCTCGTGCACTGTCCATTCCACCTCCAGAAATTACTGGCCTTTCAAGTTTTTAAGATGCATGTTGGTTGCTTTGCTCATTTGGAGATTAATTATAGTAAGCAAACAAATTATAGCACCACTTACTGGAAAACAATAGTGTTTCTTTTGTTCTGGAAAATAATTGGGTTTTAAATCTGATTGATGTTTAGCACAGGTGACTGCTGAACTTGTTCAGGGGAAGCTATAAAGTTCCTAAAGATTAGTGTGCAAGATCATTAAAACATCACTTGCTGTATCTCTGAAGTGAACAAACTCATTTCACCTCTGTGTTTATTGACTGAAGCACCAGAACTCTGCAGGATAAGATGTTTTGTCCTATTTTTAAATGTCATATATGAATTAATTAGCACAATAACAGATTTTAAAGGATTTTTAAACATAGATCCTTAAAAGAATGACTAAAGCTACTAAAGCAATAAAGAAAACAGTGAAAACGACGATTCCATTCATATTTCTCATGAAATATCTTGAGGTTCCTAGTGGAAGTTTTGTCCACAAAAGACTTGACCTATAAACAGAAAGGCCACAAGACGATGGTGGCTGAATTTGAAATAGATATCTAGATATTCCTGCAGCTCCAACAGGAACTGCAGGGTGGAGTCTGAGGCAACTGTGGATTAAGGAAAAATGTCTTGTAGTCACATCTTCCCTCCAGAACACCAACCGTATCTTCTCTCAAGAAGAATGCAAGCATAGCACGAGCTACAAAATAACATTCAGCAAAACATCTCACACCATTGTGCCTCATCACATGTGGCCCTTTTTCCTCATTATTTTCACTTTTGGAATTAGGCACAATTACTCCTGTCCTATGGGCTGCCAAGGCTTTATCACACCTTCAGAAACAGCTACTTCAGATCACCCTGAACTGAGGGAATAGAATTCTGTGAAGTAAGACACATCTTGAGGTCACAGATGTATTGGGTTTGTGCAATCTTGACACTTGTCATGAATAAATAACTTATTTGGGGGTGCAGGAACACACTTTCCCAATTGTAGCTGTTGCTTATTTGGGTTTTATAAGAATAAGCTCCTTTCCCCTCCTTCTCCCCTCCAATACAGGGCTCAGGTTTCTGATCAAGGCTACGGTAGAAGCCCTTTTACTACCACTGTAGAACACAAGTCAAGCAAGTCTTTGTGCAGAAGCTTATAATAATAAACAAACAGCAATAGCAAATGCTTGTTTATATGAAGGAGTTTGTTGCTAAATGATCATATTCAGTAATGCACAGTGAAATGTAGGAAAGCTCAGATTACTATAGTTAGGAAGCAAACAATATTTCCTCAATCCAAAACAACCTTCTTCATGTTTAAAAGCAAATTACAAATCTGAAATACCTGATGAGTTCCCTACCGTTGATATTTTGGTACAGGCTTACAAACTGTGCCTGAAATTACTAAATTTAAATACACTACTTACTTTAAATGCAAAGTACTCTTCCAGCTAAAAAAAAAAGTTGTTTTTTTCCAAACAGTAATATTCAAAGTAACATTTACAGAAGTGCCATACAACCTCCATGTATACATACAACATGCTTTCTGCAGCCTATCATCTTGAAATAACTTGTTACTATGGCATATCCACGAACAAAAAAGTTCTGTGCTAAATGAGTTGCTTTCTTTAAAATTAAAGAGCATAATCATCAGTAAACAAAACCTTCTCTGGAGTGTAGAGGAAATGCCCTGATGCAACTGAAAGCAACAGTCTTCTCTCAGCTGTGTAAAAAGAGATGAGAAAAACAATTATCTGAGACCATGTTAAAGACATGCTGTAACTTTGCATCCTTTAAGATTTAGGAGTTACTCCAAATGCCAACTGCACAGGCACAACATCCCCATCTAGAAAATGCAAAGTCAGTCAGTCTAAAGATAAAGCTTGATTCATTTATGAAAAGCATTACACGATGGGAGGACATGTGACAAGGAATTGGAATCAATGAGTCAGGTGATCCCAGATTCTGTGCAAGACTTTGACATAATACGGGTGAGATGCAAGAAAGGTCCTTTGCAAGCTTAAAAAAATACTGAGCACAAAGTTTTACAGGAAAACGCCTGTTAAAATTCAGACTAAGTACCTGTGTTTCAAACAAAATTCACTGTACAGTGCAGGCTTTCATCTTTTTCCAGCCATCAAGTTAAGTTAGAGTATAACTGAATTTTTTCCCGTGTAAGGACTTTGCTGTATTCTCTCAGCTGTTTATTAAGATTGCAAAAGGGAAAAGGTTGTCTGGACAATTTTAAATGGTTAGGATTGTCACATAAGAAATGTGCTAAAGAGTGGTTTACTGTAAGTAAAAGCATGTCAGGTTCAAGCCTGATTATCATTAATTCCACTTGAACTTGTTTCTGCATAAGTAAAAACAAGTGAGTGTATAAAGAAGTAAGTTTGAATTTTAATAGCTATTCATGAAGGTGAACCAACAAATTAATTTGATTTTGATTGGAAACTACAAAGATAAGGGGCTTTGATTTTCATTTAAGGGTCAGTATCCTCCCCTTCTCTCTCTCTAAAAGTCTTACTTTACCCATTCAGATCATGAGACAAATATTTAAAGCTTTCATCACAGAGGAGCACAAGGCCAAATTCATTGTTTATGCAACAACATGTGACAGGGAACAAGTCACTTTTAAGACATGCATACAGAACATCTTCTCTGTATCCCTTAACCTCTGCTGTCAGGGAGGTGTGTTGTGGTACATACCCTGCTCTGTTTTAAAGAGACACAGCAGATTTGAAACTGAACACCCTCCATTCACATTTATAGTTTCGGTGTCCTTTCTTCAACATTGTCCAAACTATTGACTCTACCCTGGCATTTGATACACCAAACTTTTACCCCTTGGCTTTGGGCTTCCTTTTACACTTCTCTCCATCATTTGGCAGCACAACACAGCCAGGAGCTCAAAATACTGAGCAACCCAAGTGACAACAGAAGAGCAGTGCCCTCTCAGGTGTGAAGACAGTGCAGGATTAGCTCCACTTTCAACTCAGTCTCTTACCTGCTACTTCATTTACATCACATATGTCCACTGAATTCCACTGCAAAATATAAAGATGATTTTCTTGTCTCTCAAAATCACCTTCATGTTTACAATGGCTTTTGAAATTGTTCAGCCCCCATGACAAAAACCATTCTCAAGTTTCCAAGCCATTGTTCAAACAGTCTGCTAAAGGTATATACACAAGTTTCAAAGTTCAGAATTAACAAACTACTGAACTGTTGATTACCAAAAAGTAAAACCAACCTTCTCTAAACAAACACTCTAATGCAGCAGGGTGAGCCTTTCCAAAGCAGCAGCTTGGCTCTCAAGTCCCAGCTCACTTGACCTGCAAGCAAAACCACTGAAAAGGCTTAAGACCTTTTCAAATTGCATTGAATGTGTTTTCTGGGAGGACTTTAAAAAACTGTGGGGAAAAAAAAGACATAGTAGAGAGACAGGAAAATCGCTGGGATATTGTTAAATTACCCTTAGAAATTGGAGTTAAGGCGATTTTTACAGAAGGAACTCAGTGTTAGAATTGCCTAATAGTGCTGGAGATAGGAAATATTTCTGCTGCTGAGGCAGAAAATAAATCTTTCTCAGACATTCTCTCAATAGAAACAGTAATATAATAGCAAATAAGATTTTCTTCCTTTCATTCTCTCTCCATTCAGATTTACAAAAGAGAAACAGGCTGTATGTGCTTGCAGGAACTTTTTAACTCTTGTGTTCCAAAATGAAGTGCACACGGCAAATTGAGAAAGAAACCAAGGAAAAAGCTCACTTAAACAATGTGATAATATTCCAAATATCCACCTAACAGCTGAGTACCAAGACAGGAAGAATGTACAGATATTGATGTGGGGGGAAACTTAATTTATCAACTTGCTTGGCTTTCAAATACATAAAGTCAGAATTACTTCTGATATTACAAGCTAATTCTCTAGAACAGTGAGAAACATGACATGTTATTTTCTTATGCTAATTAAAGGTGCCTGCTAATGTGTGACACTGTTGAAGTGTCGTGGGATCAGAAGCACAAACTTGCTGGCAGAGATGCTGCAGAAGTTGACATCAGGTCACACAGAACCTACTGCATCCTCAGCCCACAACAAAGGGTCCAGGGGACCCATGGAACACTGTCCTTCCCAGATTTGTGGTCTTCTTGACTCCCACTGATACTGAGTGACACCTCCCAGGTCTTGGACACAGATTTTATTTCAAGATCCAAAGGATCAGGACAGTCAGCTGCTCCTATTCTAAGCCCAAACTAGACCATGACTTAATCAGTCTTTGTAAAGAAGAGAACCATGTTTTAAACAAAGCATGGTAAACATTTACCATGAAGACGAACAGTTTTAAAAAACTCAACCTTTATTAAAAATGCCTTTAAAAAAAAATCACAGAGCACAGGCTTGAAAGCCACAAAAATGCGAGTTTTGTGAAAAAACAGGAAAACCCTGCATTTCAAAGGTGACTAACAAAAAGAACCAGCCAGTGAGGCACATGGAGGCTCCAAAGGCCACAAAAGGGCCATGACCAATTTCAATGACATTTGTATGACAGTTCAGTGTCACAGTTCTGTAACCACTGAGTTATTTTACAAGTGAGTGAATATGAATAACTCCCATTTACTATTCAGTACATAATGTAAAGGTAGGATGGAATGACAGTTACTAAAAACCTGTATTTTCCCTGCATACTTTAGAGTTTCTCTTCTCTTTACCTAACTTCTCTGCTCCTTTTTAAGTGATGCAGCTCTAAGGCTTCAGTACATTCTCTGATCAGCTCTGACATCTTCCAAAATGTAGGAGGGTGGGAAGACCTGTCTGCTCTTATGTACATATGCTGTTTGCAATAGCCTGGTTTACAGATGCAAATTATTAAGGTAATGCTGAGAAATTTAATAAAACACTGGTTGATGATCTTCTGTTTGATGTCCTACAGAACTCCTGTGGGATTCAATTAGAAACAGGTAAATGCATCCAAAGGCAGAGCCTGGTTCCCCTGTCAAATACCTTCATGCTTGTACCCTCGGTATTTCAGGCAGCTTCTAAAAGTCAAAAGATTAATCTTCTGTTCTAATTACTTGCTGGATGTAACAGACAAGCACTTTCCAAGTATTTATTAATCTGTGTGGCTTTGATCTAATACTCTAGAGCCATTTTATCTATGCTGTAATTTATTAACATACATAAATATACACTGATCTTTCTTGTGGTTCACAATATTGCATCTAAACACAAAAGGTATTTCGAAGGAGGAAACTTGTAGTTTCTCATTCATCCTGGGGAAGCAGCCACCACCTCCCTTTATCTGCACCAACACCTTGGGGGATTTTAATTTCTGAATCTACTCCATCCACACTCACAAAATTGTATTTCATAAAAATCCTTCAACCATACTTCCATGTTATTTAGAAAAGCAGTAGCATTCCATCAAGGACAGGGAAAACATCTGCTTTTTAAAATAAACATATTTTAAATATCCAAACCTGTGCCATTTTGGATTTTTTGACCAAATTAACATTAGCAAAATTGTACCAAGAGCAACAAAGAGGAAGTAAGAAACCCACAAGAATCAGGTTTGCATTAACATGTTACACTACACACACATCCAAGTTTCAAACCCTTCATGAACAATTGCTTTTGAATGTCCATTTCTCTGCTCTTTATCCTGTACCAGAATGCAGCAAACATCCTTTCAAGCTTACAACTTAATTTCTTGCCAAGTGAATGCATTTTGTGAATTCAAACAAGTAACAGGACTTTTTTTTTTTTACTGAAGTTACACATATTTTGAGAGTTTGTGACAAATTCTCTATATTCAACAATTTGGGCCTTTTCCAGGAATTTTAATTTATGATTCCTCTGTTTATGAGGAGTTAAAAGTCATTAATACAGAACCAGAATAAAATCATTATTGAAAAAGGGCAAAAAATAGTGTTCTCACTGGACTGGAGCTGGGTAATCCATAGCAAAGCAGACCTTGTCTCTGCTCCTTCAACAACAGCCTGAAGACTCAACAAATTCAGCCCTCAAGTGGGAATCCTGTCCTGAAGTTCAATTTTTTAAAGATATTTGCAGCTAACTCATGAAAGCAAGGATTTATACTGGAAATCCAGCCTAGAACCATCTCCCCACAAAGCAGAGAATGAGGGCTGAGAGGAGAAGACAAGTACGTGCTCCAAAAAGGGAAGGAAGAATTTCCCCTCTCAACAGCGAAGAAGTGACTGTTGTGTTTCACCACCAAACTCCCCATCAATTTAATACCCCTGGCTTTATTAATAAAAGTAAGGAATTAACTTTGAATAGATACAGATTAAGGCAAATACCCAGAATTAGGATGAAACTCTTGTTGGCTAAGATGTCATGAAGAATGCACAATTCCTTTAAACAAAAGTAAGAAATGCAGCACATATTGTTTATACCAAACACAGTTGGGGACGTGAGCCTTTTGCCTGGGAAAACCATCTTCAAAGTAGCAACTGTTTTCCCAGCTGTGAATACTCTTTCCTGGGAAATCTATTCCTACCATTACAAAAATAATTTTCAAAGGAATGTAAAATTATTCAGCCTAATCTATGCACACCCATATTTCAGACATTATTTTGTACCTTCTTGGATCTGTCTGTTTATAAAAGGCCTGCTTATTCTCTAGAAACACTGTATGGTGTCAAAATTAAATTTACCTCTTTTTTAAATAAGTAACTGTATGGCTAATATAATAATTTAAAGCAACTCTATCAATATTCTGATGAAAAAGTGTTAGCAGGAAACAAATGTTTCAGTCCCATAACCAGCTGCCCTCAAAGTTTGTTGTTTTGTGGTTAGTTGTTTTTTTTAAATTTTCCTAATTTGAGAAATATTGCATAGATAAGAAAGCAGATAAGCCAAGTCAGATGTCACACAGCCAGTCATAAAAGACACATGGATTTAGAGCTTCATAATTATTTTCAACTATCGGAAGGCCACTGTACAGCAAGGCAACAAGAAGCCAACAGGCAAACTTGTGTCTTTGTGCAAGTAAAAAAACCCCAAATAAACAAAGAATAAACATTCAACTGAAAGGCAGCCCAAAGCAAAGAGAAATATTTCAGTTACAGACTGGCCAAAACCAGCAGACTAATACCCACACTTATACCCACCCTGACATTTATCTGGGCCATTTTGAGGAGTAGCTCTCACCCTCCCTTTAGCACTGGAAAACTGCTTTGTGCTGATGTTTCCTTCCATCAAGGCACAGGGGGAGCTGGAAGGATTGGGGGAAGATGAAAGATTATGTCATCTTCTCTTCATAACATGGACAAAACTCCATTTGCATGTGAAAGATACTTTAAAAATGGTCCAAAAACCCGAAAAAAAACAGCATAAGACAAGATTTTATTTTAGGAGGTTATGCTAAATAAAATGAAGTTTTTGGAATTTTTTATCTTTCCCCACCACCTCCCCCCAAATGTTTGTTTTCCTACATATTGCTTAAACAAAAATTAATAACCTCAATAACACTCATGCATACAACAGGGGATTCAGCCAGTACAGCAAAATTAAACAAGTATAGGAAGAGTAGGCAGTGGAATTGAAATTCAATTTTCCAAAATATGTTTTTAATGTATATAAAACCAGCTAATATTGGCAGCCTGATCATCAGAACAAAACCCTACACCATCACACTAAGTTAACTTCATGGCATTTCTTAGGATGGGAAAATATAAACCAAGATATTTTGATGGTTACAAGATAAGCTTCCCATTAATTAGAAAAATAAATTAAGGGAACAATAAAGGATTACTGAGTTTGTTTGCAAATCACCCACAGCTCATTATTTCAACAACTGGCTTTGGGATGAATTAGTGGGTTGTCAAGCAAATAAATACACTTTCTGATGACAGTTTTACAGTATTTGCTGGATCCATTTGCATCAATGCCTGGTTTGCATTCATTAAACATTCAAATTACTACCCCAGGTACCTGATTACAAGCAGCATTAGAGATCATATCAAAGTAACATTCCTAGTTATTGCAACAAACTCATGCCAAAACATTTCTCTCCACAGCTTAAACTTAATTTTATGGGATTTTCCACTGCTGTAAGCAAACAATGATTTTAAAGAACCATTTTTTTGTGGTTTGCTTTGCAATTTAGTAATCCCATATTGCTCTTTCTGATAACCTCCTCAAAGCTGAACAGAAAAACCCTCTCCCTGCAATTTTTGCCATTTTCCACTTAGTAAACAGATCTTATTGTTTGGGCACCTGCACGCACCATGAACCACTTGTTTATTTGCCACTGTTTGTACTATGTGTATGGAATCTCAAAAATTAAATTCCTTTCCCACTGATCCTGCCTTTATCTGAAGGAAAATGTTGATTCCTGCTCCTCCAATCGTTTGTAATGCTGAAGACAAGGAAGCACAAGGCAACACCCACTGGCTCTATGAGCACCCCCCAAAGTCCCCCTTCAACCAGGAACAAGGGGATTTGATTTGTAAAGATTGATTGTCTCAATCACTGCCATTTTCCTGGAAGTTACAAGGTTTACTGGACCAAATTGGGCAGCAACAGGAAATTAATATTGTTTGCTACGGATTATGAATTTCAGGTCTTGCCTAATAGATATTCCACTCAGAAAGAATTTCTGTCTGTTGTGGAGAAAGCCAGCAGCCCTGAAAGCAGCAACTGCAGGAGGAAGATCTACCCGTAAATTACAAGATCCTTTGATACATTAAGGTCATTCTGGCAGAACACAAATTGCCTTCATAAACAAAGCAGCCACGTGTTGTTCCCTCCCTGCAGGGCTGCAGTCGCTGCTTCAACCAGAGTGGCACCCAGGCAGCTCCAAGGCTGAGGAAATCCATAACCAGGGGGAACTGCAAAGAAACACTTCTGTTATTTCGAGTACTAATGTAAATGTGGGTTTTTTCAGAGAGCTGAAACAAAATTAACTTGTCCCAGCAAAGATCCATCAGGAAGTTGCTGTTTAAGAAGCCACTATTTAACTTCAACCCACCATCCTGGGTGGCACGTTCTGAAACTCTTCATGGCTCTGCGACAATTCAAAAGAATGAGCTGTTGCAATGTCTAACATGTAAATCTGTTAATAAACTACAAAAATCATTTAAAAACACATTAATGTCCAGGCATTAAAAATACCCAAATAACACCCCCTTCCCCCCAAAAAAACCCAAAATAAAAAACAAACCCTCACAAAAAGTAATACACAAAAAAACCCCACACCAAACCCCCAATGCTTAAAATATGGGGTTATTGCCAAAGAGTGAAATAGAACAGTAACATTGAGAAAATTGGCCAGAAAAAGCACAAGGCTGAATTAAGTTTTAAAACTTGTATTGCTCTGCTCCACTAGAGATGTGTTACTTAGAGCTGTGTGGTTCTAAGATCCCTCATGAAAACATTCATATTGGTCTTGAATTGCTTATTGCTATTTAATGTAAACAGAAGAAACTGAGTAGATGAAAATCAATAAAACATCAAGATTACTGTGAAAGGTCAAGCTGTTCCAAGGAAAAATACCTTGGTCTAGGGCTGGTAAGAATTTTTGAAACAAATTTCATGAAGGAATAATCAGTGAACACTAAATCCAGTGACTTAAACCACAGCTCAACCTGGCTGCAGCTCTACACCAAAATCAATTAGAGACTTGTATTTTCCCTTTGTACCAGAATAGGGAAAAAAAAAATTGAATCACAAGAAAGTAAAGTGACTTAATGAACCAGTGAAACCTCTGTCCTATCAAAACTTCTTTCACCACACATAGGTCTCCTTAAAAAGAACTGGAGTCTACCCTTACTTTAAGAATGCCCAAAGGAGTTTTCTTTAATTCAGTTACTGCATTAAAAGTCAATCACAGCTCATCAGAATCTATCTATCACAATTCAGGAATTCCTGCAGATCTAGCAAAATTCCAGCTTATTTTAAAGTAACAGAAATAAAATTAAAGAAAGCTAGGCTGCAGAATAAACACTCACAGCAGTTTCCTTAATTTTTGTTCTAAATTTCTTATTTGGAACCTTCCACACTGACTGAGCACTGCAGTCCCAGAGTTCCTCCTGACCTTCCTGCACACACAAAGCAATTTTACCTTGTTTCCTACTACATTTTCCATGCTGACAAGGCTTGATGGCCAAAAACACTTTAAAGCACAACTCCCAGAGTGCCTTTACCAAGTATTTCACACAAAGCTGGGAGCACACATGCTGAGATTTGCCTCACATTTTTCATTCTCAACAGTCATTTCAAACAAACACAACCAAAAAAAAGGGCTCTATTAACTCAGGCTTTCCTGCTATCAACAGTTACAGTTTATAAAGCTGCTGCCAAGAAATGGCTTGTCATAGACCTTATAAGGTGCTCCCTAAAACTCACACTATGTGCATGTTCAAGCCACCCACTGCCACCAATTTTTATGATTCTAAGAACTGCTGTGCCCTGTGATGTTCCCTGACATTAAGGATTTTATTTTCCCTCTCATATTTGCCCTTTCTCTCACAGTCCCACATTCTGCACAGCCCACAAAACTGATGTAGGTGTTCCAAGAACCTCTCACCTGACACCAGATGGTCCAAAAACTCCTCAATTACCAAAGACCTTGAAACTTGGGATGTTTTTGCGGTTTTATATGAAATGATACAGATTGTCACAGGCAATAATATTTTCATTTTGATATTTCCATTTCACACTGTTTTATCCTGGAAAATTATTTTCACTCCAATTGAATTATAGTAGTGACTACAACACACACCCTACAAAGGAAAACAGAAGTGTTGCCTCTTATTAAGCTAAAAATAGCAAATTTGCTGGTTTTGCTTTGATAAGGATGCAATCTTTCCCTATATTCCTCCTGAATTAAAAGATGCAAGAATTTACAGTCCTCTGAATAACTACTGCCAATAGGTTGGCTTCTCTTACATTAAGCTTCACAAACTCTAAATTCAATGTAGACACTTATGAATGCATAAATCCTCAAAAACATTCTTGCCAACAAGCTTAAATAAAATCCAATGAGAAAAGTAAGTCCTAGTTTTTAGTTCTGTGATCTCCATTGAACTATACACCTTGTGATAAATGAGGTAACAAGCAGCTTTCACATCTATTTTATGTTAGGTCAGGAAATACAGGAGGGTTTTTAAGACCATGGCTTCTTGAGGTGACCTTTGAGAATTCCTGAGGAACAAACCTTTGCCTTTACCTCTCTCTTCCTGACAGTGTCAAACTGCTTCATATTTCCTTGAGCCTCATCCTACAGTGATCACTCAGAGCAGCAGAATTGAATCATCCTGTTTAAGCATCACTTCCATCACAAAAACCCCACCAAACATCTCAACATCCTGGTATTGCTAATTTCAATCTCATAAAATTAAGTCGTAAAACCTTCAGGAACACCAAGAGACTGCTGACACCTTCTGGCCACTTCACCCTCTGTCCAAGAACCAGGAGGATTTCCAAGGAAACATCTTCCACGTTTTCCCAGCCACTCAGGATCACATGAAACTGAAGCTGTGCTGCCATTGCCATATGACAGTTGCTCAGTGGTTCCCCTTTCACCCACATTCTCCGTCTTTCACAGAAGCATGCAAAATAAAGAGATCACCTCTCTGCTACAGCCATACCCACATTTGGCTCAATTTAACTTTCACTCCAGGCACGTTGCACCCAAGGCACCCCTGCAACTGAACCAAACAGGGCACTTGGGTTCAGAACTGAATCTACACAAACAATATGTCTCCACGGTTTGTTAAATTAAACAGTCAAACCTGCAGATTCTGCTTTTTCTTCTTTGGTTCAGTTTCTGATTCCAGTTCTCCCTTTTGGGTCACATGTTGCTTCAGCTTTTTTCTTTTTTCTGCCTTCTTTTCTTTTTTGTCCACATTCATTTTGGGCATTCTGCAATAGAACTGTTCTGCAACAGAAACCACCAAACTGCAATTAGGGCCTCTTTAAATATTCAATACCAGTCTCATATACAGAGTTCTAATATAATTACATTGATATGAGAATTATTTGTGACCTCAACTATGAAATGGGTGTCTGCACCGAGTTCTCATTAGTTTGGGAGAATTTTCATGTTTCCTTTAGGAACGTGTTATATTAAGCTACTGTAAAACTCAAATGCCAATCCCCTGTAGGACACCCCACACTCATTGTCCTGTTGTGGAAAATGCTCCCTGGGAAGAGCCCCCGTAGCTAAGACTGTGGTTTTTTATATTTCATTTTATTTTATTTTTTTAATAATGCACCACATTGAGCTGTTTGATCAACTGTCCCAGGTAACACCAACCAGACCTCTCTCACCTCAAAATACACTGAGGTGACCGACAGTCACCTCGTTAATAGACCCATGTGAGCACCCACAGCCACAAGCCAAAAGCAAACCTGTGATCACCGAACCATCAGCCCTGCTTACACCGCGCCTCCTTCTATCCTTACGCAGATTAACACGGTAAAATTACCCCTAAGGAACTGTCTCGTTAGTTTTAATTTTACACCGACACAAGGGACGAAGGCAAACGGGAGCTACAGGAAACTCGGCTCTGAAACCAGGTCCGGTTTTAAACCCCAGCGAGAACCCGGGGCCCCCTTCCCAACACAGACCCTTGAGTTCCCTTCCCCAAAAAGCGACCCCCGGGCTCAATTCCTAACACCAGCCCCCTAGGTCGCTCCCAGACCCCCCGCAGCCCCTCAGCCCCCGCCGCAGCCTCGGGCGGACGCGGACACGGACCCGCCGCGCCCGGGGCCGCCCCCGCCCCCGCCCGGCCCCTCACGCACCTCCCGGACCCGCTCATTCACACCAGCCCCACGCGCGCCGCCCGCCCCGCCCCCTCGCGCTCATTGGCTACGCGGCAGATCGGGGGGGTCTGGTTGGCTAAGCGGAACGTCAATCTCCGCGCCGGCCAATAGGAAGCCCCACTGGGCGGCTGGAGAGCCCGCCCGGAACACGTGTGCGGGCAGCGCTCCGCCGGCTGCCGGCGCGTGAGGCGTCATCGGGGAGCGCCGGGAGCCGCCCGCGGGGCCGCGCCTGGGGTTGGGGCATTCCCGGGAGCGGCGTCATCCCCGGGCAGGGCCGGGAATGGCCCGGGACTGACAGGGATCATGCCTTGATCTGACAGCGGTCACTCACGGCCTGCCAGGGACCCTCAGAGACCGACAGGAGTTATGCCATGGATGGAGAGTGATCGTGCCTTGCCCTGACGGGGATCGTCCCATGGACTGATCCGGGTGGTCCCGTGGCCTGGCAGGGATCCTCAGGGCCTGGCAGGGATCCCTCAGGGCCTGGCATGGATCCCCCGGGCCTGGCAGGGACCCCCCGGGCCTGGCAGGGATCCCCAAACGAGCCGGGGCGGCTCCCTGGCAGTGCCGACGCCGTGTGAGATGGGGCTCCCTGGAGAAAGGCTGTGGCCCATTTCTCCCTGCGGATCCCAAAGGCTCCCTGTCTGGGACAGCATTACCTCGTGTCCCGATCGGGTCTGAGGGAAGGCGTGGGAAGAGGCAAACGGTGTGATGTGAAGGGACCACAAACACCTCTTAGGACAAGGTTTCCAGGAAGCCAATCGGTTTCCATGTTGTCATTTTCCATAAATACCACGTGCACAAACATTTTCATTTCCCCTCGGTAATTTAGGGGCCAGAATATTTAGCAAAAACACGCACGTAGATGTTGGTTTTTTTCATTATATGAAACTTTTTTTTTCATGACAACGTGAAACAGGGGGCTTGTTTCCCCTTTGCTTTGGTCCCAGTGGCAGCTGAGGTGCTGGTGGCAACAACTAACTGTTGGGAAGAATTAGCCCTTCACACCTCTGCATCCTTCTCCTGTCCAAGCCTCCACCCCGCACTGTGAGGGGTCTCACCCCATGGTCAGCACCTGCTGATCATGGACTGGGTGGCCAGTTATAAAATACACACAAAAAATGATAAACTGTATGCATATGAAATAAAATGTATATAAAATGCAGCAACGTGCTATGGCTGAGTTATGGCATTGGAGAGCACACAGGGTAGGTTGTAGGTGGTGGTGCCTAAAATTAAAGTTGCAATTTAAGCTTTTACTCAGAAGCATGTTTTTTATGTTTAGACTTCCTAAAAATAAAGGTCGTTTGATTGCATATCCTATTGTGACATCCTGTGGTTAAACACAGTATTACAGACACTGCCAAATCAACAATTTTTGCTATTCCATATATTATATGGAATGAACAGCAGTAACTCATACCTACATTTCATATTCAGTTTGGCCAAGTAGCTCTGACCTTCTCTATAAACTTCTCCACGATGAGAAACCACACTGGGCCAAACATTAATAGGAGATAACACAGATATTTTTTCTGTGTTGGCCAGAAATTACAACTCTTCTTACAAAAGGCCTACAACTCAAGATGTCAGTTCCTGACATGCCAGCCCTGTGAAGGATCATAAATCCACATTTCCTCCTTGGGCATATGTAGTCCAAGAATTAAGCCTGTTCAAAGAGAAATAAAGAGGCACAACAGACTTTGCAGCACTGCAGTGCCCACCTCCCACTCAAGGCTGCATAAAACACGTGTATTAACTGCACATCTCTCACTGTATCATCAGAGGTTGTTTTCATCAGCTCAAGGAACCAGCATCCTCTGCTCTGCCAACTGCTCATCCTCCCAACCCCAGCAGAAGAGCTTTGGGCACTCAGAGCTGCACGGGATTGAAAGAACTGCAATTACCCTCCAGTTAGTCCTAAAGCAACACTCCAGTCCAGCAGCTCCAGTGTGCAGTGGAATGGCTCCAATGACACATGAAATTGAGGTCTTGACCCCCCTGACATCATCAGTAAGCCTTGGCATTTTTCTCACAATTAGCTGGATGAGAGGTCTACTTAGATCCCAGCTGGGGAATTAGCATTGTTCATTAACAGCACATTTCCATTTCATCAACCTGCATTATTTCAGGCCTCGAGCAAAGCAGCTGGATAGTCAGGCAGTTTTAAAGAGCCAGGATTGCTGATCAGGATAATAGATGGAGCATTGTCTGTTATGACTTCACTTCTTTAAGCTTTTCAGGAAGACAGCAAGAATAGCCTCCCTAAACAATGCTGTATTTTAGCCTCATTCCCATTACAGGAGACACAGTTAATGCTACTTTTTCTGGCTTCCTTTCCCCCCACCCCTCAAATACACCCCTGCAAATCTAAGTTTCAGTCTAAGGGGCAATAAATGATGAAAAATGATGCCTCTGTGAGAACTATCCTTCAATGAATTGTTCCGGCAAGGTCTAGAAATACTAGGTATGAGTTATAAATCAAGTACTTCGATTGGCATTCAGAAAACCTAAAGGAAGCCCATATAAAACTTGCTTCTTGTTGATGTTGTTTGGCACCCAGAACACTGCACTGTGTGCCAGATCACTCCCAAAAGGATTGAGACATATGACTTGTATTTCAGATTTTCAAGTAAATAGCATTGGCCTGGAAAGAGTGACAGTTTATTGAATGCATAATGATACAAAAATAAGTTAATTGCATAGAAATTTAAAGAGATAGAGAAATATTAACTTTAGACAGAGGTTTGATCCATATGAGAAGAGCCTTCACTATCTGCACCTGAAAGACATAAGAATGCACTGTAAGGATTACAGAACTAGAACTTTCAGTCACAAGGAGATACAACATGCCAGGGAAGGGCTTGGGCCATTTATTTTAATTCAGGTGTTTGCTATGCTTTCCTCAGCACTCTGATGACACCATTTTTCCATAACTTGGCCAAGCCTCACACTGAGCAGGTGTGGGAGAGCAACCTGCAGCTACAACAATTTGATGTCCTAATGCTTGTGTCTATGTTTCTACTGTAATCACTTCAGTACAGAGAAGTAGAGATTTACTTGTGGTGTCCCTCTGCTGAACCCCTCTATTGCATTCCCAACACCAATTACAGGTCAGCTACCAACTCTAGAACAGAGGTATGACAGTGGCACTGCTACACCATGATGACACCCGACTATTTTTAAGCAGTATTTGTCTTTTCCCCATCTACATCTGGTACCTATTGTGCTGAAGATTCCCGTTAGATGGCACTCCAATTGCTCCCGGGGACTTGAAGGCAGTTTGAGAGGCTCTCATCAGGGCTGCATACCTACAAACAAACACAACCAGCCTCAGCATCTATGCACTCTGCCTTCCAATTTAAACATCTGCATCTGTCACACAAGTGTCACAGTCCTATTGCACAAAACCATGAAGGTACACCTGCCTGCAAGAGACAAATTTGTATTAAGTTTAAACTTGGCTTTTAATGTACTGATTGTTCTTGCTTAATTCAAGGTGCTGGGCAGAGATTTAGGATTCTAATATTTACATCCAGACTCCAAAGAGGACTCGAGTTGGCCAGTGTCTCTTCTCAGGAGACATTGACACAGGTAAGCTTGGAAGAATTTAGGAAAGCATTTGACAAGCTTTTTCTCTTGACTCTCAGACTTTTAATGAAATAGCCATGATTTCCTCTTTGACATGACCAGTAGTTTATGGAATTCCTTATCTGTCCAAGCTCCCCACCAGCCTTCAGGCTCTGAAATTTCATCTTGAGCTGAAGTACCAGAAGTACAGCTTACCCTGCCTTGGACATGGGGTGGCTGCTGCCTTTGCAGTCGTGATCCAGCGGATGCCGATGTTTTATGCAGAAGTTGCCACCGCACTGTTCACAAAGTACCTTCATCATCTCTTTCCTTTTGCAGCCTGGCTTTAAGCACTTGTTTGTGAAGATCTAAATAAGAGAGGGCAGGAAGTTGGCAATGTTTGCTCTCTGTGAGCAGCCTCCCAAGCCATGACCAAGCTGAAGCACAAACCCTCGAGTGCCCTTAGAATGAAGGCGAAACAGAACAAGTTTCTACACATTCTGCTCTCAGAAGTCCTCACTTCACAAGTAGTAGGAAGGCACAGTTTAAACTTCAACAGCAGCTTCCTTACCCTCTGCTTTTGCTGTGCTGGATTGTATTTGCAGTCCTTATCCATGTGGGTTCCAACCACAACATCTGGTATTTCCCCCTTCTGCACTGGGATAGGTGTGTTACAGAGTGGACACACTGGGACCTGCACATTCTAAGAACACACAGCACAGATCAGAATCACAGAATCATAAAATCATTTAGGTTGAAATAGACCTTTAAGACAATCAAGTCTATCTCACTTTTTTTCTGCTCTTCCCCTTCCCTTACCCATGGGTGATAGAAGTGTATTCACAAGTGTTTTATCTTCTCATTCATTAATGGTTTTAAAGATACACTTCACAATGGGAACTGCAAATCGTTATCCAGAAAATAGAGAGACATGCTTTGCCAAATCAATTTGTAGCAACATATTTGGTAAGTTGACTTGAAATATCCTTCTGGGTTTTCTGGAACGACAGCCTTTGAACTTTTCAAAGCCCCAGAGAACAAAGTTTGGCCCTGCTCACTCTATTTATTTCTTCTGTAGTTTCATGTTTGCTTTCAACTTAAAGAACTTAGACTACGGAAAGTTTTAAGTCACAATACTCAATACTTAAGGAACTCTTCTCTGGGAAGATGCAGTGTAAGTGAAAGAATCTAGCAACACTGATCTCTGAAATGTCATGTTCCCATATACTTGAAATTCAGGTATATCATTAACTTGCATCTCGTGGTTCTCCAACCTGCTTTTATTGAGACCACAGGCCAAGTTTCAGAGCAGCCTTTATAAATGACTTAGCAATTCTGCAGGGTCAAATAGTGACTCACCTACAGGAACTTACCTTCTTGTAGGCAGAGCTGCATTTGTGGTCATCATAACGGATGTGATCTTTACAGAAGACTTCCCCACATGCATCACATTTCAGAGGAAGGAAATCTGGGAGAAGAATAAAAAAGAAAACAGTTCTCATGAAGCAGAACCAACAGCTCTAAGGGTACTCACAAAAGATACAAAAAAAACCTCTGAAGAAAATAGCTTTTGTCTAATCACAATTATGTCTAGAGAGAGTATGTCATTCCTCAGAAATATTGAAACTAAAAAAGCAAGGGGGATGAGTTTTCCTTGTTTTTATCCGCAGTTAGATTAACACAAGCCACAAATATCTCAGGAGCTCACTGAACAGAGAAATACAGAATTCAGTGAAGCCCTAGTCAAGAGCTTGGAGCTGAAGCACAACTCCAAAGCCCACAATCAAAAGACTTTTCATTCTTTATAAAAACATCCCTTAACACTTTAACGTGTCCAAGACCAAAGCACACCGGGCTCAGTTCCTTCTCTAGAATTACTGAAAGGGACCTACAGCAGCAGCGCTGGCATCGGCCACTACCCACAGCACTACAGTACAGCCTCGGGGCTCAGTACACGCTGTCCCTCCCTTACGAGCCCACCCTATCGGGTGCTGCTGGCGGGATGCACCGCCATCTCTCCCGGAACAGCCCCGGCGGCCGCTCCCCATCTCACGGCTCCGTCCGTGGCCGCACTTACCCAGCTGTTTGCAGGCACGCTCCGAGCAGTGCTCGCCCAGCCACGGGAGCTCCATAGCGCGGCGGGACCCCAGCACGGCCCGGACACGATCCCGATCCCAGCCCCGGGCTCGGCCGCGCCTTTATCGCCTCCCGCTGACTCACCGCGCGCTCCTGCTGACTCACGCTCCCGCCGCCGCTGACGTCACGGGCGCCCGAGCCAATGGCCGTCGCTTTCTGTGCGCGTGCTTGGAGAGCGGCCAATGGGCGGCCGGGAGGGGAAGTGCTGAGTCACGGTCGGGGGCAGGGCTGGGGCTGAAGGCGGCGCGAGGCTGAAGTTGGGGATGGGGGTGACAGGGTTTGGGGTGACAGGGTTTGGGGAAGGGCACAGAGATAAGTTCCGTGTGGGGTGCTGATGAAGACGAGGGTTCCCCGGCTCCCCCAAGGAACCGTGTGCACACGGCACAAGCATTCCCTGTTGTACAGGCGCTCAAAGGCGAGAGGGCGCGGGGCTGTCCTGGCAGAGGGACACGGGTCTCAAATAAGGGAGAATGACACACGAAAGTCCATGTCGGACTGGTTTGGTCCAGAGAACACTCATCCCTTTGCTGTTTTTATTTCACTTTTTCATCAAGACTTTGGCTGCTCCACCATCCCTATGGATTGCGACACTTATGTTACTTCCAAACTTCAAAATAAATCCAGAGAGCTCAGTGAGAGCAGGTGTTCTGTCATAATAGGTTCGTGCTCAGGGCCCCACTTCAAGACTTCAGCATGTGCTGACTGGTTGGGGTGGACAAGCCTCAGCTGCAGCTGCGGGTTTGCACAAGTCAACCAAATAAAAACTTTCCCAGTTGGTCTCTGGTTTTAAATGCTTATATCACTTTGACAAGACACCCTGAGATCAAGATATGTTTTAGAAATGTTGATCTTTGAAGATATGTAACAACATGGCTTCACACAAAGCAGATGAGGACCACTGATTTCATGACATTTGTTACAGGGTTGAGAAATACTAAAATGTTGTTCTGCCCTTGCCCTTCCCAGAAAACATCTGACTTTGCTGTAGTACATGACTCAGATGCAGAGTAGAGCCATGAGGTCAAAAGGGAGCTTCAGGAAGGCATGTGCTGACTGACTGCAAGGGTCAATTTGTGCTGTCCAACTCTGGAAATGGCATGTGCCACTCCTCCATCTTCCATATCACCTGCCCACAAGGCATTCATGTGACTCCTGCTGTGTGTGCCAGCTTACCCACTTGGTGTGCTTCCCAACAGCACAGCCCTGCTGGATTAAATAATACTATGTCATCAGCCAGACACTCCTCCCAGGTCTTCCCACTTAAATTAATTTTTCCCCCTGAAACCATGAAATTATCAAATCTCCTCATTTAAAGCCCTTACTTCTCAGACCAGCTGCACTGAGAGACCAAGCAGACCAAGTTCTGACTCTGGAGACTGATGTGAGAAGAGAACTTCTGAGTCTTTCAATTCAGCTGTGAAACATATAACTATTTCATGTAATTCCCTTCATAAACAAACCAAACCTGATGTTAAAAGTTTATTCCTATCGGAATATCCTATAGCCTCTCTGCTTTCATTAAAAAAAAAAAATAAAAGACAGCTTCAGAATTGCACTGTAAAAGTTCCCCTGGTCATCTGCCTTCCAAGCAGTGTTGTCCTTTTGTTTATGTAGTTTCTTCTCACTGTGTTTGTATAACCAGCAGGTGAAGGAAGCAGACTGCCATTGCTGTGAACGTGTATGAGCCACCACTGTCCAGCTGTGTCCTGGAAGTAGATTCCATCAGACATTACACGGTTCATCTGCTGATGGCCTCATCCTTGGGCTGCAGCTTCCCTTCTCCTGTGGGAGAATCTGCCTCTTGAGTCAGGTTTGATGCAAACCCTGGTAGTCTCAAGCCCAGGGAGAGCTTTAATTCTCCTTTCGTTCTCCTTTTGGCACACAGACCTGCCTGGTACTTGACAACACAGTCATCCAGCCTCTTCCACCAGGGTTCTTTGGCCAGTAGCACGTGATTAAAAGGATTTCCCTTGCCTGAGCTGAGCCAGCTAACTAGTGTGTGCCAGGAGAGGGGAACAGCCAGAGCATGGCACTCTCCCCCACTTTGCTTCTTCTTCTGACTTAATTCTGGCAGTTGAAGGGAGGGGAATGTTAAAAAGAAGGACGAAACAGCAAAAAATATCCAAAGTCAAACAGTAGTGGAAAGTCCAGTTCTCCAAGCTACTTCAGGAGCTTAGCTCCTTTATGCATCTATACATCAGCTTCATTATACCATTTACACAACACTCAAAACCTTGGGAATTGCAAAGAAAATCGCATGCCCTGCTGAGCTCACAGGCTGAATTTTTCTCATAGAAAACACCTCCCCAGTGCCTGAGAGGAGTGGGACCCCAGCGAAGGCTTGCCAAGAAACAGCGGGGTGAGATAAGCAGAGAGGAAGAAGTTGGTGTCTTTGCTGGCTGGCTGATGCTGCCTTGCAGAATGGAGAGCTGCTGCCAAAGGGATCATGTTTTATGGTGGGGAAGGGAGGAGTCTGCATATGGATAACAACAGAAATGGCTCTGCACAGATTAGATGCTCTTAAGGAAGACTGTAAATCCCAAGTCTGGAAACCCACATAGTACAGGCAGCCGTCTTAATAGAAACGAGGATTAGAAATTAGCTGAGGCCTTTAGTGGTATTTTTAGAAGGTTGCTCCTGACAGGTTAGGCTGCTGAGAACCAGAGGAAAGTGCTGAACCCTGTATTACTTGGGAAAGGATCACACAGTGCAGTGTGTGATTAGAGGCTGGCTAGCTTAGCAACAAGGGGGATAGGTGGGTTAGGGCTGATTCGGGTGGAATTAGCAAGGGAAATTGCTTGAGAAGCAGAATTTGATCAGGGGCAGCCAACATGGATTTATTAAAGGAAAGCTATGTATAACTAACTTGCTGGAGTCTGAGGGAGGTACGGTTCCTCAGCAGCCTGCGGTGTGTTAGTTTTATATAACCTGATCTACAAAGGGAAGGCCCGGCCCCTTTGCCACCACAGTGGTGACACTGGGTGGGCTGGATTGGGATCCCCTCCCTCCCTTGTCTCTGCACAGACCGTCTGCCTCTTCTTTCAATCAATCCCTTCTACTTCCTTTTTATTTTTTTTAGGGGAAGAGAGCTGTTGCTTTTTCCCTCGTCCCATGCTTCTGCTCTTTGTCTTTCCCTTCCTTTCCCTCCAATCCCTCTTGGTGGGGTATTAAACACCACTGTCCATCCCACCATGCCAGCATGGTCTGCCTTAGGATTCACACCGCATCCTAAAAGAGGGAATAAAACACCTCTGAAGAGGACCACAGCTTTCATCATCTTCATGGATGATTGCTCCTTCAACCAGGGCCCTCAAGAGTCATTATTTTGGAGAAGCCTGAAGTTGCTCTGCAGAAATCTGAAAATCCTCTGGCAGCCTCAGCTCTGTACACCACTGACCTCCAGTATCACCAGTCCAGCCTGGCAGAGGCCAAGCACTGGGGAACAATGACCAAGGGAGACTTGACCCAGATGAAGGGACTATCACGTTGCCTGAAAGAGAGAGAGGTCCTCAAAAGCCATCCCTGTCCCCTCTGTGGTGGCAGCTCTAATTGCATGGCCAGAGAAAGTCTGTGCTGCTTTTCAAAGCCATGGCTGGCGTGATGGACACCCCAAATGGGACAGCCCAAGGGCAACTGGTGCTGCCAACCTGTGAGGCCGAGGGATATTCGTGTGATAACAGGGGAACGACTGGCCAACATCACTGCCAGCTACAGACACGACATGGATGGGGAGCCAGGGATGTGATTCCATCCTCTTTGTCTCAGGGAGGGTCTGTTCCCATCACCCTGGGTTATGACTGGTAGCACAGCGCAGAGATGGCCATGGTCAAGACATCCAGGTCCATCTGCCTCCTCTCTACCTTGTGCTCCTCAAACCCCTCCCAACACCATCCAGAAGACAAAGACAAGTCTCCTGTCCCTGGTATTCCCAGGGCTATCTCATTGCCTGTGGTACTCCTGCACCAGCATCCCGCTTGTTGCTCCAGCTGCAGAATTACTGCTGTGGCATTAACATGCAGGTGACTCCAGCTCACATTTGCCTTTTCCAGGTCTCTGAACTCCAATCTCAATGTCCTGTTTTTCAGCTCATAATTTTGTGCCAGGCTCTTAAAACTGAATTTTATTTTTATTGCAATGACCCTGTGGTGCTGCCAGATCCCTCTGTGGAGGAGACATGACATCTCCATTACAAAGCTCAGATAAGTGTCTTAAAGAGACCACACACAAAGGAACCTAATGGTACCTATTTTTATTAGGTTTATTACAGGAAGGGAAGTAAAGCAGTCCGATCTCCCCACAGGATACTCTGTTAACAGCATCAGACAGAGAGGAGAGAACTGTGGAGGCGGATCAGTTTTCCAAGAATATTAGCTACTGCTGCTCTAAAATTAGAGTCTAGGGAGAGCAGACAGGTTGACATAATTGAAAGGGCTGTCTTATGGGATGACATAGTTAAACGAGTCCATGATCAGCTTTAGAGTGACAGCTCAGCGACTTCTTCTAATCCTCAAAGGAGCACTGAGTTGCGAGGCTGTGATTTAACTAGTCCTGGATCTTATCTTGTGATGATGTCAATATTATTAGAACCCATTTCTAAAGAGATGCCTCCAAAATCACTGTACATGAACTGATTGGCTTTACAGGCACGATTCTCCTCCAGCTTCACCCTGCAAAGCCCAGAGTTGATACAAACAGTCCTCTGCTGCCCTTCTTATGTACCCAATTCTGTCCCTGTGGGCTGGGCTATCAGGGGCAGACCCAGAAACCAGATTAAGAACCTCATTTCAGGATGGAGCTGAAAAATGTCCTTCAGCCACCCATTTTATTCAACATAATTTAATAGCAAACACAAACTAACAAAGTTAGAGGTGAAATATAATAGCAGGAACCCCATAAAAAGTAACCTAATCTGTAAGATAAATAGACAACACTTTAGCCTGGGGAGATTGCAAATAAAAGAGAAATATGAGCAGAGCCATTCTCAATTCATAACTAACTTTAAAGAGAAACAATGAAGATGAGTTCTCCAACTTTTAATGCTCTAAGATTCTTCTCAACAAAAACAAAATAAAACACAAAAAACCCCCAAAAGCAAAACACCAAAAGGATTTTTAATATTTTCCTCACACACTCACAAGGTAGATTTCCACCAGCCAAATTCCCACACAAGCAGACACCCATCAGAAATGGAATTGTTTTGGAGGGGCCCTACTGAAATTCCTGATGGAACGAGAGACATTGTGGTGGAGCTGTTCTGAACCTTCATGCCAACGGAACCTCTCTGTTGCCTTTGGTGGCCACCTCCTGCTGCCTTGTTTTGGTTGCAAACCCACGGCCTTCATAGTGGCATTAATCTGACATTTACTATTTTAAGATTTTTTAGCCATTTTTTGTTAGTGCCTACTTTAACTTCAAAGGCTAGGGTTTTCCAAGCAGCCTAATGCATTTAGGCACCTAAATCCCATTGAGTTTCAAGTGTATATCAGCCCTTAGGCTCCTTGGCAAATCCTTGCTAAGTGCCTAAGGGCTCGTCTCTGCAACCACTGTTACATTGCTGGATTTACACAGATACCATTACACCAGCATGAGCTCACTTCTTCAATAAACCAGTCTCTTGTTTAAAACTCTCTTCCTAAATGATGAAGTAAACTGGAAAGTGTCTCTTCTGAAGGCTAATTTTTGGTGATATATATATATATATATATATATTTGTAAAGAATGTTAAAATATCTCCTTGGGTTACATTAAAAAAATTGCTTTGCTTTTTAGACTGAACTTTGAGACCAAATGTTCCTAATCCCAGCTCATGGCCCTACAGGGAAAATCTCAGATTTGGTATTTTAGAGGTAAAAACCACCATATCTCCCACTGTTTATGATACCCACTGTGTCTTCAACTCAATTTTAGAGCATCCAAGAAGGAGTTGTATAGGAGGAACAAAAAATCAGCAGAATTAAGCCATTTACTTTGCTATTTGGGAGTGTCCTAACCCAAAAGGAAAGAGCACAGGCAACAGCTGAGTTGGCAATGGGACAGATACAGAGGGCACATAACCTCTGAAAAGGCAGTCCCAAAGAGTGGGAAACATTGCAACAGCATTTCTCATAGTAGTGGAAAAATAAATCCCTTATCAGGCGATTTGTGGTCACAGATCAAACACTAATGTCTTACTTAGCAGAAAACAGATTAGAGGTCTCTATGGCAGAATTCCTTCCATAACAATTGTCTTTTTGTCAAGTCCTTACTGCAAACTGCACGACAGGACCCAGTCCATCACTACAGAGCCCCACATTTCCTAGGCACTACCATGATGTCATCAATTAGCAAGGGAAGTTAAACCCCAAATCCTCCTTATTAATTGCATTGTTGGTTTTTAATGAAAGCGTTTGACTAAAAACAGAGCCTCTATCCTTAAGTACTTCATCTGATGATGATTTAGTAACACTGCCAAACCTCAGCATTGTCTTTATTTTCCCTATTTTTATGTAGATAAACAGAGCTATCCTTCTTCCCATTTTGTAGCACTAAGAAACAAACCTGAACCCTCATAAGTGGGATTTGGTTTATGCTTTCAGCACAGGAGGGGACCAAAGCCATTTCTGGTGGAGATAAGTGGATCCTCTGCAGGTCAGCAGGGGAGGGTGGGCAGGGGAATCCTGGCAGAGCTTGAGCACCAAAAGGAAAAGTGTAGTCCAAGGCAGGAATAGCTGAGCAGGGAAAAAGACCCCCTTAAGTTATGGATCTATAGTGGGCAGACAGGCCTAAAGAAATATCTCTGAAAGCAATGACTCTGATCATGAATTTGGATCATACCCTGCTTTGCAGCTGATAGTGGGATTAGTGGGTAGAACAACAGTTTTAGCTATTCCCCTCGTTTGCCAGTGATCCACCACTCTTTGGTCCCAACCATCCACTTACTTGTGGCCTTTACCAGCCCACGGTGCAGCCACATCCTTGGAGGCACCTCCAGCCCTGGAAGGTGGTGGAGCACCCATAAGGTGATGCTCCCTTTGGAAAGATGTCCATCCCTCAGGGACAAGGACGCGGGACACTTGGAGCCGCGTGCCACGAGGTGGCACCATGTCCCTGCTAACCTGCACAGCAGGGTCACATCTGCGGCCACGCAGCTTCTGCGGGACCCTGCTCACCTGGCAGGCCTGGGCCTCCAAACAGCCCCATCGCTGAAATCCTCCCTCCTTGAGGTTTTTTTTGGAGTGCGTTAAACAATCAGGCAGCTATCCCTTCTTCAAGACTCAGCCGAGGGAAGAGGTGGTGCCCTGTCGCATGGAACATCCTCACAGTGAGACCACTTACCTGTGAGACCTCTCTACGTCTCCTGAGAAAATCTGATCACCTCACAGGGAGAGCACAAGGTTTGCAGTGCTGTGGTGCCATCTGCCACGGGTTACAGCTCTCCTCAGGAGGATCCTGGGCTCCTGTCCCCGCTGGCACAGGCATTTGTTGGCACTGAGAGAGGTATCACAATGGTTGTGCCTGGCTGGTGTGTGCTGACCTGTCGGTGTGCAGTGGCTGTGCCCCCACCCTCCAGGGACCTACATGCAGGACAGCTTGTTTCTCACATAGAGTTTGGTCATAGAATCATGGAATTGTGTAGCTTGGAAAAGACCTAAGACCTTCAAGCTCATCAAGACCAACCATTAACTCATCACTGCCAAGCCCACCACTAAGCCATGTCCCTAAGTCAATGAAAAAGGGAAAGCTGTGCCACAGTCTCTTTACCTTGAAATATCAAACATTAAGCACTGTCATGACATGCTAGGGGGGATTCAGATGAGCCTATATCCTTGAAGAACTTCACACTTCATGTCTTGGCATGTTCAGATTACCTCAATCTTAGAAACATCAGTGCAGAGAAGAAATGTTGTGAGTGACAGCCCCAAATCCAGAGAACTTACCCAGCACCCGGTTAGTGCCTTGATTAGGCTCTCGAGCTCCTGATTGCTGAATTTCCACAGCCTAACCTAGTTCTCAGGGACCTTCAGCAAAGCTATGCAGCTTAATGCCCTGTTCTTCTCAGGGGGGTACAGCCCCAGGACCTGCCTCACCTCACAAACCCCACCACACTGCTCTGAGCTCTAGTGACTAAGACCTAATGCTGACGTCCAGGGGACTGATTGCTCGGGTACTCCATGGAAAATAAGGTGGCTGCTGCATCCAAATCTGCTCTAGTGAAGGAAACACAAGTACAGGCATAGGAAACTTTTAAATGAAAATTACCAAGTGGAGGGGTGTTTCTGCACATGCTAAAGAAGCTCCAATAGCTCCTTCTGCTCTTCCTTCAGAGCATGGAGCAACCAGCCAAAAAAATGTGCTCTTCTTTCTGAAGAGGCAGCAGAGGAAGCAGCTCAAAGGGTTGCATGGGTTTGCTGTCCCTGGCAGTGTGCTCAGTGCAGTAATAGAGAGCCTGGAAATACCTACATTATTCCTGACACAATACTTTGCAGCTGAACAATACATTTGCCAATTCAATTTATTCAAACAAGTTCCTTGGGAAGACAGCAAAGCAAATCCAGGTGGCAATTACTGAACTCAGACTCTGCCCTGAACTTGGGGAAACAAAGGGACAAGATATGAGAGAAATAGCAAGTTCTGCTGGAAATCCCACAACTGCAGAATCCTAAGAGCTTTTAATCATGTGCTTGGTGGTATTCAGCTGAAAAACCTCTGTGTCATTGCACAGGGAGACAGAGCTGCACTGCAATTGCTCTGCTGTAGCACTTGGCACTTTGGAATATCGTTGCTACAAAAATTAAACGCTGTTTTGTTTTCTTTAGAAAGCACAGCAGTATTCGGGCTCCATGGCCCATTGCAGTGACAAGTAATTGAAGAATAAGTACATTCAGTAGCTACCAAAACTGACAGCTCTGCAAGTCCTGCTGTGTCACACAGTGCTGCAGGCAGGCAGGGTGGAGGTTTCTTACAAGCTTAGATGAACTGTCTGACCAGTTCAGAGCTTGGTTAGACACCTTGAGCCAAGTGCTGAACCTCATTAGATCCCAGAATCTCTTCCCAGCACATCAACATGGACAAGCCCTCAGCCCAGTGCTGGTCCTTAGGCCCAGGATGCAGCTCCAGGAACAACCTGCTGGATGGCTGGAGAGCGAAAAACCTGCTGGGAATCTCCACTTCAGCTCTGAAAGTGCAAGAAGGAAACTGCTGCAGATGCATAGCTATGGAAAATTTTCTCGTACCAGAACCTGCCAACCCCACAACCTCAGCTTCCCATACCCCATTCTCAGTCAGGGGGTGAGCCCCACGGATTTCTCTCCCCATCCCACCCCATCCCTCACAGCCAGCCCTAGGGCAGCTGTACCTGCTCTCCCAGCAAAGCAATTACACCAGGGATGAATTTGGCCCCAGATGTAGAATTAGGTTAAGCCAAAAGGTGGCAGCATCTTATTCAGTATCGATTTTGCATGAATATTTCTCCTATTAGCCATTTTTCTTTCTAATCATAGAATGTAAGTTTGTAAATTACAGAGGTGGAGAGTAAATGTATTGCAACCTCTGGCAAATTGATATTTTAGCAGCAACAGTAAACTTTTCTGATGGCAAATAATTGAAGGGAGCAAGCGTCAGATAAAATTCATAAAGATTTGGATCTACTGGAATAAGACAAATGATATTTAATGTTCAGAGTTGTAAAGTAATTACCCTGGACTCCAATATTATAAATAAAGACACAGAAAACGGAGTTTGGCTGACCAGGTGCCTTGGATGTGGCACCGTGCAGGATCCTGTGGCAGCCAGAGGAATGGAGAGGTGACAGCCCCCTCAGTGCAGGGGAATGCCTCGGGTTGGTGTAACGCCCAGAAATGCCCTTGGGGAAAGGAAGGAGGTGCCTTCCACATCTGCAGCAGAGCCCTGCATCCCTGAAGCTTGATGCTGGGTGCACAGGAAGCCATCATCACCCACAGCCTTTTTGTATTTCCAAAAGCAAATAAACCTTTGGGTATCCAGTGTCATCCATACCTCCCAGGGGAACTCTGGTGCAGGTTCTCCAGCAAACCCACAGCCTCCCGACACACCACCTTATATCAATGTCTTCACACAGCACTCAGGAAAGCAGCTGGAAGCTAGAACAGTGTAGAATGACCTGCTCCCTGAGGTGGTCACTGTCCTTTACCCAGGAGAAACTAAGCTCTGAGGTGATGGGCATCCCGACTAGAGCTTGATCCCATTCACATGCAACAGCAAGACATCTCACAGGGACATTACAGAGAGACTGCAACACTCAAAATCACAGGGTACTGGCCCTCACCTGGCTCCAACTCCATTTCTACCAGGTAGGAAAGACTTTATAGTGAGGAACCACCTTGTCTCCCCTTTTATAGCTCTGCCTCAGTCAACCCTCTGATGGATTCTTTGCCTGCCAGGGTATTGTCATGGCATGTAACACCTCACTATATTTCCAGGCACATCCAGACCTCACCAAAAAAAAAAAAAAAAACCAACAAAAAAACCCCCCAGAAACAAAAACCGAAATCCAAAAGGCTGGCAGAGCTATATCCCACTTTTTTTCAAAGCAGGATGTCAGTGCAAGCTTTCCTGGCAAAATAAGTGCATCACTAAAATGCTTTTAATGCAGGCAGCATCAGTGGCTGTTTGGCAGCACACGCCAACTGCCCCGATGGTCAGGAAGAAAACGTGCTCAAACACATGCCGAGCTGGGAGGTCCCACCCAGCCCTTCTTCAGGACTTCTCAAACACCAAATCTGAGCAGCTGTCAGGAAACCATAAGCCAACAACAGACCTCGTTCCTGCTCCACCACTAGTTCTTCTCTTGCTAGTGTGCCTCTGCCCCTTTGAAGAAGTTGCTTAGAAATTCAGCAGCAATTATGCAAGCTTTAGTATTAAAAAATGCACGTGGATCTGAAGGCAAATATGAAGCTGCTGCTGCTGTAACGCTAGCTTTAAGCTGTCTACAGTCCCTAGAAATTCTCAGTGGGATGTTTGAGAAGGATGTATATGTGTTGACAACATTAAATGATCCATGGCTCAAGGACAGAATTGAAACCATACATCTACTTCATACAGGCACTGATCACTGGGAGAGTGTTTTTCTTAAACTAACCACGGAAGGCCAGGCACCTCATCCTCCCTAGAAAGGCAGGGATGGCTTGGGGAACAGAAGGTGCACACAGGCTCCTACCACATCCCAGTGTGTAACAGAGCTCTAGTGAAAAGGGAGAGACACATGGACGCCATCAGCAGGAGAAATGTTATCGTGGCTGCACCATCTTTGAAGGAAATTGAGCATGTCACTTCAGTGCATCACCCTCTTCTCATCACCTCCCAAAGAGGCAGCGCCGCTCACACACATCCGTGCAACATCTGGTGAGAGGGTGAGGAGGGGCAGGATGCCGCGAGATTCACTGGGGTGAAAATTTGCCTGTTCTGCATTATGTGCCCCATAGCACAGGCTCGGATGCCCATGTGCTGCCCACAGCACTGCAGCAAACAGTGAGACCCCCCAGCAGCAAGTGCCTCGCTCTTGAAAGCTGTAGCCTTTTCTAGACGTGAAATTCCCAAGGACAAGGAAAAACTGGCAGACAACAAGGAGGATTAGGTGGTTCCCCAAGGAACACAAGAAACGCTGCAAGATTGTGTTGTTGCCCATTTCAGTGGGGTGATTAGGCAGTATTTGATGCTGAGAGGATAATTTCTCTTAGGCTGTTTCGTGAGCCTTAGCTCAGCTATTAACAGTAGGTGGTGGGAAGTCGTGCTTTCCTGGATGCAACAAAACCAGACTCCTCAAAACTGTAGTGTCTCCAAATCCAGTCCTGCCATGGCCAGCACCCCGCCCCAGGGGAGCATGCATCTCGCTCTCCCTCCAAAAACTGGTTGCTGGTGCTTTCTGGTTCTTGCTGCTTTGCAGCACACTGCTGTGAGCTGCTTGGGGAAACCTCCCTCCCTGGTTCTCCTGCTACTCCCACCCCACCTCCCTGCTCTCTAGCTCAGGTACTGGTTTCCATCATTTCAACTATTACCAAACTAAAGGGTATTTCTTTGCTCCCTCGTTTATGCAGAATGTTTATTTAATAGGCTGGCCAGCTTCAATTAGGTCTGTGATTACTCACAGATGACAGCTCCAGCATAACAATGTTTACTCTCAAACTCCATCTCCAAGTATAGCCTGTGATATATTTAAGAAGAAGGCATAAAACCATTAATGTTGAAATAGCTTTACCTATGGGAGTGAAGTTTCTCTTTAAACCCAAACAGCTGGCAACTGGGTAAAAATGTACTGGAGTTATCAACCCCCTTCACCTGGAGGTTTAGTTATCCCAGTGAAAACCTCACATGGTTGAGTTGTCCAGATGTCTTTGCCTTGTTGCTGACATATGGAACTCCTTACAACAGGGTCTGTATGGTCTAAAATATAGCTTAATAGCTTGAAGTGCATTTTCATTTGTTCATGAAGCATCAGGGCTGTTGGCTGGAAGTGAAATGCACCATCTTTGGGTCGGATGTGACCCCAAGGTGCTTGAGGTGCATTGGCAGGAGGATGTATCACAAAAGGAGTATCCAAAGCCATCACCTCAATGTGGTTTTACTTCTCAGGAAATGCCAGTGAGAGTTCCTGGTTTCCACGGCTCTGAAAATTGCATTTTTAGACCCCAGAGCCTCTTGTCAGGACCCCTTACCCACGTCCTGATAATGGGCACAGTCTGGCTGCCCCTACAAGTTTGGTACCCAAACCATCATCTGGGTGACATCTACGATGCTAAGGAGTGGGGGAGAGGTGGCTTTAGGGTGGCACAGAAGCAGAGGACAGGTCTCCCCCATCCCATCACCCGCTGTCCATCCAAGAGGGCTGGACTGGCTGTGCTAAACAATCCCAAGGAGAGAATCCTGCCTCTCTTGTAGTGTCTTACAGCAAAAACAGCTTCCATACATCCCTGCGGGTTAATCAGCTGCTTGGAGACTAATTAGTGCCAAACGCTCTTATCAAGAAGACACAGCTGGGTGCAAAGCCAGGCGAGAAATGGCTGGGCACACTGACCAGGATCTCCACCTCCTGTCCAGGACACAGCCCGGTCCTTCCCTGAGCCCTCCAGACCAGTGGTGATGACCCCAGTCTGGCCATTGCCCTCGAGAGGGAATTGGCAGAGAAGGTTTAGGAGAGATAGGAAACTTCTTGGCTTTAATTCACTGAACTCTTTTGTTTCAACCACATTTAATATCTTAGAAATTACGAGTCACAGGGACCTGGGTGAGCCGAAGGAGAAGGCGTGATCTGTGAGGCCAATTAAGAGGCCGATGGCACATAGTGAAACGGGAGCCCCTCGGGGGAGGCCAAGGTTACATAAATAAGTGTGTGAAGGAGCTGCACTGAATCTGCAGAAACTCAACCACTAGTGATGCCCCTTTGAATCTGGGAAAATTAAATATAAATAATAAATGTTTAACCACACAGCAAATAAATACAATGAGGCACCTTTAAAAATTATACTAATAAACAGCAAGCTGTTGTCCTTCTGCCCACGGTGGCTGAGCATCTTCTGCATATCAAGACAAAGAGCACAAAAGAGGGGCTGTGCTTGAGGGGCTTTGCTCAGCTGGGTTGTCTTTACCCCAAATCTGCCATCCTTGTCTAGAACCCCAGGACAGCATGGAATTAAACACCCAGCAAAACTGGAAATAAAATAGTATTAACCTCAGCCAGCAAATCTCGGAGCCCCCAGAAGCAGTTCACATCTGCCTGTGTGATCCCAATAGGCTTCTTCTGGGAGCCTGGGAGCAGGATTAGGGCTTGAGTCTCAGAGGAGAAGCCCAAAGGCTCCTTGTGATGATACAAATGTTCAACGTGAGCTGCAAGGCCCCCAGAATTGCTCTGTGTCAGCACTCACTTTACAATAAGAGCTCTGCTTCTCGGCTTCCCTGTTTTACTGCTTCCTTGGAAGAAGGGGAAAAATGAAATGGAGATATAAAAAATAAAGGGGTCATTTATAGTTAAGCACATTAGGATGGGAGTGAGAGAATAAAGCAGTGAGAATGGCTCAGCCAGGGCCTACAGGGACTTGTTCTCTGGTACTGGCACGGTCTTTACTAGGTCGCTTGAACCTTTTGCACTCTGCTGCAGAGCTCAGACCTGGGCTATATATCAGCAGACTTGCCATGGCGTGCAGTGGAAAAGCCCGTAACTATCCTTAAACCCACTTGTGCCAGGAGTTACAGCTTGTGAGTGACTTTTATAGGTGGCCAAAGCAAGTGGTCCAAACCTGAGGGGTGCTGGGCAGTGCAGTAGAGACCGTGGGTTAAACATGGATCAATTCCCTTTCCTGTGATGTAATTTCATTTCTCCTCAAATTCTGATGAGAAGAATCAGGTCAAAAGACCTTCCTTTTTCTGATTATACATTCCTGGGCAGTTTAATTATAGCCTTTGTCTTCTTAAATACTTGTGTGATAAACCCATAGAGAGCTGCCATCCCACTGTCGTTAGTTACCAATTTCTTTTCTTCCCAGCCCCTGAGATTTGGTTTTCCATTTTGTAGAGGTCACTGGAGCAAAACTCTCCTTGGGGCTACCTTGGCTGTCATCAGGGAGCTTGTGCCAGAGCAAAACATGTCCCTCAAGTTGGATTGGCTCAGTGGCAGCTGACACTGGTGTTTGGGTTTCTTTAAGTCTGTGAGCTCTGATTACATCTGGTTTTGATGAGCTCCTGTGTCTGTACTGAGCCCTCACATCTCACCGGTCTCTAATGGCTTCAGATTCCCACTTATGAGCAACAGTTCCTGCTCATAGCAAAATCCCAGTTCTGGCTATGCCACCATCTATAGGAAGCACCTGATTCCAGTGATAAATGTAGCATCCAGAGCTCAGCGCTGCTTTTGACTCACAAGCAGACACATAAATATTCTCCAGCCTTTACATGCTTTCTCCATTTTAACTCATGGCTTCATTAGACTAATTTGTTTCCAGGTTGGAGAATGAATAATGAGCCTCAGCCTGTGAATGCATAATTAAATTTTGATAGTGGATGTTTTTATCTAACCTTGTTTTCATTATTATCTTCAGTACTTGAATTACAAGTTAGACGTTTAGGGCTGCAGGTTTACCTGTGCATTAAACCTGTATACCTATGTGAGGTGTGACAGTGCTCTGCCATCTCCCAGGACAACATCCAGTGTTTCAATCAGGTCTGGTCATTAGGTATGTTAAGGGAAAGAAAAATAGTTAATAAAAAAGGCTTTTCCCCTGCCACAGTCAGTACAACACACAGTCCCTAGTCTGTGTGGGGTCTGTACAGTGATAACTGCTCCACAGTTGCATGGCACATCCCAATGGCAAAGGTCATCTAGAGCATCTTAGTGAGACAGCACAGTACAGCTGCATTTCCTAACGTGGTGTCCAAACTCTATCTGGCTTTTTTGGGTCCCCCCAGATGTAGCTGGCTTTGTTTCCACAATTATAATATATTCCTGCAGATTCCCCATACTGTCCCTGTTCCCCTGTGCCTTCCAGGTGCCTCCTCAGCATTACTTGGCCATTAGGGTCTCTGTGCCCTGGGTCTCTCTGCTCCCCAATTAATTTTTCCAGCTTTCCTGTTGTTCTTTTCAGCACTGCAAGGTTTCCATCAGGCTTTTCCACTGATATTTGTGGCCTCTTCTTGCTCCTACCACTGTCAAGAAGGTTTTCTGTAATTCCCTGTCTATGGGGGTGGTACCCGAAGGATGCTCTCTGGCCTGAGGTAGGGAACAGAGCACATCTTACAGCCTCTGCCCCTGCTCCGGCTGGGAGCTGAAGCGCTGCAGTGGCAGGCGAGGAGGCCGAGCAGGTACTTAGTACAAATGTTAATAGCGTCATTGTTTATATTGTAGGATTGGAAAGGGTCTCCTGGGTCATCTGGGGCATTGCCCTTCAGTAACTCAGTCCGTACTCAAACTATCCCAAGGGCATTTTTAGTCGATTCATGAATCCTTTTAGGAATTCGGTCCAACGACCTCCGTCAGCAAACAATTCTTTTGGCTAATTGACTTCACTTTCTGTATGCCCTGTTTTAATACTGCCTTTAAAGTTTGAGGCTTTTTCTTCCTCTCACAGTATTACCCACTGCTCAATTTCAGCAGCCTTTTTTCCTATTCCTACTGTTTTATCCGCATTACAGTTGATTCCATGGCGCTCGCTGATGAAACCCCCACCCCAGTGACGCCCCGCACTGACAGAGTCCCCTCGCCTGCAGGGCTGAGCCCCTCTGTGCATGTTGAGATAGTCTCCACCAGGACATATTGGGCACAGACTAGACAAGGTGACAAGGGTGGAAGGTGACCCAAAGGTCACTTTTACCCATGTAAACCTCCAGTAGCAGAGCTGGGAACAGTCACGGTAGCAAACTACCTCTGTGTTACTCTCATGCTGACTCCAGCTGAGCAGCTGTTTGAAGGGTCCTCATTTTCCTTGATGTCTTCAACTTTAACTACTATCAAAATAACATCAGAGGGTGAAGGAAAAGAGAAAAAGAGAATTAAACAGTGGGGTTTGTAGCCAGATCTTTCTTGGTCGTTAGTGTTCTTCTACTTTGATCCACTGCTCTGTGTCATGTCACCACTGCATTATTGTTTGCAACAGACGCAATTTTGAGCATGTCATGAAATTTCTTTTTGAGAGGAGGTTGTAGGAAAGGCAGGGAGCTGCTACCAACACACATCTCCCAGCTGAAGAGGCCACATGCTGACACTCCTCCTTGCTGCCCAGGGTTACTGTCTCTGCAGACCTACCTGCTGTTGGATTCAGTAGTTGTTCCCTAATCAGATTCATCAGAATGGGCTGAAGTTAAACACAAAGCTTTTGGTAATCTAACTTGATCCATTCAGTGGGAGTATCCTCAACAGCACATGGAATAGGGATGTAACTTCCAACATGGGGTAGCCTGGTGCAATAGCACTTCTACTGGCATTGCCCCCTCATTAACCTGTTCTCTATCAATTTTCTTCTCCAGTTTTGGTGAAAGAGCAACAATTCATATCTTCCTATGATGCACGACTTTGATTCAGCTATGAACTTAGCAGAAGGTTTACCCTGGGAATGGCTTTGTGCCTGCAAATTTCTGTAGGAAGAGACAAGAAAAGAAGGAACCTGGAGCAGGGAACCTGAGCTAACTGTGCAGACTGGAGCTTGAATGACCTACACGAATCCTTGGCATCAGCCAGGCAGTTTCTTTTAAATAAATTATGCAATAGTACAAGCTTCAGAAGACTATTTTTTTTTTCCCCAGGAAAACTACATTTTAGAGAAAAAATAACTTTAAACTGAAGATGGCCTGATTTGATGAAGTCAGCAAAGCTGTAGCCAGGATGAAGACCAAGCTCTCCACATCAGTCTCCAATTCATCATCAGAGCCAGCTAGTAAATATTTGCTTCTTCTAGTGATCAGCTGGAAGGTTCCTTCATTCCCACAATACTATTATCTTTGCAAATTACTCTTATTCTATTGAAAAGCAAAAACCTAAATCCTGACTGTTTTTAATTGAAAACAAATGTGAAAAAAAGAAAAGGCTTTTATGATAATAAAAGTGTAGACTGTAGTTTGAGTAAGTACTTTTTAATATTCTCCCAAATAGACTGATACTTGAAAAACTTGGAGAGTATTTTTTCATGACGTCTGTCCTCTGTTTGGCAGATTGAT
>VXBA01001410.1:294340-296534 GCA_013399895.1 Serilophus lunatus | reverse complement strand
CGGATGTTCCATGGGCTGCCCCGCGGAGCGCGGAGACTTTGGCAGACTTTGACACATCCCCCCGCGCACTCCCGGGCTGTGATTTGATTCCGCGGAGGTGAAACAATTTCCTAATAAATGTGTGAGCTGCGGGAGCGGCGCGGAGCGCTGGAGCCGCGGAGGCTTGTGAATGCTTTACTGTTTGCTAGTAAATCGGTTAGATGGAGGCTAGTTTAATTTTGTTGATAAATCGGTTCCGTTGGGGTGTGTTGGGGAGAGGGGGGGGTGTTGTTTCTTTGCTGATTTATTTTTAACCCGAGGTTGTACAAGCCACTGACAGTTTGGATAAATTAGCCAGGCTTCGCAGCCTTCTAATGAGAGGATATTATTTCAGCACCTCGAAAGGAGCGTGAAAAATGAGAGAGACTCCATCCGGAGGTGTCGGATCGATTCAGGATCAGGGTGTAAATTATATACAACTAAATATCTAACCGCTGATACAGCTGCTTAATACAGAGCTTAGAAATGCAACATTAAACAAAGATTATAAAACAGATCGACACAGCCCGGCTCGCCCGCAGACCGCGAGTCCTTCCTGGGCCACCCTGGCCCGACGGGGTCCCCCACCCCACACCCCCTGGAACCCAACCTGCCCTTCTCCCTCCTGCGACCCCAAAAAATCAGCCCCTTTCTGGAGGTGGGGGTGCGGAGAAGCCGCCTCGCAGCCGCCCGGAGAGGTCCCCGAAAGTACAACAATTTCCAGCCTGCTCTAAATATCCATTTAGGAATAGAGACTAGTAATTATATAATTTAAAACCCATTTAACATTGCATAGCACTACAGTAAATATGCATATTGCTAATAAGATTTACACAATTACTCCAGTCAAACAAAGCGAAATGTTTACCACCTCTCAAAATATAAATAATAAAATTAAACTTGCACAACTTTTCCAGGCTAGGGAAGGAGGGCAAAATCCGTAAGTAGGAAATTTGGAGTAATATTTGATACCCAGCGAGATAATAAAACTAAATATTTACAGGCTGCCTCTCACAGTTAATAAAATACGATTATCTGATAATCCTTAGCAGCAAGGCTATTTGTATAGTTAACAGCTGATTACAAAAGTACTTTTAGGAGGCAGGCTGGGGTCAGGGCGGCTCTGCACATCCTCCTCGCCAGGGTCAGGCCTGAAATATTAACAAACTGAACTGCTTAATAACGAGACTGCAGCCCCGGAGGCTGAGCTGCCTCCAGGCCCCTTGTAAGCAAATAACGCGTGTCAGGGGCGGGGGTGGGGGGTGTTCCGGGGGGTTGCGGCAGAGTGGGGTGGCTGGGGCAGGAGGAACCGTGGTTTGGCCCGGCAAAGGGATCATCTGAACCCCAGGGAATGGATGCTGTGCTTCTCGGGAAGGGTTGCTCGACACTGGGGAAGGGATTCTCTGACCCCCACAAGGGATATTGTGCCCCGGGGGAGGGATACTCTGCCAGGGGAGGAGGCACTCGCCCAGGGAAGGAGTGCCGTCGAGGGGTGCAGTCTTGGTGGCCCCCAGCCCCGGTGGGGTCCGGGACAGCCCTCCCGGCAGCGGAGCATCCCCGTGACGAGGCCGTGACTCCCAAGTCTATAGGGAAGGCTGGACGACCCGAGTTTGGGGACCGGAGGCAGTGGCAAAGAAAATGATGGAAAACAATTAATCAGAGCAGCATCTGCATATGCCGTCGGCTCCATCCGGGAGCTAGGAAATCCTGGGGAAGAACCAGCGGTCCCATCGAGGGGAGCCCCGAGGGGTCCAGGCAGGGGGTACCCCGCAGTCTCCGGCCCTGGTTCTGTGCTCTCTGTTAGACTAGAGCCCGGGTAGCCTCATTAGCCAGGACTTCCAACATTTAAAAACCTGTTAACTCTGTCCCCTTTCAACAGAGGACGCCCCTCGCTATTTATTATTATTATTATTTATTTTTTCCTTTATGGCAAGAAAGAGGAACGGGTGTGAACATACCCGCGTGCATGTGTGTGTGTGTGTGTGCAGAGGAAGCCGCTGATCCATTTTGTGCCCTCCTCCTTTTGAGAGCTTGTCTCCGTAATTTAATGATAATTTAAAATATTGTTTCTCTCCCACTGTTTGATAATCCTGTTCCTTTAGTTGGTTTGATGCTGACAGATTTTGAAGGCCACGCTTTTCCCTCTCACCTGCTGTTACGTTTAAAAAGAAAAAAA
>VXBA01001410.1:261840-291840 GCA_013399895.1 Serilophus lunatus | reverse complement strand
AATGAGACGTGAAGTGTGAAAAACTTCCTGAGTTTTGGCCTTAACGACGTTCCCAGATGTCCGGCGGGGAAGGAGCGGCCTCGGCCACCAGCCCCCCCGGAACGGTCCCGTCGGCCTGGCCGAGAGCGGGACAGGACGGGGAGCCCTGCGGGGCACGGGGCTCAGCGTCCTGCGGGACCCCGGGGTGGCTTCGCCTGCGGTCCCGCACGGGGAGAGGACCCCGCTCCCTGTAGGCATCCTCGAGTTCCCTGTGTGCGCCTCCGGAGCTCCTGTGTGCCCCCAACTCTGCGCACCCCCAGGTCCCCTGTGCGCACCCCCGGAGCGCTCCACTGCTCAGCCCCCCGGCCCCTCCTCTCCGGCGGGATCCCTCAAACCGTGAAGGCAACAGCGATTACACTTGTCCTGACCTGAGCCGCAGAAGTTCCTCCAAGAAGGGTCGGCTCCAAGGGATACCTGCCAAAAGAGGGAGACCGGGTGCGGGGGTCCCCGGGCAGGAAGCCTCGACTCATAGGCTGGTTACTGTTCCTTTCCCTATACCCCTCCCTAAGCAGCGACCACCCCACCACCAGCCCCGCACTCTTTCCCCCTGCATTTCTCCCCCTCCCCAAAACGCATCTCCACATGCGCAGCCCTATAGATACTCGGACAAATAAATAAATAAACCCTAGCCTCCTATTTTTATGAGCCATTTAACTCCAAAATAGACCTCCAGTATCTAGTCCCCGCGCTGGATTTCCATATCCAGTCACTCAGCCCTGCTTATCTTCATGTATGGCTGCCTCATGTTTAACACACAATTACATTTTCTCCCTCCAATTCCATTACAAATGGAATCGGGGAGGCATTGTTTGAAGAAATGTACTGCTTCAGTTCTAGTTATGTCGTACAATGCACGGAACAGTGGAAAAAATCTAGACACCAAAGAGTCAACACACACACACAGATACACCGAGCCCGGCTCCAAGCCGAGCCTGCACCTTTATTTACCCCAAACTGCTGCCCTGCAGTGGGCCGGCCAGTGAAAAGGGGCCCGAGCAGAGATAACCAAGCGATGGGAAGTTAATTAATTGCATTAAACTATTGACTAACTACCTAGCTCGATCGTAATTCATTTAGAGAATATTAAAATCTGAGGAACAATAATAAAATTGATGCCGATTCCCAGCGGAAGGAGATGACCAGCAAATTGGATACTTTTCTTAATCTGGCGTAAATAATAACATGTCTGTTCCCACTCCCTCTCAGGCCAATTCCCCTATCATTTATTCCAGGCTCAAAAGCCTGCTTCCATAATTGATATCAGTTACTCAATGAGTGCTTCTTGCCTTTGTTCTCGTTATCCATTATAATTACAAAGTTCAGCCCGACCTGGTAGGCGGAGGCCGGCCCAGGCCGGGCGGTGTGGCCGGAGCCCCGGGGGGAGCTGCGAGCCCCGACCCCTCCCGGGACACGATCCGCAGTGGGATGCACAGGGGGGAAGGACAACACGCTGTCCTTGCACTGCCAGGGGGGGACACCCCGGGAAAGGAGGCTCAGGACCTTGCGGGAAGGGGCTCGTGGCTGGGGGTGCCGGGGGTCCCGCCTGGCATCCCCCCAGCCCGGCTCCCCGCTTTCCCCGGCCAAGCCGCTGCGCTTGGCTCTGCTCGGCGCAAATATTACTATTTCGTTATTTATACACTTATTTATTCATTTATAGAGTGTTTACTTAGCTCGGTGCAGATGTAACATCTCATTTACAGGTTGGCCCCGGGGCAGAGAAACAATTGGCAACAGAGGAGGGAGAAAAAAAAAAAAAAAAGAAAGAAGGGGGGGGAAAAAAAGATCTCGGGAGAATAGAGAGGGAGAGCAAAGCAAAGGGGAGCTGCCGCCTGCAGCAGGGGAGCACCGGCTCTCCTCACTACCCTCCGCGGGGCGGGGACTGTCGGGGAAAGGACCGTGGAGGCATCATCGCTCCTTCGAAGAAACTAAGGCATAGGGGTGCTGCTGAGGGGCGAGGGGTAGCGATGTCCCACGGAGAGCACGGAGTGTAGACGGGGGAAACCCCTCCAGCGCCCGTCAGGCGTGGGGACGAGCCCCGTCGGGAGGAGCGGCATCACATCCCCTGCCCTCCTCCCTGCTACCCGGTAGCAGTTTTCCTCCGCCCTTGCGGCCTGGGCCCCGGTGGAGAACATGGTGGTTAATTTTCCACCGTCTTTGGGGGGAATTTCTGCTTTCCCCGCTGGTTCCAGAGGCAGCTGCTGGGGTGGGGGACGTGTCGGAGGCGGGGTTCGAACCTGCGGGTCCAACAGCCCCCCGGCCCCGCGCATCCCTTCACACGGACTGACGGGCGGCAGCTGCTGATTGTTTAAACGAGGAGGCGGTTGCCTAGCAACCCATCGGAGGCTCATTACCGAAGCCACAGTGATTAACAAAAAAGGGTATGAAAGTAAAATGGATTAATTATTTAATTAACTAATTGATGATCAACTTCTTTTTAATTATTCACTTAATTAAAGAAGTGTAACTACAACACTGCCCTTATCAAGTGTGTTGATATACTGACAAGATTTCAAAGACAAAAAGAAAAAGAAGAAGAAAGGGGGAAAAAAATATATCTTCCCTGCTATGGGCCCTGCAGATCTGAACCAGGAGCTGCGCACAACACCTTAGGACACCCTGCCAGGAGTTCAGGTGTGGCCTCAAAACTTTTCCTGTAAAGGGTTGGGGCAAGAGCCTCCCTCGTAGAAGGAGCAGCATCACCACTGCAAGTTATATCTGTTTCCTGCTGCCACACTGCAGAGCATAAATTTAGCCAGGCTGTGCTCCCAGGAAGAGTTATGGAGGCCTTGCTGCTTCTTAAATCCGGGTTGATCTTTTCCTCTTAACTAGACAATGGTTCAGCTGCATCTGGTCAGACCCACTGAGAGAGTTATGGATGGCTGCAAATGTCTCTGTGTCTTTTCCCCAGACCAGAGGGTTTGGCCTCTGGAAAGGAGCAAAGGACTTTTCCTAGTGGTGACTAAAGTGTGCAAAGAAATTTGGAACATCCCAGCCTGGTGTCTGTGTTTAGAGGAAAGAGGTGGGCATCAGGGTGTCAAAGTAACCCCAGTGCTCGTGCATGTGGTACATGAAAGCCTTTTTTTTCCCAGGCAGGGGGCCCTGGCAGCAGGCACAAGGAAGGAGAAAGAAAGGAGTGAAGGGAGTCCTTCCCTGGCACCCCATGGAGCTCTCTGACTGCTTAGGGATCTTTCTTCCCAACTTGTTCTTGGAGTCAGCAATAACACATCAGTGATTTTGCTTTCTGAAGGATTTGTCTCCTTTGCTCTGCCCAGCAAGTATCTGGCTCTCCCTGTATTGCACTAATTTTGTTTCAGCTTTTTTGAAGTAAACAGTGCAGCTTGTCGAAAACATTCACCTCTCTTGATTAATTTACCCCTAATGACAAGGATGGCTCTGTAATCAGCAGGTATATGCAGGGAGTGAAATCTGCCTGGTTTTCCCTGTTAGCATGGCTGATGAGGGAGAGGGGGGTTGGTGCCGAGCCGAGGGGAGGATGGTGCTGCAGGGACTCAATTGATTCTGTTTACCCATCCAAGGTGTGATTGGATTTATTGTCAGCAGGAAGAAGACAAACAGATCACCTCTGCTTGGCACGGTATTGGCAGGCCCAAGATCTGCTGAAGGAAGGGAAACTTGGGAGATTTTGGCTTGTTTTTTCAAATGTCTTCTGAAATGTTCCTCCTCTGTGCACAGGGCTCTGGAGCTTACCCAAAGAAACCTCATCCCCCATGGTTATTCACAGGTGATGGAGCTGTTGTCACTCCATGCTAGGAAGAGGGTCTGGAGGTAGCAGAACATGGATTGGTATGGTGCTGTAGAGCTCTGAGTATCTCAGCAATGCAAACCAGGAGTGCTCTGTGGTCACAAGGATATGAACCTGTGATGGCATCAGTCTGGGCACTGAACTGCTTTCCCTAGGAGACACTGAGAAGTCACTGGAGATGTTGGAAGGTGGAAAAAGGCAGGAAAAGAGTTCTTCTATCCTCATTGAAGGAGAAAAAGCTCCCAGTGCCAGGCAGGTGGGTAGAAAGGCGGGTCTGTTTGAGACAAGACAGTAGAAGGATGGACGAGGCGGTCTAACTTATCCCTCGCCAGTTCCCTGTGACTCCACTGGGTTTTATAAACATAAACCAAACCTTCCCTTCCGTTTAAATCATGCACCTAATCCCCTAACTCTCTTAATTAAGCAGAGGGAAGTTTAAATTGTTCTGACCATCTTTGGGGGGATTATATATTTCAATCATCATTATGGTATGGCTATTTGTGATACCATGAGATAGATAGGTATATCCGTTGTATAATCAGGCATACAAATTATAATCCCCCCAAAGACACTTAATAACAATTTAAAATACTGACTACTGGACGTAGGGCATTGGCAGATTAGAAATGAATGTGAATGGAGGGTTCGTTCAAGGACTCTGGATGCTTTATGCTATGCTCTGTCCTGCAAGTTCTCCCTCCTGGTATTAGGACCAGTGTCAATGAGGAGGAAGGGGCTTCCATCCCTGGGGGCTCTCCCATGCAGCAGCATCTTGCATGGATGCATCGCCCTGGCCACAAATGGAACTCAGGGTGGGATGGACGTGCTGAGTCCCAAGAGCATCTTCATCCTTCCGACCAGCTTCCCTTGGGATGCTGTGATGGACTCATTACCTCCATTGGAAGCTGTGGATGTGCATTTGAGGGCAGGATGTGATCTGATGCTGTCTAATTTTCTTGGAGCTGTACATGGGGGTCCCCACTGACATTAGAGGGAGCTGCTGAAGCATATCGAGAGGAAAGGAGATGCTATGAGTGCTCACTCTCGCAGCAAAACTGCTCAAGGGTGTCTCTGTAACTGTGAAATCAGGCCTTTTGAAAGCATGGATTATTGAGTGAGTAGATCTAGCTAGCTCCTTTAGGGCCATTAGTCCTCATATGCACTTGGTTATTTTACACTGAAAGCATGCAGGGGAGATTATGTCATTTTTAGGGTAGGGGGGAGAAGAAACAGCAATTTTTCTGTGTCTTAGGAGTAAGTAGAAATAACCACTTGAAATCTATTAAAACAGAAAGAGACACATGTCTAAGAAATAAAACCACATTCTGACTTGACAGCAATAGCATTGCAGGCTAAAGTCTAACTCAGTGAATTTTTGTAGCCTGAGTTTGGTTGGCAAAGAAATTGAAAGAAAGAAAAGAAAGGACAGGACGCAAGACTCTTCAAGTTTGTATTTAGTCCAAATAGATGGGCTTGGCAGGCATCTTGCTTTCCAGAAAGGCCAGTTCAGCTGAAAAAATGATTTCTTGTTCTGCTTTTGAAGAACAACATAGAGATCATGTTTTCTGCTTCATCAAATAAGCAGAAATGTTATTGTTACTTGCATTGTGCCTTTAGTATAGGCAGTGAACACTGTAATAGCTGAGGATTGTCTCTCTTGATGTATGAGGGTGCACAGCTCCTGCCATCCATCTCCAACAAGGGAAAGCCAGGAGAGGTTTGGGTCTGAGTCAGGGCACCCGAGGGTGCCAAAGGGAGCTGTGTGTGGGCAGGGCTGATGACTTTGCCTGTTAGAAGCAGTACAGCAAACCTATATTCTTGTTCAGTAATACCACAGGCATGCGGGAAACAGCTAAACAGTTGTCTAACACAGCAAGGGATCTTGCTGACGATGAACGTTGCTGGAGAAATTGTTCCCTCAATGTGTCCCCAGTTCCTTATCTAACTTCCAGAGTTGCAGTTTTTGAAAGATTTTGGTATGGTTTTTCTAACATCTTATTGTGATGTGACCCCCTTACCAGCTCCAGGCAGCCTCGTGTTGTTGGCTCCTAAATGCTCTTGGAAGGGCAGATGCCCCTGGGGCTCCCATGGGTGTAGGGCTGGGCAGTTGCTCTGTGAGGACCCCAGCCCTGGTATGTTGACTGCCACTGCGGGTTGAAGGTGATTCAGTCCTGGGAAAACCTAAAAACCACAAATAAAGGAGATGATGTCTAAATATACCCCTGGGGTGAGTTCAACAGGCACCTCCAGGTGGGGACTGATACTCTTTATCCAACTGAGCACTGCTAAGTATTTTATAGGGGGATATCAAGGCTCGGCGTTAATTGGAGGGAAAGGGCTTGGCCTCAAGTTGTTTGTCAGGAAGGAAGACCAAATCCATTCCCCACAGCTGTCCCAGAGATCCCAGATTTGTCATCTCTTTCATGACAGTGACTGCTAGCCCGGCCTTTTTTCTGGAAGACTTCATGACAGGTTTTCCACCCCATGAGCAGGATTTGTTTGCCCCAGCATTAGAGAAATTGCTGCTTTACAGTGCTCTGTGCCCTCAGAGAGAAAGTGCCAGGAGTGAAGAACCCAGGTCAGTGCTTACAAGGGATCAAATGGTGCGACAATGGGCAAGTTACACCCTGACCTTGCCCACTTGGGAACAATTCGGTGCCTGTTGGTGTCAGCTAAGCTGGCTCAGACACTGGGTCTCTGCTGCAGCCGTGCCCTCTTGGCTCTCTGGCTTTAAATCACCTTCAGCTTTCCTATTTCTGTGGGCTCATCTTTCCTCTTTAGGAACCTCTACATCAAAGCTGTGCTGGGAAAAAGGCACTTCTTTAAACGATCCTTGGCATTGTGATTACAGAATCCAGCAACTACTTTTCCAGAGCTTGTGAACTTCTTGGAAAATCTCCAGGGAGTTTCTCTCTGGGGGAACTTTATATTTTCTTGCTGATTTTTAAAAGTCTACTGATAACACTGCATGAGACTTTTTTTTTTTTTTAAGCACCAAACTCTTGATGGATGCTGGGTTTGTAGGAGCTGTAAATGTAAATTGTTTTTCTTCTGGCCACTTGTGTTTTATTTGAAACGTACAAAATCTGAGTGTGTAGTTCCTGAGAGCTGGCCTAGAGAACAGCAGCACTCCCAAGTAGTTTGTCTCCTATCAAATGGCATTAATAATTTAGTCTCTAATTAAAAGTGAGGTCAAACAATGAAAAATGACTGAGCTAAATGGTTACGCTGTGATGTATTAAAGTGCCTGGTGGGTTTTAATGGATGGAAGGAGTGTTGTTGTTTGTTTATGTACAAAACACTTTCAGTCAAAGACTGTAGGAGTCCTGAGGAAATGTATTTAACTAACATCTTTTACAGGTTACTGAGTCAATGTCTTGAACAGACAATTTTTGCACACCTTTTATATCCTTCAAATTGCTCAGCTACTTGTAAAACAGCTTCTCTTAATGATGAAGAGACGAAAAAACCTGCTTTGAAGGCTCTCAGGCTGATTTATCAGTTAGTGTTAACACAGAAATATCTAAGGGGATCTAGGGTATCATGGCAGAGGTATTTTGAAAGGAGCTTGGTTTTATGTTCTGGAAGATGCTCTGGGTGTCTGTTCCCAGCCTGCTGGTGGCTGCTACTCCCTTGAGTGATTTTGGGAAAGCATCAGTCATTAGTGTGAATATTTTACTTGTCAGCAGCCTTGCCCAGAAGCTAACCCTGTACTGAACAGAGCAGTGCTGCCCCAGCAGCTGCTTTTCCAAAGAAAAACAGGAAAGAGGGATTGTAGCCTCTGTGTACGGAGAGGGAACCTGATAGGAGGAGGGCCTTGGGCTTCATGGGAGCTGGTTCCAGGAATGAGGCATCCACCTGGCCAGCCATACAATGGTGGGGTGCACTGGGTGCTGCACTGTTCAAGGCAAATTGTACAACACCTGACTTCATGAAAGAGGAGTAAAGTTTCCCACTACGGGCATGAATATATCTTCTCATAGGTCCTTTGTATCCTTTACATAGACGTGTTATACATCTGACCTAGGCCAGGGCACAAAGGTCCTTGGGTGGCAGGAACATAGAAATTCATGTAACTGCATGTCTGGCATGCTCCATTGGGAACCTTGCCTTCCATTTTCAGGGCTCCAGAGTTAAGGCATTGGCTCACATACAGACCTGCTCTTATGGTTATATGGATGTCCTTACTGGAGGGTTAAGCAGAGAGTGAAAATTTGTTTTGACTATGGTAGGCAAAACCAGGACCCATCAGAGATATGGATTCAGAGGTGCTATGTGCTGTCCAAGCATAACAGGTGAAACACTTCTGCTCATCAAGCTTAGAATTGAAGATAGGATTAAGCACACACCCAAGGAGGTCATATTACAATACTCTATGCAACAAACAAACAAACAAAACAAAACCCCAAAAAGACAGAAAAGAAACTATAAGTCCCTACTCCTAAATATTTAGCCTTTATTTATTTACATTTTTAGCTGGCAATCTTTATATAAAAATACAGGAAGTTGGAGTTTTGCACCTATTTCATTTAACACCACTTAACTCCTGGCACTGGCCCAATATGTCTCCATTAAGAGGAAACTTTGCAAAAATTGTCCCAATTAAGCAGCAGCATTGTGATTTGCTCTTGTTAGGCTAAACTGGTTCCCTGGGAGATGTCCTAATGAGGTATCCATCTTGATTAAGTGCAGACCCGTGAAGTGCTTCCCAATTAAAGGACAGAGTATGTATGCATATTCTCCAAAATTTTTTTTAGAAATAGTTATTTGTGGTATCTTCTCAGGGGCTCACTTCCCCATGGACAAGGGCAGCACTTGCTTTGATGTGAATGACACACACCAGGCCCATCACAAGTGGTCATGGATTGCCAGCACCCATGTTTGTATCTAGATCTTCAAATTTGGAGTAACTGAAGGAGAAGCTCCAGTAGATGAGAGCCCAGACAGATGCAGATGTCATTCCTACATGTTTGTTCAGCTTTTTTATCATGGGTTGATTTTGTGCTTACATTTGGAGCTTGGAGAAACCCCTTGATCTCTGTGTTTTGGGCCATTTTTCTGAAACAGGGAGAAAAGCATTGGAGCCAAGGAGGCGTGTATTACTGGTTGTTATATGGATAAACTGGGTTTATGGCCATGGTGGCACATGGGAAGACAGATTGGAAGGGGGAAGATATACCTTCCTTCCCTCCATCTCCCTGTTGTAGCTACAAGTTGCTATTAAGGTGCTCAACAGGAGGGCAGGAGGTGAGCTGCATTAGTAAAATCCCTCTAGTTTTAAGGAGAAAAAACCCCCCCAAACCCAAACTTTTCCCATGAGAGTGGTGCAGCCCTGAGATAGTATCCCAGAGAGGCTATGGAGTCTCCATCCTTGGGATTTTGAGAAACCTGGTTAACCTTGCTTGAAGCAGGAGGTTGGGTGAAGGACCTCCAGAAGACCCTGCCAAAGCACATCTCCTGCTGAAGCCTTGTCTGCAGGGCCAGGATTAACATGGGCTGTGAGGCTCCACCAGCAGCTGCAGCTCCCCAGAGATGCCCCAGAAATCCTTGCTCTATCTGTGGCAGCCACAGGGCTTGGTGGGGTGTGAATTAAGAGGGAAGGGGGAAAAGGGCATTAAACACCCTGAACTGGGGTTTGGAGATGAGAGAGACCACATGAAAGTGAGTTTCTTCTCTCAGAAGTAAGAGACTTGCTTTTTCCCTTTCAATAACTTTCACTTTAGTTTAAACCAACAAATGTCCATTTGTCAAGTGTTAATATTCACCCAATGTCCAGAGGACATACCTTGAAAGTTATTTATAACAAGACTTTTTTTTTTTTTCTTTCAAGGAAACAATGTTCTCATTCCATATTTCTACTGTGCTACAGAATTACCAATCAACTGTTTTAGTGTCATTTTAAATACAATTATAAAGAATGTGATTAGGACAAATGCAAAAGAAGTTAAACATAATCAATTCCTCAGTGCTGCCTTGTGGTTTACATTTTAGTATCGTTTAAGGGGATTTGTGCCAACCTTTTGTAGTAGATTAAAGGCAGATATTTTGTTTGTTACAATCAAACCTATGATTTCGGTTTTATAAATTTTTAAAATATTAATTATAGTTTGAAAAGTACACGGAGGTGAATACATTAACTAGTTTCCTGCTTAGATAGCAACTATTTGGTATTTGGCATTAGATTAGCAAGGAGCAGGTTGGGAATTTTAATCCACCTTGTTAAGTTATTAAATTTTCTTTATTTACATACAGATCTCACTTTCATTAACATTGTAACAGGTGCTCATTAACAATTTATCATTTGTAAGGCAGAAACAAAAAGAGATTTTGCTCCTAAGTTTTCTCTTCTGAGTGTCTCAATTATACTATGTAGCAAGGCTAAAACAATTACTAATACTGTTTTACAACAGTCAAAACTTGGGCCTGTGTGGAAAAATCAGTAATCTTTGAATATTTCACAGCTTGTAATTTCAATTCGTGTAGTAACATAAATAAAGCTTCTTTTAATTTAAAAAAGGGGGATATTTTCACTCTAAAGTATCTGCTGTATTAAAAGTATTTGAGTTCAAGAAAGTATGGACCCATTACTCCATTTTTTTTATTCACAACTTAAGTGAAGACTAATAGAATTTTAATATGATCTGTAATCACACTAAAAACTGTAGTTCAAAATTCCTGAGCATCACTTCAGAGCTATTGAATAGCCCTGGATCTAATTAGCATAATCATTTGCAGAGCCCTTGGAGTCCTATTTTCACAACCTTTTTATATTCTGAAAACAGGGGGTTTATAGTTTCTTTTCATTTTTTGGCATAAGAGGAGGACATGGCACAATTTCCTTCTCCTTCTCTCCTCCCTGCTCCCTCCTCCTTTCCCTCTGCTCCCTCCAGGCTGCTTGTGCAGCACGTGCCATCCCCAGCAGGCACCCGTGGACCCATGGAGCAAATCCTGGCTTGGCTGCATTGCCCCAAAGCCTTGGAGACAGCTGAAGGCACTGGAAATTTTCTCGATCTCCTAAAACTAATGTGCTTGATAAGTCTATCTCTCTCTTTAGTATTACCTTTTCCTTTTGGAATGAGGTCAGTCTCCAGCAGCTCTTTCAGTGAGACCGCCTCTTCCCCATCTCTGTATCTCCAGGAACTGCTCTTCTCTTGGCAGCCAAGGGCTCGCTCTCACAAGGTGGTTTGTTCTGGCAAGGCACCTGAATAGCTGTGGGCTTGGCACCACTCTCTGTTTTGCAGGATAGAGTCCTCATTTGAGCCTCTGTCAATTGCAAGACTTCCAGCAATGCTGCTACATTTGTGATGATCCATAACACATGGGTGATTTAGAAGCATTCCTCAGGCTTCTAGCACTTGCTACACCCAGGAATGGAAATCCCACTTCGAATCGACTTTTCCCAGTGTCACTTGAATTGTCATCTGGGTTTGGTGCATAATTCAGGCTCCAAGAAGCTCCTGCAGGATCGTGTTTTATTCCACATAAAATAGCTTTGATGTTCCTAGAGCACATAGTGTGCTCCAGAATGTGTACTCGAATTGTCTGATGCTGACTCTGTGGTGAAAATAACCTTAATGTCACGCTGGATCTATTTTTGATCTATTTAGGTAACAAAAGTCTGTGGGGACCCTAAAAATCTTAAGCAGATCCAGCTACTGGTTGTTCACTGTCTCTTAAGATGTAGCTGGGTGGGATGTTTAAATACAACTGTCACAGTTCACCTCAGGCTGAAAAATCAGCACCCCAACCCCCTCCACTGGACTTTATGTTTCATTTCAAATAGTTTACACCAGAACTGAAAATCGCCCCTGGAAAATCCAGTGCCACCAGTTAGTTTGTGAGCAGTTATGTCCAGTCACAAATATGATCAATCTCTTTGGCTTCTACTCCAAAAAACCCTTTGTGTGTGTGTCTGATGATCTTGGTTTTAATGTTCATTTTGCCGCTGGCAGTTTGTCTTTGCTGCTCACTGAAGCCCAGTGATGGGTTTCCAGTGTATTTCTGGACCGTCAGTTTGTTCCAAACTGCAAAGTGATTTTCCCTCTGTAATTTGAGGACTTCTGTGAATTGAACATCAAAGAAGTCTGCGAGTCTCGCTCTGTCTCTCAAGACTGATTCCTGCAATTAGAGTTTTCCTAAATCCTTTTTAATTTATCATTGCTTTCACAAATCCAAGCCACAAAGTGCTGGATTCCTGAGCTGTTTTATTTCCTTGCTCTATATGTCATGGCTGGTGTCAAGGTTTGGGACAGTTGTTTCTGGCTTTAGTGTAAGTCGATTGTTTCTTTCTATATCTGGGTTAAAATATTAGTGAGTAGAGGAAACAGGCCTGAGAGTTCATGCTTGGGTAGGTATCTTTTGGGGGATATTTTCCTTGAAAGATCTAAACCTACACCCTGGTTCTGCTTGTCTTTAGGATGTTCATGAGCCTGGTAAGTATTTTAATGCTGTCTGTCAAACCTTCACTTCTCATGTTCAACAAAGATCATACAAAGACCCCAAAGGGTGAAATTCTGGTGGCTTATTTTCTGGTCCTGGGTGAGGTTACATATAGGTGTGGCCCTAGCCCTGATCTGTGTGTGAGGCATCCTAGGGGATTCCCCAAGTGGCCTTGGTGTATGGATGTTACTTGTGCTCTGCCTTGAGGTATCCATCCTGCTGGGTCTGTTGAGTGTGGTAATGCCATGCTGCAGGTTTAGCTCTGCCTGCGCTTCTTTCACCCCTTCCACACTCTCAGCTGGACCACTGGCATCCCTTGCTTGCTCTTGGATCCTATGCCATGGGACAGCAAATCTGCAAGAGCATTTTGTTTTAATAGACATGGAAAATTAATGACTAGAAATGACTGTAAAAAAGGACACAGGCAAAATTCCTCCCTGCTTCTGCCACTGTTCTCTGTCTACATCCATTTTGCAGAAGCTTTTGAATTGCTTCTTTCTGACTAAAATCTTTCCACAGCAATGATGTCCTTGATTGTGCTATTTTAAAAAAGTAATTTTCCCCACCCCTGAAAGTTTTTGTCTACAGTGTTTTATATTTTCTCAATGACTTAAATAGCCTGGTCTCTCTCTCTCAAAGTAAAATAGACAGTGCCTTTATTTATCCTGTTGGTACTTTAAACTACAATAAGATAAATGGGCACAATTATAGACGTGTACCAGAATAGGAACATGTGTTACAGCATATGTGATACTAACCTAAGCAGACATCTAAATGTACTTCTCAGATAACAAACATTACACACACACATATTTATTAAACTCAGCAACAGCCTCTGCCATCCTTTTCAGCTACTTTTAAACAGCTGGTGAACTGTCAAAACCACATTAAATATTTTAACAAACAAGTTAAATATTTTTAGTTGTTTCTGCAATGGTAGTAAAAATTCAGGATAGAATAATCTAACTGCTTTTGTGGAATGCTAGAGGAAAAGCAGAGGATGATTTTATTTGGCTATAAGTTTTGAGCCAACTTTCTTTCTAAAGGAGTAAGCTAAGCTCTGCACCTGAGACCACGAGCCACACTGGGCACTGCAGCACCTCCACTGCCTTTGAACCCTTGTGATTTGTGGGAGGGAAAACTCCTCGGACTCCCTCCTGTGGGATTTATAGCGGGTTAACACCCAGTGGATTAGGTAATGGAAAACTGGTAAATGTTTATTTATGGTGCCTGAGTGTTTATGATGCTCTTCTGCTCTGCTCCCGAGTTGCCTCTCAGCAGACCTGGTCCCAAAGCATGGAGAGTATCACATATGTGACTTCAGCTGTGCAGATGTATGTGGCAGTGGGGCCTATCTGTGCTTCCAGGCAGTCTGGAAGCTCCAAATAGAGATGATTTATATCACTAAAAGTCAGAAAGGATTTGCAAACCATCCATTCTACTGCTATTTAAGTGCAACAGAGAAAATCCACAGCGAAAAGGCACAGGCCAAGAGCCTTTTTATTTTTAATATACATAAAAAAGGTGAGTATTATAACATGTGAGCAAGAGATAATGACAGGTGAATAAAAAGAAAGACAGCGACATATCTAGCAAAGTGTCAGATTGATAAATAAATGAACAAAGACAGGAGAATAAAAGGCTGTTATGAAATATATCAAATCTGATGTGATATGGATCGTGTTGTGGGAAGTTCAGTCTTCCTTTGCTGAGACAGGAGTCAAGGACAAACAGTTTGTCTGCGATTATGAGCTGTCCAGGCTAGTGAAATAAATACACCTGGAAGATGGGTCAGTCCTTCCCCCTGCCTCGTTTTCAGCACAGTGAGCACTCAGGAAGTTAATGCAACACAATCTATTTTGGGTGGCATTTCCAATGCAGAAAGATTACAAACTGGTTCTGAATGGATTACAGGCTCTCATGCAAAACTATGAAATAAAGAAAGCACAGTTCAGGCTGGACCCTCAAATCTGTAGAGGAGAAGCAGAGCTGAAAGCCAAATGAAGGGATTGTATTTTGCTATAATGGAAGAATGATTGGTTAAGTGGAAAGTGGATGATATGGAGAGGCGCACGTGGTGTCTTGCTGGAGAGAGCAGGAGGAACCAGCCAAGGAGATGCAATGGATCTTGAAAACAGAGAAGCTCATGAGAGTGTGGTGGATGCTCAGGAGATGTGGTCATTGGCCGATAGCAGCACCCTGTTCATCACATTGAGCAAAGCCAGGCCAAAAACATCAGGAGTGGGAGAGGGGCCCTGCTGCATTCCCTGGGCAGCAGTGACCCTCAGGGGAAAGCTTCTGATGTGGAGGATGGTGATGAAAGCTGTCAGCAAGTCAAACACTCCAGCTGGAAACTGAGGTACCAGTTTGGCCAGACCAGGCTCCAGTCCTGGCCTTTCTCCCATGGGAAAAGTGATGATATTGGGAGATTGGCATGAGTCAGCCCATGCTGTGGCCAGCCTGGGGCATCTGCTTCCCAGCTGGAATATAAAACTGGCAGAACTGACTAGAGGGGCAACAGCAGAGAAAAATTCAACTGGCAATATGCAGTACTCAATATTGAAGTGACTGAGGGTTACAGAGGTACCTGGAGAAGCAGGAATGAAGGACATCAAGAGGGACAGGAAAAGAAGCAGTGAAACAGACTTGGAGAGTGTCCTCATCCAGCTGTGGTGGTGGCTGTATTTGCAAATGAAGAGGGGCAGCTGTCCCAGTGGGAATGTCTGTGAGCAAACTTGTTCCCAAGGAACACAGGGGAGGATGGCTGAACAAAAAGGAGAAGATATTTGTGCTACAGTGCTTTTTGATGTCAAGAAGAATTTTCCCTCAATATTGAGAATAACGAATTTACTGGAAATTGTCCAGGCAGAACTTGGTGCAGGACTTTTGAAGAACCACTCACGGGACAGCAGCAGCCATCCTGGCAGCGATGGAAACGTATCCCCGAAAAACTCAGAAAGGATGTGAGGTTAAAAGGCTTGGCAGGAGCTGTGGACAAGGAAGTTTTAAATTTTCCAAACCTGGTTTCAAAGGTGGATCTTCCTGTGTCGAACTAGACCTGCAGTATCATAAACTGGTATAAGTGAACTAATTGTATTAGTGTTCCCTCACTCAGCATTACTAAAAATCTTGCTTTATTTTTTACACTTTTTTTTTATAAAAGCAAAACTAATAACAAATGCTGGCAGAGTGACAAACACAGGTCTGATCTGCTGAGGTCTTCTGACAACAGGATTCCTGTTTATCACTCACAGTCCCAGTTCCAAGGAGGAGGTTTCATTAAGAGACTCAGTAGAAAAATGTTTCTTTGTCTCTGTCAGCTCTACTTGCCAGCAATCACCAGGCAGGCAGCCTCCTCTATTAGGATTGCTTTCTGTGTCAAACACCTCATCATTAGAAAGTGAGGCTTGAATGTTATTCTTTAAGCCTTAGATCAACTGTGGAGGCTGAGATGTAATGGAAAAACCTGACGCTGGAAATTCTCGAGTCATTATCACAATTTATACTTAAAAGAGCTCCAGTTTTATAGCAAAAAGAAAAAAAAATCATTCATTTTAATCATTGCAAAGCTTATTAAAAGGTTTCGAAAATTATTTATTGCAATTCTGTACCAGTTCTAATTCACTCATTAATTCTATTCATCTTAAAACTAATTTTAAACTTTCAAAATTTACCATAGCATTTTGAAAAGTTAAAGTAACTTTCAAGATGAATAGAATTAATGTTTTCTTTCCCTCCTTACAAACTGTTTTCACCTTCAAATACAAACCATGACCATACCGTGCTAATAGCTGCAAATGTATTCTCTGTTTAAGGTTTCAAAACCATTACTTGACAGCTGACGTGGAACATAATTTCAGTCTCATTTTCAATCAGAGACAGTGCAGCCTCCTCCAGGAGCTGCAGCCTCCAACGTTTACTCCAGATATTTTTCCACAGCTGAGGATGAGAAGCTTTTTTATTCTCCTTCCTCCTGTATATTTTCTGTTTGCTCTGTGTTCCCTCTGAGCAAAGACCATTATAGATCTGTAGAGTCTGACATAGTTGATACACATTTGGAGCATTTTCTGTGTGGGGAACATCTGGTTCCTAAGAAAACAAAGAGTTATTTTCCTAATGGCTGCAGGAGAATGTCTGGGTTTAATCCACCTGTGAGAACTGATTATTTTTTAAACTTCATACCAACACACAGGAGGTGGATGCTTCCTGGATTCCATGGCATAACTGTGGCCTCAGCACTGCCAGAACTGGCCTTCATTTCCTAAATTCTTCAGGTTACAAAAATTTTCTCTGTTCCTTGCTAAATTTCTACAGGATCTAAGGAGCAGGTATTGTTCTTTCTTTCACTGAGCAATCCCAAATTCCTTCCTGAAACAAGGAAGATCTCAGCAGAAGTAGTTGGAAACTCTGTGAACAGACTGTTCTCAGTTTTGCATCACTAGGCAGGCTGCTGGGGCAGCGCTGTGGTGAAGGTGAATTCCTTCTAACACCAAAGATTTGCTGTTCTTTGTGGAGTGATTGCCCTCATCTGGAGATGCTAAAGGTCCTATATATGAACCCAGTTTTTTGATAAACCCCAAACTGCCTTTCTTCTGGCAGTGAGATTATTTGCAATAAGAGTTTCTGGAGCTTTGAGTGCTTTATTTTTATGTTCTGAAGTGATGATATGTCTGTAGCAAAAAGGCAGCAAGACCTTATTTCTGAGCAGCTTCAGGTGTGTACATGAGTGGTCTAAGATATATCAGTTATTTGGAAAGGTCTGATGGTAACATATAACTGCAAAACTGTTCTCATCTTGGATTTTGTAAGGTCACCACTGTGTTCAAGCTTGGTTCTCATCCTCTGCTACAGCTACAGAATGAAGAGGGTACATATATTGTGAACACAGAACTGCAGAAAGGTCCTTGGAGGGTGCATTTATTGTTTGAAACTAATCCAGGTGGGTTTGTGGGGTTTCTTGTGTTGTGTTTCTTCTGTGTTTTTTTGTTTGTTTGTTTTTTTTGTTGTGCTTGTTTTGTTTTGTTTTGTTTGGGGTTTTTTATATTTTTTTTAAGGGAATGAGTTTAATTGGTATAGAAAACTTCTAGTTTTCCAGAGGCTGACAGATATTACTGGAGAGGCTTCCCTTGGGTGGTTTAGGCAGTTAGAAATGCCAAAGAGATTCCCTTGCCATCCATAAACCACAAAGGTGAAGCTACATTTGGCCAAGCTTTCCCTCACATCCAAGAAAACACCCCTATTCTTGGTAGGAAGCCAGGAAGAAAACCTGAGAGAAGCAACGGGTAACAGTGCAATTAGAAAGTTCTGAGCAAACATAGATGGGGTTCCCCAACAGTCAAACCCTGAAGAAATTGGAACATAGTGTACCTGCAACTGGAGAGCAACAGGACCAATTCTGGAGAAGGCTCTGCAACTGGTGAACATAGAGGTCTTCCTCTATTACAGGTCCCCTGGGCTCCTTTGGCTCTGTAGTGGCCACTTCTGCCATGGCTAAATATGTGGGTTGTTTTCTGGTTGAAACCTCTTCCTGAAAGAAATGGGGACAAACCCCGTTTCTCCTTGTGGTGCTGGTCTGTTGGAGTGCTCAAAATTCATCGTGGCAAAGCATAACTCTTTTTTATGCTTGTGGTCACTTGCTTTGATTTTATATGTGGCAAGTCTGGCAGAGTGGGATATAGTGCAGGGGGCCCCCAGTGTTGTCAGGGAATGTATCTGAGCGAAGCATTTTATGGCTTGGCTTGATCTATTTCCTAGCTGGAATATTTCCACCAGCTTCTTTTGGCCAGGCCTGAGGCTCCAGCTTGTGGTTTCCGTATTTTTCTTCCCCTGAAGACTCTCATCCTCACTTGGAGGAAGGCAGGAGTGCAGAGAAAGATGCTGCTTTTGTGCTTTCTGCATGTTTGAGATGAAAGTTCCTGCTGTTCCTCTCTGCTCCGCGTACAGATTTTTCCAGGAGAGAAGTGGATGGGGCAGATTGCCTTTAGCACCAAGATTAAGTGGATCCTGCTCGGCAGCTGCCACAAAGTTTGCTCCTGGGAAAGGAAATAGAGGTCTAATGCAAGTGAGCACACCTGAGCTAGCTGAATCTCCCTGGCAGAGAGACACAGCCTGGGAAGATGTGGCAGGAGGCTCCAGCAGGCTGGATGTACCAGGTCAGTATCTCAGCTCCCCAGTGGGTTTCCTCTCCAGGTGCAGTCCCTGATCATGATCAGGAGTTCAGGTTTTGTATCATACATGAAGCTCAGCCTCACCTCTGAAAAAGCAGCAACCCAGCTAAGAGGATAAATACTTCTTCCCTGTGCCAAAAAAAAATGGTTGTAGTTGATGCTACACTGACGTGTCTGGTTTTCCCCTGCCAGCTGCCTCAGCATTGCAGCAGACATGGGGGCAAGCACCCATGAGGAGGATTGATGTCACCTCTCCTGAGTTTTGTAAGTCTAAACCTTGGCTTCATGCTCAAAGATCTGCTTCCACCTGAAAAATTTCTGTTGCAAAACAGATTTTAAGCAGTGTTTGCAATGGGGATGGCAGACGCTGGCAGCCTCAGAAGAAGAAGACATGCTGCTGGATTGAGAAATGGGTCTCCAGCTTTATGCCTGATTGGGAAGTTTGAAAAAAAAAAACAAGCCATAAAAGGGATTATGATGCTGTTTTTCAAGCCAAAAATGCATGCAGTAATTCAGACATGAGGAAAGCTGTCATTGCCTGTGGCAGCTTAAGGAAACTGGCCAGACAAAGGAAGCTCTGGGTGCTGAGGTAACCCAGGGAAGAGCCTTAGAGTGACTCTCGGGCATCTGCCAGGTCAAGAAAAGCCACCAGCTGACTTCCAGAGGCCTTGGATGGGATCCAGAGTTACAGCAGTGTCTGATCCCTAAGCTGCTGGGTGGTTGAGGACAGCTTTGTGATTTAGGATGGCCTTTGCAGTTCAAAGTGTTGGCATTGAGTGGTAAATGTAGTTTAGCCGGATGATGCATTTCCTATTTCAGTTTCTTATTTCAATTACAAACACTGGCTCCATACCACCATTACTAAACTGAAGGCTTTAATATTAAAGGCAAAAAAGTGTCAAAAAGTGAATGAATTGATCTGTCACTCATACAGACTAAGTGTCCAACTCATCAGTCTGAAGCCAAAAGAATAACCTGAACCTCTGGATCTGTATGTCCAAATGCACAATAACAACTGCCTAATTCCCTTTGAAGAGTAGCCATAGGACATAAGGTTTGATTTTTTTATGAGAATTCAATGGGAGTTACTTGGAATGTACTGCAAGAAAATGGGACTGAGAAAACAGAAACCCAATGTTTGGGAGACAGAGCTGGTAGATAAACTTATATTGGATTTGTGCCTCTTTCTGTTTAAGAAATGTGGCCCTTACCATGCCACTGGTTTTTAAGCAAAGCTCTCCATTGATTTCAGAAGGAGATGACCCTATGTATTTACCTACTCTGATTTGGTTATTGACTTTTAATAACTTTACAGATACTAACAAGGCAGAATGCCAGGACATTGTTGTCGCAAATTTAAGTCAGGAATTCCCTGTGAAAGCTCATCTGACACTGCCTAAATACCTCACCTTCAGTAACCACCCCTCAAAATGCAAATTGTTCTGCTCTCCGGGTGAACATGTACGTTTTTTTCCCCTGAGTGATCACCTATCCATCAGAAAATTGGGAGTGGGAGGGGTGCAGGACAGGCTGATTCTGCAAAGCTGTCTGCTAAAGCCCTGATTACTGTTATCAAGCAAAGAGGCAGTCCAGTTTAAGCTGCTAAGGTTTCTGACGAGCAACAGGTTATAATGAAGGAAGGCAGAGGAACGTGTGAATGAGCGACTACAGACTCTGGTAAAGAGCGGATTACACTGAAGGTACGTTCCAGGGAAGGAACTGCACATTTCAGAGCAAGGCAGCAAATGGGCTTAAAAATAATCAGAAATTTTTTTTTCCCTCCCAATCCAACAAAGATAGAGAGTGTAAGATGCTTGTGGAGGGCAGGTCAGCACATCAAACAGGCTCTGCTCACACTGCTGGGAGCAGTGAAGGAAGGATTCTGCCTGCCTGGGGTGAGTCAATGAGGTTAAAATGTGTGCTTTTACTAAACTGGTCCTAGTGGCATGTGGGTGCTTGGCTGTGTATCTGCCCAGCATCTCCCCCAGGCACAACATAGTTGCCTCCTCCTTGGCCTCATTGCATTCTCTTGTTGCAGCAGTTGTTGTCTCAGCAGTTCTTTGGTGATTTCAAGTCCCTGAATAAGTCAAAGGAAGATGCTTTGGATATCCTTCTCCTTTCTAAGATTTGCTGGAAATTTACTGTGAGGAACTGCTAAAGCTGAGATTTGTACCACAGGGGCTGCTTGGTGGTAACTGCCCGTGGAAGGGCTCTTTCCCTGGGGTAAATGCATGGCTGCTTCCCCTGCGGCAGTTGAATAAACCACATTGTATCTACTGTAAGGCAAAATTGGGTGCATGAGTATGGGGTGAGATTGCCACAATTGCAGTCCAAATCCCATTTTAGCTGGATGTATCTGTTCTAACAGCTATGATATAGGAATCAGTTTGGTTTATGTTGAAGAGAAAAGCCTCCAAATGGTTCAAAATCCAGGAGAAAGACTGTTTTTTGCTCCTTTTACACCATGAGGATGAATGTAGCAATGTCAAGATACACCCTTTACTAGCCAGAGATAAGACAGTGCCCTTTGCTGTCTGAAGATTGTGCAGGGCTTGCGTTCTTGTCAAACGAAGGAGGGATGCAGCATTCCTCTCTCTACTGAGCCTTTGAGCAGGCACTGATACATTTATAAATGGCATGTGATAAGCTCTAAAAACGCCACTTTGAAATTGAACCCAGAGAAGTGTGAACCGTCTCAAACAAAAGTGATTCACCTTGGTCACTTGACAAGCACAGAATTTCTGACAACGGGAAGAAAACCGAGGCAGTACCAACCTGTCAGGCTCCCCAAAAGCTCTGGTGGAGACGGAGCTCTCCTGGTCCCCACTGTCCCTGCAGAGCCTTTGCTCCTGATTTGGCTGTTCCCTCACTGATGGGAAGGATGGCTATGAGCAGGGAGCAGAGCTCAGGATGCAGCAGCAGCATCCAGGGCAAGGCACAGATCTGACAACTGGCTCTGCATCGATGACTTGCTTGGCTCTGCCAGGCATCGATCCCCCACACTGGGCACCCCTGCCCTGCAAGCTCCCTGCTTGTCACAGGGAGCAGGTGAGAAGCGCCCTGCACACAAACTGTCAGACGAACACAGAATGCATCTTCCTCGTGAATTGGACAAAGTTTCAGCTCTGCTGCAACTCTGGTTATTGCTGGTATTGAGTCTGGGCTGTCACAGCCTCGAGAACTGGGGTTTATAATACACTCTATGCACGGTGTCACCCTACTGGAAAGAGGCTCATCAGAACACGGCATGTCAGTTGTCACTTCACTGGGAACAGGTGAAACCCTATTATCAGTACACTGTCTACAGACTTCTCCTGCATCAGAAAACAGCTCATCGGTGCACTGTGTACAAAGATGTCACTCGTTTCTGTTGAACTACAGGCTGTTCCTGTGGTGGGGAGCTGCATGATGAGTACAGAACGTAGGAACAGTGGGTGAGGGAGCAGCCTGGGGCTTTACTGGGAGGATCTTATGTACATTGGGGGACAGGCAGCAAAGTGTGTAGGGGAATGGGACAATTTCCTAAAGACCAGGACCTGGTTTGCCTCTTTTGTGTCAGATCAGGGTGCCTAACAGAGACATCCCAATAAGCTGCTCTGTGGGGTTGTGGTGATGCTACCGAGAGCATGGTTTGACCTGTGCCGTGCAAGAAGAAACACAGTCTGAGGTCCGAGACTTGCTGGACCATTGCTCCTTCTGATCCTACCAGCAACAGCTCAGTCTAGTGCTGGTACCAAGAGTAGCAGCTTAGAGCCTGCAGAAGGCATCACTCTGTTTAGCTAAGTCCTCCTGAATTCTGCATCCCTCTGCAGATGTTCTCCTTCCTGTCTTCTCCACTTCTCCCCCAGCACCACTCTGCTAATTTCTCAAGTGGGATACACTAATCCCATATTTCTCTGATAGTTTCTTTCTCCAAAGCTGTCTCGTAAGCCCAGGTGCCAGCCCCCCCGCTTCTTCCCCCGACCAGGGAAAAGAGATGGCGAACGGCTTTCTCTTGATTGTGTCGATGGGAGATGATTTTCAAGGTGAAATTTCTAGTTCAGTTGAGTCACTTTCATTCAAGGCGATGAGCAAAATGTCACCCCCACACTGAACCACACTCAGTGCGCTGTTCTCCTATTGCATTTAAATTTACTCCACTTTTCCTTTCTGACACCTGTTTAAATCAATATCTTCCTCTCCAGGTCGTGGGCAGAATGTGCCTGGTCTCTCCGCACAGCGCTTCTCAAATCCACTAAAATCAACACAATAATTGAAATATTTTCAAGCTGATTACACCGCTGCCTGAGGCTAGGCTGGTTGCTAAGGGTAAGCTCCCTGGTTGCTAGGGGGAGTAAATCATCTTGCATTATTTGATTTTTGTTATAGATATGAAACCGCTACTCCCTCGATTAAATGTCTCTCAGTCTAACACCTATGGGACCTGGGGAAAGAGAAAAGAAAAGCAGCAACCTTGACCCTGTCAAATAAATATCTCTAACTTTTCCTGTCCTCCGGCTTCCAAACCAAACCTGTCTACTGATTTTTTTATTTATTTTTTTTTTATTTTTTATTTTTTTTAACCTGACTTTAAATAACAAAGCTGTGGGGACAAGCAGATGAAGAGAGGAAGAACTGTCTGTTCCATTAAAGGATCTCTCAGCTTGGCTAAACACTCTCTATTTACTCCAAACACATCATGATGGGAAGCTACAAGGATCTAATAGCCTTGAAGATGTAGAATTGCACCAATTACAGTTCCTATTCAGCTCATGGCTCATGAGACATCAGCTGAAATCACAGGGCCAAATCCCACTCCTATGTCTGCACAGTGCAAATCTGGAGCATCTCTGTGGCAGGGAAGGATTTCTCCAATTTTTTGAGGTTGCACAGGAGTGGAATCCCATTGGACACCACAGAGGTGAGGTGTCCAGGAGCCTGAGTGTGTGCAGGGGACTTTGGTGGTGGAGCAGGAGTTCCTGTTGCATTATTAATAGGAAGCATTATGTGAAGCATATCCCTTTGCCATGGACATTTTAAGGAGCCTCAGTTCCTCCTGTGATTTCATTATTCTCTTAGTGGAACCAGCTCCTGGGTGAGAGTATTATCACTGTAGGGTCCCCCCCAAAACTGCTCAGAAGTTAATGTGACCCAGTAAATCCATTACAATCCACTGGCAGGGCCAGAGGTACAAAAGCCTCTTCTGCCATTTGGGCTGGAAATAACCAGTAGCCCAGGATGTTTCGAAGCATAAGGTTATGGAGGGGAGCTGACTTGATATAAAGTCTTTTTCCATTCCTCAAACCTCTTGTTAACTCTCACAACTAACTGCACTTGGCCTTCCCAGCACTGTCCAAAGTCCTCCTTTTTAGGTGAGAAAACTGAGGTACAAAAGTTGTAGTGAAGCAATTTGCCTCAAGTTGTGCAACTAAAGTCCCACTGATACTTTCTTCCCCCTGTTACTCTGCCGTTGCCTGGAGAGGCACGTGTTGGGGACCTCTGGCTCCTTGCCCTTTGCAGAAGGCCATATCCTTCCCTCCCTGAATTTATTTCTCAAAGGCCAGGTGTAACACATGATGGACAGGAAAAATAGCAATGTAAATACTGTAAACCTTTTAGTTACACCTATATGCAACAGCAGTATCTCCTCTGGCAAGTCACCTGGTCCCTCAGCTGGAAACAGGGGTGCAAATGCCATAAAGTAAGTGATGTCAAGAACTTCAAAAGCTGTGGATGAAATAGTTGCACAGAGGCATTAAGGTACTCAATGCAGACCCTGGCAGATGAGAGGCTGGAGATGAGCAGCATTGTTAGCACAGATGAGCCAGGCCAGGCCAGGCCAGGCTCTGCTGCTCCCTTTGAGCTATGCCAGTCACAGTGATGCTTTTTGGGATTATTGGTCAGCACATGTGGAGACACACACGGCACAGAGGAAAGGGGTCATCAGGAAAGCCTTGTAAACCTGGAGGACACACCTCTTCCCACCTGGCTTTCTGTTCATATCCTTGTTTCCCAAAGTTTGCAGGCAGGATCCCTCTGTGGGGCACCTGCACCTGTGCCACACATTTAGCGGGAAATGCCTGCAGCATTAAGAGCATCACAATCTAAATGATTAATTGTTTAGTATATTGCAAGCTGGTTACCCCTCCTGGATGTGCCATGTAACAAATGGAGTCAGCAGAGATCTCACAGTAGCAAGCTCCTTGTTTGATTTTTAGCCAGCCAGTGCTGATGGTTTGAGCTTACAATTACAGCCCGGTGCTGCCACCACCTCCTCCAGCAGCAGCCTCACTGGTCCTGGGCTTGATATGAGATTTGGAAGTGCTGCTGAAGGGTGGGAGGCAGCCTTCAAATACAGGTGTGTAACAGGGACCAGGGTAGATGCTTAATTAAACTGTTGCTTTTTTTATTAGATGTATGAAGGCTTGAAGTAAAACCCCAGGTATTTAACACGGTGGAAATGCTCCACACCGGACATACAATAAACACACTTAGGGGGTGTGACGTGGGGTTTCACTTACATACCTAACCTTCTTAAAATCTTCATTAAGTATAATTTCTATTTCAATATTGTACAGTTCACATTTTATGTTAAGGTTCCATTTATAAATAGTTTATAAAGATTAATAGATGTTTTAATCAATAACTAATCAATAGTTTAGTGACAGGAAAGCCCAGGAGTGGGAATTGCCCCCGGGGTTGCAGGCATTTTGCTCTGGTTTGGTGACATTTGACCCTTGTTCTGGACTGGGACCCAGGACCAGTGCTGTCAATAGTAGTGGGATGCAGCACTTCTCTGATCACTGGTGGTAATACCCTGTGGTCACAGAGGATCTGGGCTGGGCTCTAAGTAACCCACATTTCAACCAGGGGTCTTGCTAGGGAAGACAGCCCCAATTCTTGTCCCCCAGTCTCCTGAGAGGAGGGCAGCTCAGCTGTGGTACAGGGCCCAGCAACCCTGTGGGTCTGTGGGGCCAAGTGGTCCTTTCTGTGCATCTCAGCACTCACTGGAATTTCTGAGAAAGGTCTGTATTTTGTATGTGAAGAATGTATTTTGTTGAAACATAGTTACGATTTTTTAAAAGATTCTTCTGAGATATAGCTCTGTATTTTTTTAATCTATCTTTTTATCATACACCTTAAGACTCGTGTTCACATTGGCACTAGAAGGAAAATGGAATTGTCTCCTAAAAGAATACAGTCAATTTAAAGAAAGACAAATATTAATGTTATATAAATTGATTGATCAGAGGTTTCCAAAGCAGAGAGGTATGTGCCTATTCCCCCTAAATATCAGGAGGAGCTGTGTGTCTAATTCCCATATGAGTCAAACTCCTTATACAAAGCTTCAAGAACAGACCCTCTAATTGAATATTAAGGGACTTTTTCATGAGTTCTTCTTTGTGTACCATGATCATGGTAATTCAACTGGTAATGCTCAAATGACAAAACAAGCCCTCAGCAACTTGACCACCCTGGAAACCAAAGTGAAGCCATTTAGCAAAGCCCAGAGCCAATGTCTTTGCCTCCAAAACCTTATCTGCATGTGAATTTTTGAAGAACTTTTCCATTTTTAATGGCCAGAAATATCTGCCTGCTAGACTTTAACTACAACTGTACCCAAAGCCCGTCTGTCTAGCAGCAGGTGGGCTAGTGAGAGTCACAGTCCTGCTGGGATACAGCCAGCTGTTCCCAGGAATGAATCTCAAGTAAATTAACAAACACCACACAAACCTGTCAATTGAATCATTCTTGATTACTGTAAATGCTGGGCTACCCATTAAGGAGCTTCTCCCTCTGTGCAGAATGAATTTTTTTATGTATTGAGTGTGTAACTGGGGCAATGACACCCCAGCCTCTGGATGGAGGGTCCTTTAGGGCCCATGGGGGTAGCCAACTCAGACAAATGAGTTTGAAGTGGTGGAGACACTCAAAGTGATTTCCTCACATCTCTGAAGGTTCTATGGGCTTTCAAAGGGCTCACAAGCCATTTGGGTGCAGGTCAAAATTTTATTGTCCAGTATCAGGCACATCTCCCTCTTTTTCCTTTTGAAGGCTTCTGCTAGGCAACGGTGTGGCCTCCAAGTGGGTCAAAATCCAGGACACCCCCACATGCACCAGCCATTTTCCACTTAGCAGGAGTACACTGGAGGGAGAACATCACCTCTGTGGATGTGAGTGCTGAAAACATGCTGTGTTGAAGGTAGGAGAGCTTCTGATTCCAGATAACAGCAGTTTATAGAGGCTTGTAGACATCATGTAATAATCAGGGCTCTGGGTGAGCAGCCGAAGGTCTTGGCTCAACATCTGTCTGCCTGATAGTTGGTTTTTCACTTGTGCTCTGATGGTGTGTCCAAACCTACTGCGTGAAATTAAGGACCTCCTCTCGTGGGTGGAATGGCAGCTAAATCCCTGACTGCAGGCAAAGCTGTGGCAAAATTCAGCCGAGGTTGTCTGTGCTGCCTGCTGCGGGTGAGGGGTGTTCTGGAGGATGTGGGAGAGCTGCAGATGACCAAGCTGCCTGAGCAGCAAAGAAACAGGGGTTTAAGGGCAAATGGAGTGAAAGTGGGTAGTGGAGAAGCACAGAGGAGAGAGACTTGAGAGGGCTGGAGGCTGCGAACTGCTGCCAATAATAGTGACTTGGAAACAACAGAAGGGAAGGCAAAAACACATTAAAGAATGGAGAAAATGGACTGTCAAGAGATAAGAGATTGAGAAAAGAGAGGATGTGATTTGGGAAAAGCTGGAGGGGACACTGCTGATGGTGAAGGGAATTGCTGTGAGGTGCTTAAGAGTGGAGGATGAAGAGGACACCAAAACAACTGTCCTGGACACAGAGCAAGAGCTGTGGATCTTACTGTCACCTTCCCCTGGTCAAGCAGTGGTCTGGCCAACTGGCAATGCTCCCCTCTGAGCTGTATGAAATGTGTCCCACTATCTACAGTCTCTAGTGTAGGCTGGTGCAGAAGCTTGGACCTGTGGAGAGAGGTATTGGATGTCTGTGTAAGACATCACCCATATCTATCTGACTGCTGGCAATCTTCAAATTAGAAATGGCCTTAAAACTGGTTGATACCTTGCTTAAGTAGCATTTGGTCAATGTCCCTGTTTGTTCTTGTTGCTGGTGATGGAAAAGAGCAAGGAGTAGTGCAGCAGTGCCTTAATCCTATGCAGCAGAGCACATTGGGGTAAACCGAGGTTGCTCCTGTGGAGGAAACATCCTGATCCATGCAGCACAACAGATGCCTGGGCAGAATGGGGAGCCCGTGCAGGACTGGGACCACTCCTCACCTTCCCTGTGCAGGGCTCGTTTTGCAGGATGGTTGTTACTGCATTGGTGGCAAAGAGTGAAGGCATAAGTGGGATGTGCTTATGGCATGTGCCAAGCTCTTGGTCTCTGTCTCCAGTCTCCAGGCCTGATCTTTTGTAGGGTCTTCACAGGGAGTTTCAGTGCTGGGGCTGGTTTTGGGCAGCCTGGGAATATAAACTTGTCACACCCCTAACTGACAATTGAACCTCAATTTAACTCTCTGCAAGTCAGCAGAATTAGCTCTGGTTTTTTGCTTGTGTAAGGACACAATCTGAATCACACCGATGCCAAGGACTCACAACCAGAGCAGCCCCACTGACTTCAGTGAGAGCAGGATCCATCTCAGTATGGAGGATTTGGCTCCAGTGAGTGAGTAGGAGAGGGAGCGTGGCCGTAACCTCATCAGTGGTAAATCTCTGTCGATCTGGATATTAGCACTGTGTTTCCCCAGCTGTGTCAGTGTATGTGTTTGTGTATACAGACTCAATTTATGTCATTTTGTAAGCAGGTACGTGTTTGTGCCAGACTCTGCGATTTTGTGAAAAGCATGCTCACATGTTTGGATAGATTTAATAACAGCATGCATGTGTGTATGTTTATATTTAGACAGGCTCATGGGAAAGGCTTAGCAGACAGGAAACAGCGTTGGGATGCCCTGGCTGTGGAGGGGTTCTGGAGGCTTCCAGCTTGGTGTGGCAACTGGGTCTGCTCCTGCCCATGTGTGTGACATTCCTGACTGTGTCCCCTCCTTCTTGAATGGCTGGGATGGTCCCATACATGGAGGCAGAGGATTTGTGTGCATGATTTCAGCACTGGAAGTGAGACATATGCCTATGCCATTTGATTTTGGTGGGTACCTTGGGAAGTTGTATTTGCAAGATTTCCAATGGGCAGATATAGAAGGATGATGTTGTTATGGACCCGTAACAACCTCCCTTCGTGTCCTCCAAAATTCAGGATGGCGTAGACAATGTGGCCATTAGTGCACAGATGAGTGTGTACTACTGATCTACACAGCGCCAAAATGGTTTTTATGCCATTCCTGACTTGTTCCTGCAGCATATCCCAGGTGCAGGGTGCTTCCCCACACATCCCGGTTTAACTGATGCACAGATCACTTCCCAGCATATCCCAGTATAGCCAAGGCACTACTTGTGGTGTTAAGCAAAACTCTGTATGATCACGAGGTTATCCACAGTCGGTCTGACATACACTGAGACCCATTTTTGGGCTGGAGACAGCAGAGACACTGGTTGTTCACTGACACGCGTGGTTTCACACCCCACGCCTGGCAGCAGCTGTGTTGCACTCACAGACACGTTTCCAGGGCTGATCTGTCTGTTTTTGAAATACCTGCGCTCACCTCATGGCTTTTTGCACACGGTGGCCCAGAGGGGTCGCAAACGGGGTCTGCCATGGGATGGCCTCCGGGTGGCTGTTGCTGGCGGGGTGCTTTGGGGGCAGGGGTCTCTGCTGCGTTGCGCAGCTGCTGCGGACACAGGCATCGCACCCCTGCGCCCGAGCCCCGCCACCCCCTCGTTTGGCCACCGCCCTGACTTTTGTCCTGCCGTTTGACATCTGTGACTTTTAAGGAGACACATCCCCAGCGCTGGGCTCCGCTCGGCCCCGCCACGCTGGGCTGCCATCCAGCAGCATCTGCCAGCCCCGGCCCTGACACCACCGCAGCCGCTGCCGCTGGCACCCCCATCCCGCCGGCTCCCCGCTGCCCACCGGCCCTCCGCGCTGGCGGGCAGTGAGTGGGATCAATAAGACACCTCCGACTCCTCTATTTACAAACTAGCTGCCTTCAGCAGCCAGGCTGTTTAAGCACTTCATTCCCATTCAGGAGGGCCATCTGCTGCCTTTTGCTGTAAGTCTCTCTGAAAACCTCAGCCTTGACAAGCTCGAGATATGTCAGCGCAGTTATCAGCGGAAAGCAACATCTGCCGTGCCTGACACCCACTATTGTAGGCCATTTAATCTGTCCCCCTCCTCCCTTTAACTGCAGACAACAGCTCCCTATATTATATTTTCCCACTCAATTAGCACTATCATCCTGCTGAAATAGAGGCCAATTTACCTTTAATGACATCATTGTTAGGAGAGTGGCAGCCCTGGCCGGTGGCTGGCGGGAGGCAGCCCGTCTCCCCGGCTCACGGGCGCTCGGGCAGCCTATCCGTGCTGCCTTCACCCCGACCGCAGACATTGTTTCCGACAGTTCGCAGAGGCAGTGTGGCGGAAAATTGAGTCCAGATTCATTAGTTTTTTTTTTTCCTCTCTGCTCCCCCTCCTCTTTTTTTTTT
>VXBA01001410.1:122827-261834 GCA_013399895.1 Serilophus lunatus | reverse complement strand
TTTTTTTTTTTTTTTTTTCCGTCGTGCACTGCTCAAGTCAGTTAAATTGATACATTTCCTAACAAAATTGAAGTGCTTTGTGCTGCCAGCGGAAAGCCTGGTGACCCTGCGCGGCCCACCGAGCAGCCAAAACGAGTTGATGGATCCATTAGGCCGCGCAGAATGCCTTCCCCCTCTGCCTCCGCTCCTGAGTGACACTGTAAATCTGAACCAATTTCAGTCCCTAATCATCATTACAAACCCCTCCACTGTTCATTTATTACTCTACAATTCTAATACAGCACACGACTGGGTCAGTGCACGGGGAGCCAGCACGGCTGCAGAGACAGGCTTAAAGAGACCATAATCCTTGCCAGGTTTTATCGGGGAAGCAAACCTGATTTGGCCCTCCCCAATCCCCACATGCTGTCCCCTGCCTCTGGCCCAGCGATCAGATGATGTCTGCCTGGTCCTGTGATGGAAACACAGGCTCCAGAGCTGGGAGGAGCTGGGGGGAAGAGGGGAAGTACACATCTGAAGGATGCAGGAACCATGGGATGCCACAGGAACCCCACAAGGGATGGGGTGCTGCTGGAAGGCTGGCACAGGTGCTCTGACCTCTCAGCAATGGGATGGACAGGTGTCCAAAGGATGCTGCAACTGTGCAACCATGTAAAACAGCTGTGCAAAGAGGGTATTCGGGTAGATGAGAAGCTGGCACATGGCTGAGAAGGACCATGAGGATGGGAAATGTTGAGAACCAGGGACTTAATGAGATTCTCCACCAGTTTGGATTAGAAAAAGGACATCTTTTTGCATCTGAAAACCTTCAGTGGATGTCCTTACAGGGATGGCTCCTCCAGGCAGAGGTCAGTAGAGAGGCTGGTGGGACTGAGGTGATGCCATCTCACAGCTGCTTCCCACATGGCCAACCCTGCTCCAAGAGGTGCCATCCCACTCCTGCTGGCTTGGTGAAACCTCACCCTGGCTGCTGGCTTCCATGTTTGATGTTGATTGAGTGCTTGACCTGCTAAGTGTGTTTGTGTGCCTGGATCGAACATTTTTCCAACAGGATGCAGAAGTATTTTTTCATTTGATTTGATGTGTCTGATTTTTTACCCTCCCTTTTTACCAACATGCCTATCAACATCTCTGTAGGTGCTGAGGCAATCAAAACACATACATGGTAAATCAGATTAATGGCACAATCAGACATGACTTGATGTTCCTGGGATTGCTTTGGGTGAGATCAGCAGTGGCTGGGGCACTTGTTGCTGGAGCAGGATGGGCTGCTTCCTGGGACAGGCTGATCCTCTGTGGGAGATGGGCTGGAGAACTAAGGTAAAAGGGGTGAGCAGAGTGCAGGCATCCCGACCCCCAAGTCTAATTAGAAGTTGAGCAGGAGAGTATACAACCAAAAAACTTGTGGCTGAAATATTTCTTCCTATGTGAGCTTTATCTGGGATGGAGGGGTTCTATGGAGGGTTGCCCTTGTTTGATGAGACAAGGGAGCAAGAACGACAGTCTTACAAAGGACTGATGGTCAAATCCCTCTTTGCAACTTGCTCCTTCAGTGAAAGTCTAGGTAGCAAGTGTGCACCTGATGGGAAAGTCTGGTGCCTTTGTTAGGATACCAGAACCTGAGTTTGCAGCAATGTATCTGCCTTGATGATCAGGAGGATGTCAGCCTCCAGAAGGTGTCAGTTTTTCTGCCGGTGATAACCAAAATGGGGCTTTTTCTGCAAGTCATGTGCCAGATGTGCATTAAACTTCCTGCTACAGGGTCCCAGGCTCGAGGTCAGCCTGACAGCTGCTGAACTGCACCAGGGCTGACCGACAAACCTTGTCATCCCTGACTGGCATGGCCACCTCAGCTGCCTCTCACCGTCCCAGCAAAGCTTCCCAAAGTTTTCTCTGTCCACAGTTCTCATTAAGAGCAGCAGCAGAGATCATCATAAAAATGAAACAGTATTAAAAATATATATTTGAAAGAGCAGTCCTGAGGCTAAGGGAGGTTGGTGGTGGGGTTTCCAGCAGGGATTTAATCAGGGTGAACAACTCTTTGCTTCAAAAATAGTCTTGGTGGCCTTCATCTCTTGTCTAAGACCCAAATCAGCCCTGGGGCAGTATCAGCTTATTTGCAAGGTGGAGAGGAGAGCAGCACCTTGGCACCACTCCTATGGAGCAGTTTTTTAGGAAGGTCCCTATTTGAGTTCTTACAGGTCAATCTGTGGTTGAATCTCCCTGTTCCCAGTACCCCCATGTACCATATTTCTGTGGAGTTGAGCCAAACGCTGGCCCTGTGACGCAGATTCCTGTATGTCAATGTGTTGGCCCTTGGCATTTCCTCTCTGTTTACAGCCCATCCAATTCCTCTCAATCCACACTGTTGTTAATGCCCATATCTAAGGCAGTCCGGATTAGTTTCTCAAGTAGCATTTTGCAAGGATCAATATCAAATGCTTTGTTGAAGTCTAGATGCATTACATCTTCTGTAAGACTTTTCATCCACTAATTTTGTAATTTGATCAAAAAAAAAAAAAAAAGAAAAGCTATCAAGTTGGTCTGGCATGACTTGCTCTTTATAAGGCAATGTTGCTTATTGCTCATGATTCGGTTGTCCTCTAGGTGCTTTCAAACATGCGCCAAACAGCCTATTAATGCCTTCTGTGGCACTCTGGGTTTGACAAAACTCATCCGAACCTGCTGCTCACACAACTGGGTTCAAGCATAGCTCACTGGCAGCTGCAGGGACATATGTTTGCCATGCACGTCAAGGGCCTGATTCATCTCTCACACCAGCATAAGGTAGGAGTAAGTCAGCTCAGTGGTGAGCTCGAGATTCCAGAGGCAGGTTTGGTGCTGCAGATGTTGTGTTGCTATTGCAGGCAGTATTCCTGAACTTGCTTTTATCTGCTGTTTTCCACCATGACCCACAGGATCAGATGTAAGGGTTTCTCTTGGGGCAGTGGGGTGGAAATCGCTGGCTACATAACCAGTATTTTACATCACTCAACTGGATGGTCCAAACCTTTGGGTGACTGATATAAATTCTAATGTAAAGGCATTTGGGCTGTGTCCAAATAAGTCCTGGTAGAATGCCTGCTACAGAAAACATGAGAATAAATATTTTGCAAGAGTGTGTTAGCATTTCTTCTGCTCTGATCATGAAAACATAGTCCTGGTGTTTCCTATACCATAGCCTGGTGCCTGGTCCAGACCTCCTTCCACTTCCTTTCATTCAATTCCAAGTCCCATCATCATCATCATCATCTGATGATGATGATGATGATGATGATGCACTGTGCTGATGTTATCCCAGGGACTCTCTGAATAGAGTCATTGGATTGTGTATTGGCATTGCCAGGTCCAAGGGCACACTCCTCTCTCTCATTTCAGTGGAGCAAAGATCATGGTCATGATGCTGAAAGAGCCCAAGAGGTACTGCAGCCTCTGTGTTGCATTAGCTGTGTTTCCGTTGCCTACAGAGCTCTGCTGCTGTATAAATAACAGAGCTGACACAGCATCTTTTGGGATATGTTTTCTACAGTTTCATAAGACCTTCAGTAGCTGTGTGATGGTGCCTCAGTTCAGCCAGCCTTCCCATGATCTATAACTCTGACAGCTCAGGAGGCTTTTGAGGGATACAGCATACAAGAGTGAATTTCCAAAGTATTGCATGGGCTTGGGGTTGTACTGCTCCCTGCTGACTTCCCAGGCTTGTGCAGTACTGCAGTACTCTGAGAATTAACTCCTTAATGGCACAATACTCAAATTGCACAGCCCAGGGGAGAACATCCAGCACAGTGGGACTGGTTGCAGCACATGCTGCTGGTACAGCCTGCTGGCCAAGCAGCCTCGCTCTGGCTGATGGTCCAGCTCTGGCATAGCCCTCCAAAGCCTGCTATGGCTCACAGTTAAGCCAAGGAAAAGATTAATGGGACTTGTAATCTCTTCCAGCCTCCCAAGAGATTAAAATAGTTTGTTTCACTGCTGGAGCATAATTTTGAGAAGGGAAAAATTAGTCTAAGGAGGATCATGGTGAAGGGCCTTTAACAGTGTGATTTAGAAGGTTCATCTGACCCAGGGTGCTGATGATCCTAGTCTAGTCGAAAATACACTGTGAACCAAACTACTTATTCCTCTTCCTGCCTTGTGCCTGAGATTTTGGATGGATTTCATGGAAATGAAAGGCAAACAAAATCCATCTATGGGCATGAGGAAAATCTGTAAAAATGGATACACCTCTGAAAAGCTCAGAAACAGATGACTTCTCTGTTAATTTTCCCTCAGACATGCATTTTCTCCACAAATAGAAAGGTTCAAGACAAGCTCATCCAGAAAGACTGAGAACCTTTCAAAAACTAAGAATTTCTGGACAGGAAAATCTTTTACATTTATGGACACCAGCATATTCAAGTGTTGCATGACAATGGCAAGCAATAACCAGCGTCTCGCCTTATAAAGCAGATGTGAGGGAATGATATTATGACCTTCATTCATCGTTAGCAGTGATTATCATGTGTTAGCCCAAAGATGGTCCCTAAAGGTCATCCTTTTCCCAATGGAAGTCCTCACCTTCTGTTTCTGGGAGCATTGCTTTGCTGTTTCCTGTTGCAACACCCTGATCTTGAAGCAGCTTTGGATGGTGCTCTCAATGGTCATCAGGAGAAATGCTGCAGGTGATGGAGAGATGCATGGTGAGCATGGGGAATCCCTTTTGGAGCAAGAGTCTACAAGTGCAGAGCCCAAGAGGGAGCTGCAGAGTGTTTAACATGACCAAATTAACCCCTGTAGACAGGCAAACACTTGTTTACAGAGCAGAGAAAAACGGAGATGGAAATTTATGGTGTCATTAAAAGAACTTCTCACCTGGAGTACAGAGGAGAGGAAAGAGATAGCAATATTTCCCACTGAAAGGAGGAAGAAAAGCTCTTAACAAATCAATACCCTTATTTAGTCAATAAACCCACAAAACAACCCCTCCAGGGGATAAACATATAGAAAATTCACAGCTTGCAAACAGGCAGGCTCCGATTCTGGCCTTTGACAAGGCAGTTGCAGTAAACGCGCTGGTCTCTCTCGGTCACAGGGAATTCAGAACAGGGCTGGTCTTTTGGGAGCACATGGGGCCAGGGGAGGACTCAGGCTGGAGCTGTGCACCTGGGAGCCACAGAGAAGAGGTGAAGGGTCTTGAGAGTGCCTCGTGATGAGGATGAGCACATTAACTCAGGTTAATGTCTATTCCCAGTGTGGTGCATTGAGCACCATTGGCTTCAACACTTTTATCCTGGGAAATGGAAAGGGGGAGCAGCATCCTGGCAGGGATGCTGCAGGTAAGCTGGAAGCATGCCTGGAGCAAAACTCAGTAGGAAATGCATGAAGCTGCTCTCAGCAAGGGCTCAGGAACACCTCCAGCAGAAAGGCAGAGGCATCTTAGCTTACAGAGATATTTACAGGTCTGTGAATATTCAGCAGCCAACAGCTGGAGTCAGAAACTCATGACACAGTCCGATGATGTGGAAGATGTTTAGAAATTAATTTAAAATGCTTTTTTTCCTTTTTACTAAATAGCTATATATATATATTTACTTTTGCTTAGCCTGCAGGCTTTACATCTTCAAGCTTTTCTCTGTAACAACGAACTAGAAATTTGCTTGGAAGAAATCCAAATTGTTCTCTTATTCACAAGATTTCAAGAGCTAGAGCTTTGGGAAAAACCATCCCTGTCATTACAGTGCTCATGGTTGAGTCCCAAGAGCCACCAGATGAGAAGCACAGCAGAGCAGCACCACAGCACAGACTCCCAGAGCCTTGCAGAAGAAATCACCAGCTTTCAGCAGTGTGCGCACAGGATACCAGTTATCCCAAAACAAGTTAAATGAAGGGGTTGTTGCAGTCTTGTTCCATTGCAAAACAAGCCTTTGACCCTTCTGAATTAATTTTCCATCCATGGGATTGAGGAGACCATGGGCTGAATCCTGGCTCTGCTGGCCACGCAGTGTCTTTCTACCAAGGATATGAAGTTGAAACAGACACATTGGGCCAGAATTTACAGGCAGCATTTTGGATGGAGAACTGGAGAAATTCAAACAAAGCCAATGGCTTTCCATGATGGTAACCAAGACCTCCATGACCTGATGGAGCAGAGAATTATTTCCTTGTAGGTTTATGATTTTCTCCACAACACAGTTGCAGTAACACTGTTACGTGTGCTAAAAGGGAGACATCCTCAGTCAGGGCTCACCAGTATCATTCCACTGAACTGTGAGATGCTCAGATTTATTCCAGACAAGTCCTGGCCCAATAGATATGTTTCATGTTCCATTTTTTTTCTTTTCTTCTTCTTCTTTTTCTTCTGATGCTCTGTTCATTACCTTTTAATTAATTAATTAAGCACTTATTAGTATAGGATAGCATCTGTCGTCTTGTGTTTTTGAGAAAGCTCATGCCTGAAATGCAGCCAGAGGTTGAGTTACAGGCAATGCCTGACTGTTAAAATTCAAAACTGCCTCCTAATTGTGTTTTGGAGCTGGACACTCACAGTTGGGAAAGCTCCTGCCTAATCTTATTTCTACTCTGATAAAATGCATGAGTCCCAGTATATATTAGTAGTACCTATTCTGGCTACTTCCAGAGACTTGGAAGTTTTCAGAATTGCTTGAGTAAGGTTCAGCAAACCTGAATTTAGAAATGAGGGGAGCCAGGCATGGATGCAGGAGAATTTACTCCTAAACCTGTCTGCTTTGAGTACCTGGGATTGCCTTGTGAAGCTGCTGAGAAAAGTCATCAAGAATTGATGAAGCATCTTCCTGCCTTTGGAGAAGAGATTAGAAAATTCAGGCAGGGACAAGTCATTTAGCAAGTGTGCAAGAGGATGCTACTTGGTGTAAAAGTGGGGAACATCTTTGTATCTGGGATCTCTCAAAAAACACAGATGTCTACAAAATGAGTATCTGGCCTTGGTGACCTGGCTCCAAACCCCTTTCAGACCTAGGGGCTGAGTTTTACACCAGGATATCTAGGATTGCATCCAGGCCCCTACTGGTTAATGCTCTAGTAGTTGGATGCAGATGTGCTATGGTAGGCAAGGTGTGGGGAGTTCAGGAACATAAAAACTCTCAAGTATGCTCTATAGTCAATCTGTATTTCCTGAAAGAGAGACATCTGTATCTCTAAATTTAGAAACAATACTCTCTTTCCAGCAGGTAATAAACAAGCGAGCGCTGTACATATTTTTTTCTATTTTGAATTCTGTTAACTGACAATTTAACCTAAAATCCCTTGTATTTTCTACTTGTTCAGCTGTAAATAGAGACTGACAGTTTATTTTCAAACATCCTGGTTAAAAAAACAAACCCAAACAACCCACCATCACAACCTACCATTTGAAATAAATACTTATGGGTCCATGACAGACTACAGACGTGCAGTCAATGCTCCGCAGCAATCTCTTGGAGCTGTCACACTCCGTGATCGGTCTTTTGCAAACACAAACACTGTTGATTTCTTATCAAATGTAAAACCTCCACAGCTCTTTCGTAAATGGTTACCGCGAGCATGAAATCGACATTGTGAATCACATGTGACATTGCCTTGTCTGCTTGTAATTGAGCCGCGCGGGGAAGGCGCTGGCGCCACGACAGCCCCACGTACACCATGCTCCCCATCACTCTGTGAGGAGGAGGATGATGAGCTTGGGATTACTGGGTGCTGGGGGTTTGCTTCTTCATTTAGTCCAGGAAAGGTTCTGTCCCACTCGGGCGACGGTTTCAGTCTCTGTGGGGTCGCCGTGGGTGAGGTGCAGATGTGCTTCTTTACGAGGGAGGGTTTGGGGTGGGAGGCTGCAGGAGAAAGGGGTTTGGGTGCTGCTTGTGCCGTCCTGAGAGCGACAGGGGGGAAAGTGAGACGGGCATATTAGCAGGATCCCTTTCTGCCTGGACACTCAAAATGCCATCTGGAAACCACGAGACTGTTGGGGTGTCTCTACCAGATGAAGCCAGTGGGCCCCAGTCCCAGGGGTGGGCTTGCTGATGGGGCAGAACCCTTCTTCCAACAGCACCTGGGGTCTCTCTTCATTTCTGACCATGTAGAGGGGACAGCGTGGCCTGTCCTGGCTGCTTAGTGCCCCCTCAGATTGGACAGACAAAAGCCCTCATCCTTTGCCTCCCCAATCCCTGCTATTTTTTTAGTATAATCCAAATGAGTAATTTCCTGGGTTGAAGATCCCTGAGTTTACCTTCAGGACCTGGCATTAGTCCTTCCTCTCCCACATTCAAAACACAAGGTAGATCTATTCTCTGAGCATCTCCAATTTCAGTCCATCTGGACAATCCCAAAATATTCTCCTTTTTGCACATTATACCTAGGTGGATTGGTACACTTGGGGTGACCCATTAAAATAAAACACAGAAATACAACAGAATTATGAAATATTTACATAGAAACATTTTCTGCATCTCTATCTATAAATAAAACTGTGTCCTATTAACCAGGAGGTAGAAGATGAGTAGAAATAGAGTGGTCTATCTATTTATATAATGATATAATCTATCTAAATAAAACTAATCTATTTTTCATGCCATCTATTTCTCCAATCTAAAATATACTCGTTACCATGGAGCAATGATGTCACTAAAATGAATGACACCCATAAATGCAGACGAGCTGTAGTTATTCTGATGATCCAGGACTTCTCTCTTTGCTCATTTGCTTAATTTTACACATGTGAGGAGTAGCTTGGAGCTAAATAGTATCACACCAGCAGCAAGCCAAGCAATGTTCCTGCTGACTGCAGGCTGAGGGCTTCGCTCTGTGATGTATCGTACTCCATATGATTTTGTGTGCACGTGTGTGATGTGAAGGTGCCTGTGCACATCCACCAAGAGAAGTGAAAACTGACTGTCTTTCACAATTCTTTGCCAGCGTTTGCTCAGCTTGGGATAATTGCTGGTTTATTTATCATTGCTCAGGAACAGCACAGGTATGGGTGCTCTGTGTGTGTGTTCTCTATTGCGAGAAGTTTAACTTAATGCAATGTTGCATTTAATTTATGGAATGCAGCCCGTTGCTATGGCATTGAGCACATAAAAAAACAATCAATAAATAAGTGAAATTGGTGTCAATGGGAATTTTGTACAAAGATGTGCAGTAGAGTATGACTCTTCATTTAGAAAGGCAAAGATACAATTTATTTTATGCTTTCTGTGTGTAGTTTAACCTGCCTCTCTTTGGAGAGGTGCATTTCCTGACCAAGAGTTATGTCTGGCTTGATTTTACTCAAGAATAATAAAAAATATTTTCCTTTTGGTGGATTTATTGAGAACTTTGGCATTCTGAGACAGGATTTTCATATTCAAGACTGGAACTTACGGCCTACAGCATCCAAAGGAAATGAAGTTGTGTATCAGTGTGACACATGCATTTGTGGGAAAGTCCTTCAAAATGCAAATAGTGATTATTTGGTGAGCCAGGCAGGTTGAAGTAAATAGGAAATCTCCAGTACACAGCATCCACATATAGTATTGAAAAAAATATCCAGCTCTTCAAAAGTAGCAGTGTTACGTCATGTTGGTGTGGTCTGTGGTGGGTGGGGTTGCCCACAAAATCAGATCTCCACAAGATGTTCCTAAAATAGGTGTTTATCCAGCAACATTGCTGAATTTTGTCTATGCAAAAACTAGAGGATAAATCTAAGTGTGCAAAGGAAATCTCTCAAGAAAATTCTAAATCCCGTTGGTTTTGTTTGCTTGTTTGTTTCTTTCCCTCCCAATATCATCAATCAGACAAATTAAACACAGTCTCAAGACAAAAATGGAGTTCTGGATATTGCAGTGTAAAGTAGACATACAGCTGTGGCCATAGGAGCTGCCAAAGTGCTACTGCATTTGGGTCTGGAGGGAGACAATCCTAGAGGAGGAATGGATAAATGGGAAAACAAGGTCTTATACATAGACCTTTTAAGTAGAAACAGTTACAGAAAACCCTGTCACTAACCAAGTTCATCATTTCTTCTCTTCTGGGCATCAGACTCACCCCTTTTAATGAATTAGTGAATTTTAATGAATTCATGAAGTAGGATAAAACTTCATAATCTCTTCCCTTCGCCATAGAGCTTCAGGAGAATTTGGTCAGGTGATTCACAAGTGGTGAACATGAGAGCAGGAGGATGTAGCTGGTGGAAGCATCACAAACCAAAGATATTAAGGTGTGTCATGTTATCAAAAAAATCTGTACATTTGGCAGCCAGGCCTTGGCACCTGGAGGCCAACAAGATGGAATTTGCCACTGAGCTCCATATTAACATTTTCCTGCAGCCTTTATGGCTGCCATCCTCTTGGTTGTTCATCCTCCCCTTCCTCCCTCTGTGGAGGCTGAAGCTGTGACAGGTGCATTTGTTGGCTTGATTCACAGTCCATTGGTGCCAGCAGAAAACCTCCCCTAGATTTCAACAGATTTTGGGATGGACTCCTGGCTCAGATGTGGTCCTTGGGACAGCCTCCATTGTGCTGACCCACATTCAGCCCTATGCATTTCCCATTTGGAAAAGTCCTAGGAGCTCTCAGGGATGACTAATTTCAGAGGGCTGGCTTCTAGAAAGCTGCTGAGGATGGCAATAGGCTCAGATGCAGAGTTTCCTCATCATCTGAGGGTCTCCTGTCTGTTCCCCACTCCCTGGCACATCTCTAGGGACAGGGCATGGAGGTGGCAGCCAAGAATGCCCATCCTGTGGGAGAGTAGAGCTCACCAGAGACAAACAAGCCCCTGGCCAGCCCTGGATCTCCCTGAATGAGAGGGGAGGGGGGAAAAAATCAAAACTTTAAGGTATATGAACTGTGAAATTAAATCGAAATACTCAAATAAAGAATCACATAACAACATAAGCAAAGATGTTTACCAGGGCTTGAAGTTAAATACAGATTTTTTCATAAACCCTAACACCAAATGCAATAAAGTTCTCTGGAATGTTAAATATAATTTACAAGGGAAAAAATGTGCCCGGCTGCCATAAAGCATCTTGTGCGGTGTCCCTTTCCAGGGATTAATCCAGGAGCAGAAGGAAGCGCTGCTGTCCCTCGCTCAGGATTTCCCTATACAAAGTGATCACAGACACACTCAGTGAGTGAGCAGCCCTTTCTTCATTCGCAGCACAGCCAAAAAAAGGCAGCCAAGTCGTCTGTGCAGCAGCTCCCGAGAAGGGGCTGCCCAGAGTGGGAGCGTCGGCTCGGGATGTTTGCCGGCGCAGGGTCCCAGCTGCCCCAGAACGGAGTCCCAGGCAGGCAGGAGCACAGCCCAGCGCCTTTCATCGCCCATCTGGACTTCACAGTGCCTGTGCCGAAGCTGGAGAGCTCAGTCCAGGGAAAATCATGGTCTCACAGGACACTTATTCCTTGACTATTGCCCTTCTCGCTCCCCTGGTGTATCTGACATTAACGCCCTGAACTGACAGCACAAAGGCGGCATCTGGATAGCATAGCCTGTGGCTCTGGAGTCACGGCTGGTGGACTTGTGGTGTATCCAGATATATTCATTAAAACACTAATCAAGCAGAAGCTCATTTGTGGAATTGTCTTTGAATTTAAAAGGGGAAAAAGATGGTTGGACTACAAAGCCACTGCAGTCCAGAAGTGCTCTTTCCATAAAAGACATTCGACAGCCCAGTTAATGCCAGCCCCACTCCTGGATGCCTGTATGGGTTTGCCACATCCTGTCAGAATGCCAGGAAGTGACAAACCTGGCATGGCGGTGGCAACTGAGGATGCATGTCTGTGCACAGAGGCAGATCTGTGTCTACATGGGTAGATTCCCTCCTGCAGGTGTGTTGGCATGTGTCAGCTATTAGAGGAGGGAATAGATACATGCATTATATGTAAAAACGAAAACGACACACACAGACTGTTTCACTGTCATACCCCTCACTTGTAATGGGGTGAAAGGCTTTATCTCTTCCTCCTGGTCATCAAAACTCTGAGGCTGTGAACTGTTCCCAAAACTGAAATGTCCCCCTCCAAGTATAATCTTGAATGGAGTTTTAAAATTTCTAAATGCAAGAAATGGTCTGTGTCATGTTCCCAGTGTCCACAGCAGCTTCAGTAAAGCCACCAGTTTCTCAGAGCAGAACCAGCATATACCAGTATCTGTTCTCTTCAGGATACAGGCAACAAAGAGGGAAACATGATGCTTACGTGAGGTCCAGATGCCAAACTTTCTACATTTTGTCCCGGACTGGTGGCAGATTTTAATTTTTGGATCTGGACCAAGAACAGACTCTCCTCCATGGGAGAGGAAGTTTGGAAGAATTGCTGGACATGAACTTTGATGATCAAGGGAATTTTCCCCTCTACAGACAGGTCACTAGGTCTTGTTCCTACTGCAAAACTTGGGGGCAACCAGACTTAAAGAAAAAAAATTCAACCTCTGCAAAAAATCCCCCAAACCAAATCCCCGAACCTTACAGGACAGAAAGCACTCTCAAGACTAGCTCTCCACGAGGAACTTGATTGGACAAGGAGATATATATGTGCTAAAACTAAATTAATTTTCAGCCTCTTGGGGGAAACAAAATGACTGTTGCTATCATGGTATAACGTGAAAGCCTGGGTCACGGAGGGACGGGAGACAATCCTTTGTTCCAGCAGTCCCAGGTGCATCATGTACTGGGCAGAACTTTAGCTTACAATTTGGGATTAAAGTAAATCCTAGTATTTTTCTGCATGCCTGCCCGCTCCCTGGCTCCCAGAGACTGCTGGGTAACTGCCTATTATCCCGTGGTTCCACTTCAGTGCCCTCCCCAATAAAACTTTTCATATCCTTATAAACGAACTAGATTGCCGTGTTATAAACATTTACACTGTGCTAACAGATCATCTCCGCACATCAGAATTGGCTAAATTCCCTTTTCCAGATGAATATATTGAAGGAGATTAGAGATATGATAGCTTTTCAGATTGCTGAACCCAGAGAAATTAGTTTAGTGAGCATTTACAGAGGCTAAATTGGAACCATTAAATAGTGGATTAAATTGATGGTACTTTCATTGTCTGTCCTTCGGTACTGCTGTAAAATCAATTAGCCGTCACTATTCCATTCTCCATATAGTGAGATTGTCAGCCTGGCTAGGAGCTGCAGAGCCTCACAGCAGTAGCAAGCAGTGTGAAAATACACCTATTAGGTGATGTGGCATGAAATAACATCATAGGGCAGAATGTCCCAGTGAGATTTATCCCAGCCTTATCTCTACTTTAACAGAGAGGGGACAGACAATAGACTCTGGTGACACTCTTATCCCCTGAACATGTGCACCGGGATGCTCTCTGGACTGACAATTATTACATTGCCTCTCGACTGTCCTGAATTTTGCATCGGAAATCCCCACTTTGCCCCCCTCTTAAACTGGCAGTGTCCCACATTAAGAGAGGAGGATTTGAGCAGAGTAGGTTTGCATCTGATTTGGGGAAAAAAGAAAAAAAAACAACCAACCAACCAAACAAAAACAACAAAAAAGAAAAAACCAGAGAAGATACCAACTTTTTCCTGCTTCATTTTGTGACAGCAGCTCTAAATCCTGTTAGCTGGCTGATTTATTAGCACAGCTCTAACCCATACTGGGGGACAGCACAGCTTTGCCACAGCCAAAGAAACTGAGGCCTAGGTGTCCTACCACCTCCCTGAGACATCATTGTACTGCTGGTGAGGACCATACCAAATACCTTCCAGCTCTTTTCAGCTACAGTTTCCTGTCTTGCACACTTTCTTACATGGAAGAAAAAACAGAAAAGGGTAAATAACTTGCTCCGACGTCATGGGGCGAGTTGGAGCAGTTGAAGTCTCTTCATCCACAATCACTGACCTCCCATTAACACCCTACCAGGAAAAGAGTGAAATCCTGGATCTCTGCTTTCATCCACTGCATGCAACCACCTCCTAATGAGGAATACAGAAATATTCCCAAATTTGTACTATTAAACTTTTCTTTTACAGTGTGAAATTAAAAGTAATGAAGAAAACAAGTCCCCTAAATTCAAGCTTTAGCCTTTTGACCTTTTTCCTCTCATTTTTCCTCCCAGGAGAGGTCTCAGCCCTGGTTTGAAAAAGTATCATCCCCATTGTCTGCTATTAGTGAACTGGAAGAGATTTTCCATCCCCTGAAGATCCTTTCAATATTTCAGTTTTCTATTGAACATGGAAATGGAAAAAAGCCCCTACGTTTCCAATAAAACTAAGTCCAGTTCCAATTTCTTGTATTGATGTGATAAAATTTTTAATTCTTGTCAACATCTTAGTTATGCTAAGTTATCGTGAGTCCAGAAAGATGTTCTCTTGTGGAGACCATGAAGAGAGTATGGGCTAATGCTCCCACGTGTTCTCAGCTCATGGGAGAGGTGGGAGATGTGAAGGGTGACAGTAATGTCAGCCCAATGCTTCAGCCCTGGATTTGGGCATGTTTACAGAGACACCCTCCACTACTCTCCTAATCAGGCCTCGCTCTCCTCCAGCCGAGCCAGCAATCAGAGCTTCGTTATCACTGGAATCTCATTGCTAATTGAGGTCTGAGAGCCTTTATTTCCTGGACATCTCATGCATGGTGAGGGCACCACCTTTTGCAAATAAATCATGTCATCATCTGTTCGGCATCAGTCTTCATTGTGGAAGGCAGAGGATTACAATAAAAACACTTGTTTTCTCAAAACCAGCTTTAGAGCTTCTCTCATCCCACCCTCCACCACTTGGTCCTCCACAACCACCCTGGGATTTCTGGCAACCTTTTGTAGACAGAGTCAGGCTATGGGTAGCTACTACATGGAACAGCATTTTCCGTACCTAAATCAAGTTTTATCCAGCATAACTTTTTTTTTTTTTTTTAATGTGCAGCATTTTCTGCTGTTCTTCACTTCTTGTTATTCCTACAACAACTTCCTTTCCATGGAGAAGATCTTGCCTCTTCTGAAATATTTTTCATCTTCCTTAAAATTTCCACTCCATGCCTTTGTCATTCTCTTGTGTCCTCCCAGCCCAGCTGCATCAGCGTCCTGCTTCAACCTTGCCTGTGATGCTCTTCTTAATAAAGCAGATGGAGCAGAGCAACAACTTTACCTTGGAAAAGTGTAGTTTGCCAAAGTACTTCCTTAAAGTTGCTCAGCCTGTTGGCCATAGTCCTCAATGCCTTGGTGTGGATCCCATAGCAGGTTGTAGCAAGCCACACTTCCTGAATTCACCTCTTGCTGCTGATGGAAGATGCTGTTCCTAAATCAACAGGGAACTTCAGCAGTCAGCCTGCGAGATAGATCTAACTGCTTCTGCCATTGCCCCATTTATCTTCATTTCCATTTTTGCATTGATGGGTATCATACACCACAAAGAGCCAGCCCAGCCGTGAAATGACACCGGACTGGCAACCTCATAATTATCCAGGCTCACGTATCAATTCTCTTCAATCCCTTTGTGACACTCCATTGCTTCCTCATAACTTCCTCATCTGACAGATCAGCACTGTGCACCCGAACCGCCTGAGAGCCCTTGGGTAATAGCCTCAGGGACAAAGTTAGCCCTGGCAGAAATGGGCAAAGATGCTTGTTGGCTTTAGCGAGATTTTTGCTCACTTCGTGCCAAGCCTGAAAACTGTCCAGCCTCTCTTCCATGCACACAAAGGCCTCATCTCTGTTATCTGGTTAAGGGGTCTTCTCCCTGGGTTTGAGGTGCAGCACTGCAAAGACCCACCCTGCTCCAGAGTCGTAAGACCCTCTGGTCATTCAGCCAGCCATAGAGATGCTTTGTCCTGACTCTTTTTATTCTCCTTGGGATACACTTAAAACTCCCCTTGCAATCCAGAGTGGTTGTATCACAGATTTGAACACAACATGAAGATGTCAGAGGGGAGAAGGTGGGAAACACTGGTTAGAAATTTTCTCCCCCACATAGTCTGGCTTTTTCTCCCAGAACATCTCCCCTGTTTCGAGGTACGGTAATTGCAGGATGAGTCAAAACTGTGGGAGCACTCGGGTAAGCTCTGCAAGAGATTATCTCTTTCTATTCAAACTGCACACCAGACCAAAAACCTCCTTGGAGATGCTCCCCCTTTTCAGCACCCAGGCAAAACACCTGGATAGGTACTTTCCATGAGCCAGAGGAGAAGGGATGTTGGACAGAAAACTGACATCAAATCCTTCTAGAATAGGGGACTTTTATTCCTGCTGCCACTTGCATCCCAGGGATGGGTGGATGAGGAAACCTCTTTGGCTTTCCTGGTGTTGGCAGAGCTGCACAGGCAAGCTAGGCAGTGGCCGTTGTGCTGCCTGAGCCCCTGCTGTTCAAGGCAACTGCCTTCCTCACCCACGTCCTGGGCCCCTTCTGCCCATCACACAGGCACAGCATGTGTCCCAGAGAGGGGGACGGCCAGACCCTGCCGTCAGGGACAGAGGGCGGCTGGAGCAAAGCTGCGCTCAGCCGAGTGCGAGGCTGCTCGAGTCAGGGAAAGCCTCACCACTGGTTTTTAATTTGTTTTGGATCGAGGCCATTATCATTAGAATAATCTCAAGCAGGTGATAGGCAGAAGTAAATTAATTCTGAATAAAAGCATTTGCGGGCTGGGCGCCAAGGAAGGGCAGGGGTGGGCATTGGGTGCTGCCTTTGCGGGTTGGTCAAAGAGAACATTTGGTGACAAAGTGGACTGGAACTTGCCTTGGAAGGAGTGTATTTCCTCTCTGAAATTTTGTCTACTTTTTTTTTTTTTTTTCAGATCCCCAGATCTGAAATGCAGAAGCTAGTGTTTAACAACAAATGCAGAGGGTGGGGGAAGCAGGGTTATTTATACGATTTTATTTTTAATTCGCCTTGCCCACTGAAATCATGTGCATGAAAACAATTGAAAATAAATTATCTCTCATCTCCAGAAAGAGCCTTTCACTGTTGTTCCTGGAGCCACCCGGACACATGAACAATTAATCCTCGACTCCAGACCCAAGTGACTCAACCAATAAAACAGCTGTCAGCTGCCGGTCCTGGGGAGGTGCTGCCTAATATCCCAGGAGAGGATAATTATTCTTATCTGATTTGGCTCTGGAATGAAATCATAAAAAGCCTCGTCCCATTCTGTAAATTCAGTTCTTCTTAGCAGGTTAAGCAGAGCCCAAATGACTAACATTTCTGTCAGCACCGACTCTGGCTAAGGGCTAATATACCATGAAGAATAACCCAATAATAAATCTTATTATAGGGAAGGAAGGGGAAAAAAAGAGAGAGAGAGCATGAAAGAGAGCGGAACCTCAGAGACAACCTAAGAGGGTGGGAGGCAGTTCCAGTGGCTGACAGAAGTGGTTTCAGATTGTGATTCAGAGGGAAATTTCTGAGTAATTTTATTAAAAGTTCTCAATAATATTGACTCAAACCTGAATGTTTTGTGTGGAACTGTTTCTGGAGCCAAGACTTATTTTCTTGGGTTTTGGGTGTTTTTCTTTATTATAAGTGATATTTCTTGGTGTGCAATGAGTAGATATTGTAAAAATACCCCTTTAGCAGGGGCAGACATACTTCTTTGAAAGCATGGCAGTGATTTGGGACACTGAAGCCCCAACAAGCCTTCAATGCTCCCTGAGATGGATAATCCTGTTAGGCCTGGAGGTGGATAAAACTGATGCTGCATCCGTATCTCCCTGCTTTTGAGGTGGATAGCAGAGCTGAGTCCCTTAAGTTTTCATGTGCCTGGGATGTCTCTAGCATACCCCATCCAAACTTATCAGCCCCATTCCCAAGCCTCATTTAGGGACATTCCAGTGCAAGACCAGCACTGGGTCACCCAATGCCTTGTGGAAGCTGAGATGAGTAAGAGCTTCAAAACCAAACTTTTGTATCTCTGCCTTGAAAGAATGCGGGCTCAGTTGCTGAATTTGATGACTGGGAAGGACCTGCTTTTTGAACATGGTGAGCTCTCCCTCATCACAGAAAGATTTACTGCCTGGGTGGAAAGTGCTTTGGTGGGAGGATGGGACATGGTGTTGTGTTTAAAGTTCAGGATGACCTTTGCTGCCTTTCATACTGCTGATCAAGAGACTCCTGGAAATAACGACCGTGCAACTCCATCTTATGTCCCTGGGTCTCTGTTTCCAGCGGTCCCCCCAAGAGGCAACTTCCCAGGCCAGCAGGTTGGATGCTCTCTGAAGTGCCGGATGGTGGGATGGTAGCAGGGTGTGGGGATGGCTGGGAGCGAGCTCTAGGAGGGAAGGGGGCGTCTGGAGCTTGGGAAACTTAGAGAAGTGTGGCGAGAAGAAGCTCTGCAGAAGATTGATGTCAGAGTTCTGGTGCCACTGAAGTGTTTCTTCGACGCCTGGAAAGGACGTTAAGGAAGAGCAGGGACTTGGTGGACAGGAAGGACTGGAGAAGAGGAGTCTTAGACCTCAGCAAGGAATTTCTGGTCACAGCCATGTGAATCATGTACACTTTTGTCATTGGTTTGTTGCTCCATCCTGAGGAACCATTAGTGGCTGGCACTTAGGGGAGACTGAAGGGGCAGGGACAGGGACAGGGACAGAGACAGGGACAAAATATTAAGGAGGGAGTGGTAAAGAGGTGCCCCTCAGTGCCAGGGAGGCTTCCTGCCCCTCTCAGGCTCCCAGGGCTGCCCAGGTCTGCCTTACCATGATGTTACCATTGCAAAGCATGTGACTCTCCCACACCTCCCTGGAGGGGCAGCCAGATACTATTTCAAGGCAAGGCAAAGTCACAGCTGGGGGTACCAGCAGGTCAGCAACGCTGTCTCTGGGCTGCAGAGGAGAAATGAGGAACAGTACTGTGCTGCAACCACGCTGGGGAGAGTGGTATGTGCCCAAGGCAGCAGGGGATGTAGTGATGGTTTTTCATGAACCAACATGACCCCAACAGTATGGGCCATTCCAGCGAGGAGCACAGCAGTCGTGCTGATGAACAGCAGGTATTTAGAGCAAGAGGGACAGAAATGGCAGGTGTCACCCACATGTGAGATCATCTTCCATCCCTCCCAGGCAGAGATATCAACTTTTATGGCTCTTTCCTCTTTGGAGCTGCCTATGACCATAGCCCAGGGAGCAAGGTTGCAGCAAAAGGCAATATAAATACCACACATCATCACTTGCGTTCAGAGTGCCTTCTGAATCAGGCAAACCAAATCTCTAAAAAGGTGGACAAATATTTGCTGAGAAAGGTTCTTCCAGGCTTTTCTCGGGTTCAAGATGATGGCTGAATTTTAGATATAATTCAGAGAGACAAGGCCTGGAATCTGAATTATGTAAAAGAGAAATTTGTCTGTTTATTGAAGAAATTTTAGGACTACAAGAAAGTGCTATAATCCCTCAGAAACTGACACAAATCCAGGATGCAAACACAGTATATAAATTTCTGTAAATCTATAAATTTATTACAATCGTCACTGATAAACTTTACACATTTTGGTTTCATCCTTAGAAACCCTTTGAAATTCTTTTTCTGGGGTAACTTTGATTTATGCCTCATTGTCCTTTCCAGTGATCATATCTCCATCTGGTGGGAGCGAAGGACTTGTAAGACTGACCTGCAGAGACCAGCTAAAAGGCACGTGAGAACAATAGTTTCACTCAGAGGTGAGCTTTATTGTTTACTATATGAAGATCTAGAGACAGAGAGACAACTGGTGATACCACCCTGGAACAAGAAAGTAAACCATCTTAGAGATAGGGGGGAAAAAGGGAAAAAAAGAGGAATGAACAGTGGCCATATCTGGGGTTTAGTCTTCATCAGAGGGAAACAGTGGTCCAGTAGTGCTGGTAAAATCAAAGATCCCTTGGAAACAGAAGTGTCTGTGATGAGGAAGCTGAATCATTCTGGAATGGGCTTGGGTGGCCCAAAGGCAACCATGGCATGCTCTGGTCTGATGGAGAGAGAGGGTGGCCAAGGATGGGAAAGGCTCAGTGAGCCCTGCCAGGATGGGGATGGCCTGCATGGATGTGCAGTTCAAGACAAAGAAACGAGGCAAGAGAAAGTGATGGATCGAGAGCAGTCACACAGGGAGCAAAAACTGCCACCACTGTGAGTTTCAACACAAGACAAATACCTTTTTCAGCTGAATGCATAACTTGATAAGCACGTCTAGCTGGTACTTGGAAGGATATTCCAACTTCTCCTCACTGCAAAGGCAGACATTTGCATGTACAGTGATTAAATTTACCTGTGAGAGATTTTGGTCCTGTGTATCTTTGAAAGCATTCAGACCTGATTGCCTTGTTAAGTCCAATGCTCATTTTTAAGCCACTAGCCATAGAAGACATTGTGCTCCAAATTGTACCTGGCTTAGCTTTCATCTCAGATGCCTGCTTACCATAAAAACCTGGAAAGGCAGTACAGTAACTTCTTCCAATAAAAAAATTAAATGCTGAGATTTCTCTGGCCAAGGGAAGCAATCAGTCAGTGATATTGGAGGATCCATCATCGAAGTATAAAGCAAGGAATGAATAGACTTCTAAATCAGACAAACATTTTAAACATCCCTTTTGTAATTGACAATTTTGTAATATTTATTCACAACAGATCTGATTGCTGGATTCCCACTGGCTCCCCTCAGGAGGGTTTGCGTGAAATCAGTTTGAAATGGTGTGTCAATTTTTTTCAGAAGTCACCATCTGGCTGATAGACTTGAGTCTGTTCTAATACACTGACCCAGTGAATCGCTGCTAAACAATTCCCAGGGGTCTCCACTCCTCTTGCAGGCAATCCGGGAGAACGCTGCCGGGAGAGAGCAGGGCCAGACTGACATATTTTAATGCGTGATGTTGAAGGATTGTAAAAGAATTTGATTTATATAAAGAAACAGAAATCTTGGGGTGGTCTCCTTCACTCTTGTACCTTTTTGCTGATTTCAAATGTGAGAGGAGGTTCATGCTCAGTATTAATGACATGAAACTACCTGAAATTGTGCTGGGGAGGGGAAAAACCCCCAACAAATAAAACCCCACAGAAAACTCCTTTACCTGATGAGCAGCAAAGAACTCATATGTTTGATAGCAGCAACCCCCACAACCCAGCTGGCAAAAATAAATATTGGATCATACATTGTACATCTATTTCAAATATGTGACAGTATATACATGACACTGGGGTCCTGCAAAATCAGCTCCATTCCACATCACCAAAAATCCCTGGGATGAATGTGGTCACATGCTTAAATACGGATTGGTTTAACTTAGGGGGTGCAATGAGGCCTCAGCATATGTGTTTTGAATGTTCTCCTACATACCAGTGATAGTTCATGTGGCACATGTTGATAATTAGATTCTTCCTCTCATCATCCCTCAGCAAAGCACTGCTGCCACCCTTGTGAATTATATTTTCTACTGTGCAAGAGACTCTTTGTCACTGTCCCCCAGCCCCAGAGCATGTGCACACGCTGCTGTCACAGATGCAACATGGCATGTGTGCCTACACACGTGTGTTTGTGCACATATCACCACATACACACAGGCTTAGCATAATTCTAGGATGACTAATTTTTTTTGACAGGCGAGTAAATCATCATTATAGCATTTGTTTTTTTCCATTACCATCAATCATTATTGTATGTCTGATCAAGAGGAATTTGTCTTTGGCTGCTTAAAATGTTCCTGATCGTTTTTCAAGGCTAAATATCATCTCTAGGTAAATAACACTCACTGTAATAATGTGCATGTGAAAGACCTGATACAAACCCCACTGAAATCATGTGAAGGGTATTGGCTTAAGAACATTGACTTAATCCTAAAGGATCATTTGTATCTCAATAGATCTCCAGTAAGAGACTGAACATGGAGAATGTTTTATAGGGTTTGATTAATACCCTCTTCTACCAATGAAGTAAGGCTACTTAATCAAGGCAGGAGAAGAAGTAGACATCTAAACCCTATGAAAATATCCAGAATACCACAAGCTAGTGAAACATGCAGGAAAGTTCCCTGCAAATCAAGTGAATTTTTGGATGAATTTGCTTCAGCTATGCTGAGGTCCATTCTGCAGGCTCATCTGCTGGGAACTCAGAGAATGCATGTGTCCAGGAAGATGTGCAAGAACAGCAGGAATAGAAGTTGGATGGAGACCAAGAAAAAAACTGAACTGGTCGTCCAGACCCATAGACCAAGTTACCAGGAATAGGGAAATAAGTAGAGACTGGGTCGACACTTCCAGGATATCTTGTCTTACTGCCACGTTGGAAGGACCTTGTCTGAGGTCATCCTGGGATGCTCTCGGAAATCTCAGTGTCTCTACAGCCAGCAGACATCAGGGGCTTCATTCATCAGAGGACATAAAACTGCCCTCAAAATAAATCCTGCCATTAAAACCATGCAGGGAATCAAAGCTTTCCAGGACAGGATGGCAGGCACTCTCTGCAAGCATTGTAATTAACAGTAAGAGTAATTAAACTTTTAACACTGGCTAAGCTCAATATCTAAGATCTGGGGGTTAATGCAGCAGTTTTCAAAAGAACAGGAAAATAAAGTAGTAATAAAATAAAATGAATGTTGCAAGGACCCCGAGGCATGCACATCCTCTACACATTCCAGTGACGAACGTGTCCTGTTCCTTCAGCTGCAGGGAGCCCTCAGTGTTCCCTGACTGCTGGTTAATTATTATGTTACCATGGGGCTGTGCAGGTTTGGTCATTGTGTGGCTCACAGACCATCATCATCCCATCTTCGCTCCCCATTTCTGGGCTTGCAAACCAGGAAGAAACAGATGGGAGGGAAATAAAATTGACAGATGAACATTCAGAGTTTATCCTCAGTTTTAGTAGGTCATAGTGGAGACCATTGCAGCAATGCTGTGCAAGATGCTAGTAGGAGTTTTTTTCCTTCATCTTCCAAGAAAGTTTGGTGGCTCTTGGATTATAATAAAGGACATGAAGCAGGAGTAAAGTTGTCCTGTGCAGCCTGAGCAGGTATGGGGATGATTGACCCTTTACAAGGCTGCGAGACTGGTATGGAGGAGCCCTGTGTAGGGTCTTGAGTGCTTCTGGACAGGACCAATGGCAGGAGCACTCATGCTGGGATACCTCCCTCTCTGCACCTCAAGTGCCAATGGGTTTAAGAGGTCATCCCTCCCTGGGGTCCCTCCTCCTGTCCCTTGTCACCTGTCTCTGTGGCAAGGTGTCCAGGCTGCTGTTGGTAATTCTCAGTGCAAACCCATGTAATAAGGGAAGTGTGCCTGTCTAGTCTTTGTCACATTCAGGTCACTTTGCCTGTTGTTTTGCCAGTTTTTCCCAGGTTGGATCTAAAGAGAAAAGCATTTTTCTCAGGAATAGGTTTTTTGTCCTTGAAGGATTCTGCTGTTGTCTCCTTACGTCCCTTAATTGTATAACCCTAAGGTATGCCTCAGATTTACATAGCCTAAACCCAGCCTTATTTGACTATATTTGTCGTTATTCCAATTAATTGTGCATCAACTAATTGTGTAACACGGCTATTTGCATGTCAACTCAGGGTCCTCATGCTGTTCTTTGCAGTGTAATTGCTCTGGCTAAGTGAATACCAGGAATATTCCTGAGCTTTCAGCCATTAATCAAGGTCTGTTGAAAGGAATATTAGCACCCTGGGAAATAAAAAAAAAAAAAGGATGCAAAATATCAATGAGATTTTTTAAATTAAAAGAAAGCCTAAAATGCAACAACTAGAGGAGTGTGAAGGCCAAGGATGAACTGGCCAAGCTTACAAAGCCAAGCACTGTGGAGATTGGGAAGGTTGGAAGATGCTTATAGACAAATGACGGGGCAATGGTTGGGCTTTCTTTTCTTGGTCCCCATTTTTGGAGTATTTGGGTAATGCTGCTGAGCAGAGTGATAGGTTTCTAACCATATGCAGGAGCAGGGAGCTCAGTATCAGAAGTTGGATTGCTTCTTGAGGAAGCAAAATATGAGGCTTTTTAGGACAATCCCACAAAACAGGAGAAATAGTTGGCAATTCTGGATGTGGAAAGGCAAGATGCTGCTGCAGGAGAAGTAGCTGGGGTGAAGGGCTGACCCCTGACACTGTGGGATGCATGGTGGGGTTCACCATGGGACAGGAGGCTCATACCTGTGCAGGGACATCCTGGTGAGCAATTCCTTCCTGGGTTGGAGAAATTGCTCCCTGAACTCTTCACTCAGTGCTCTGGCTGGAGAAGGCATCCAGAGGAATGAGAGTCCCACCAAAGCTCCACAGGTAACCAGTGACAAGACAAATCCATGTCTGTGATCTAGCTACTTAAAACCTCAGGAATATTTTGGGAGGAATAAGAGGGATGAACCATGACCTGCTTCCAACCACCCACATATGTCCCCAGAACAGCAGAGGCACCTGGTGATGAACAGTGCCTTTCCTTTGGGGAAGGATGGATTTTAATTGTCAACACTGCTTGCCCTGGTGATGTGTGGTTATGGGAGAAACCAACTGAAGGCTGCAATGATGGAAAAGACAATTAATATCCTTGATGAACTATTGCTAACTTAGTCAATGAGTTAGTGACCGATCTGGCACTGTAACTCAACCACTCTTTGATCCCAGAGCAGCAACTGGTCCACTGCATTTTGCTGTCCCATATTTCAAAGCTTAGGTGTCTCAGAAAAGTAATCGTGTTTACGAGAGCAGCAAGGATGCTAATCAAGGATTACCAAGGATAATCAGGATCCTCAAGGCTGTAATCACGATCCTCTTGCCCATTCACGTGAAGACTGCTGGCAAGGTGTGGAGCATGCAGGCTTTTGGCCGTGTTTCAACACCTTTCCCAAGCTGGCAGGGAGGCTTTTGAATGCCTGTGGGTCCTGTGCTAGGCTTGTTTAACTCGGACTCCTCAGGGAATCCTCTCCCTACTCAGCTGTTTCCCATTCCTCATGCTGCTGGATGGGCTATGGCTCTAGTTTCTTCGGCTCTCTCTGCCGCCAAGGATAAAGTGAAAGCAAAGCTGGCCCTGGGATGCTGTTTGCAAATAGAGATGAAGACAAACAGATGAGTTCAAGCTGCTGGAAGGAAAACAACCCTGTCAGCTCCTCTGCTTAATGGTGGGAACCTGGAAGTGTAAACAAAACCCTGGGCAGGTCCTTCTCATTCCCACTGGCCCTTTGAGTCCAGTGGTGTTTTTCAATCTTTACCTCCTAGAACCAATCAATTTTGTGTTATCCTGTAACTTTTTACTGATGTTGTGGCTGTTTCAGTTAAAGACAACCAGGTGCTGCATCCTTCCCCCACCCACCCAGAGCTGGGACCTCTCTTGCTCCTGTTCTCTCGGACCCGGAGGGGCCGACAACCATCCTGAAATTGTAGGTTTACACCCTGATGGGCCAGGCCAAGAAAGTTGCACATGGGGAGTTTTATCATCCTCCTGTTTCATCACTCAATTCCCAAAACCTTTTGCCTTCTACCATGAGATCATCCACTCCTTTTAAAGCTCAGAGAAAAGCAACATTACCCCAAAACCTTGCGAGGTTTCTGAGTAGCAAGCAAGAGTGTAAGGAGGTGTAAGCCCATCCAGGCATATGCTCCTCAAGCCCCAGCAGTACCTCCCCACCAGCGTTTTTCCCCATGTGTCAAGTTAGAGAAGTCAATGCAGTATCTTAATCTCAATTCTTTTTTTATTTTTTTTTCCTGACAGTCTCTTAATTAGCATGAGATTTCACAAAATCCTCCGAGGCAGCCATCCATCTGTTTTGCTGACTTTCAGTAACAATATTTATCATTGCAGAAGTGTCAAAACAATAAAACCAGATGACATTTATGCAAAGGGTTCCTAACTACTTTAAAAAAGGCCCAAACCTTGAAAGCCTCCTGCAGTATACTGCCGGGAATTGTTTGCAGACACAAAGCTGAGAGTAATTCCTTCTTTACCCACATTAATATTTTAAATAAATCATCAAAGAATCTTCCAAGGGAGGTACAAGGATGGCATATGCTTCTCTTTACCAACTTTGTTCAAAGAGGTAAGATGAGAAAGAACCATATACCCTGATACCTTTTAGTTTCTCCCCCCAGAATACTATTTTTTGTGAATACTTTTCAGATTTCAAAAGAGTTCTATATAAATTAGTTCATGCCAGTGACTAGTCTTAAAAAATTTAACCTGATCTGCTATGCAGTAAGAAGGGAGAATTAGAAAAAAAAAATCTGCTTATTTAACTCTAAGGTGTTTAAGCCAATATATAAATGAGAATTAATAAATCTGTATTTCCTATTGTCAGCACTAGTTGATTACAGCACTGTGGAGCCCTATCAAAGGGTGCATACAGCACACTAAGTTCTGTAGTGTATTTAAATTATCCATAATAAATTTACCTAACAAATTTGAGTGTGACTGCATTTTCTCCTTGTCAGTGTTTCTCTGCTTGGGAGCACTCACAGTTATGCTCTGGCTTAATGGATGCTTGTGCAGTGGGAGAGGATGAGCCCCTGTAACCCTGGTTTTGATGGCTTTTTGCTGGGAAAGTGACTTTGTTCAGCTGAGTGATACCCTTGACTTGATCCCTGATTGAGCTTTGTTCCTACTCTATCTGATCTCTGGCAAGGTGAGGTTTTAAAACCATTTTGTGCTCACAGCACAATTTCTGGAGATTTTCTTCCTATAGGTCTAGCATGGTTGGTGTTGAAGGGTTTGCAGGGGCCACCACCAAAATGCAGCAGGATGCTGGGCTGAGGTATCACAGCATGGATAGATACCACTGCCCAGTATGGGTTTGTGCAAGAGTACCTCAGAGAAGGGCGAGCAAAGGTGTGGGGTAGATCTGTTCCTGGAGGAACTTCCCAGGCAGCTGCTCCAGAGCAAGTCAGCTCTTTCTTCTTTAAGCCAGGGATAGGGAGCCAGGCTGAGCCCCACGCTGATTGCAGGCATCTGTCTTCTCCTGACAGCTCTGCCTGTTAGTGCAGCGAGTCTGCTGTTTAATTTACCTGACTTGTTAACAGCTCCCTGTTTTGAAGTTGTAGGAAGTAGCTGATTTCACGTTTACAGTTGAAGCCTTGAATTCCCATCGGGTGGCTAAAATTCACAAATAATCTGGTAATTTGTCCGCTGTCTCGGGAGCCCATGGGGATGCTTCTCAGTGTATATCACAGTCTATATCACCATGTTTTGGTGAAAAGATTGATGAGCAAAAAGGAGCAGGAAACTGGCTGGCCGTGTGCCAGGAGGAGCTATCAAAACTGGAAGGCTCAAGGAAATCTCTGCCAAAGAAAGCAGGGATGGAAGTTTTGCACAGCCTCCCCTTGCAGAGGGGTTGCAGAAGAGGATGGTAAGAGGCTCACTGCCTTTGGGGACTGGCAGTTTGCATGGAAGCACATCCCATTGCTGCTGGTGGGGACAAGAGGGAACTAGAACATGGAGATGGGTTGAATGTGTTTGCCTTGGCATACTGGAGCCCTGTAACCCAACACGTCTTGGATATCAACTCAGTCTGTAAAATATGGGGGCAAGAGAGAGCCAGTGCATAACTCAGCTCAGCCCTCCATGATGCACATCTCTTGGAGGGGAAATTTGCTCTCTGGAGCTGCAGACAGATATCACACACAATAGCTGCAAGTGCAACAGTCTCTTATCACTAATGGCTTAAGCACCATCTTTAAACATATCAATAACTGGCAGCACCAGGAACTGAAGGAGAGGAAAACACCATATGTGCACCCTGGGGCAGCCTAAAACTGTATAAGGGTGTATTTTGACAGACAAACCCTCACTGATGACACTCACAAACCCTTGAATAACCCATCAAGGATCATGTAGGGAGTCTTGAGAAGGTGAAGACTTTGTGTTACACCCAAGTTCCTTTCCCCAGGCTACAGCAAGTGGATAGTGAGCAACCTCCAAGCTCAGGCTCTGACTTTGTGCATCTTCTCCTGGAGTGCAGATCACTGTGTGTCTGCTCTAAGGAAAGGGCTGCAGCTCTCCTGGAAATCAGGCATGCTGGTTTGTAAATAAGTTTGGAGTTAGGGAAGGCAGGTTGCAGACATCCCAGCAGAGCAGCAGGTAATCAGTAGGCTGTCCTCTACGGGGAAGGTGTTAAATCCTTCTTGGAGTGCTGACAAAAAGAGTTACAACCCATATGCTTATTGTCAGAAAAATAATAAAAAGAGTATTGGTTTAACCAAGTCTAACAGCCATCAGAAGGTTTAGACATGTGGTCTCACCTGGAGAGGCAGTGCACAGAGGAGGGAGGAATATTTCACCCCAACCTTGCCATCAAATCATCAAAGCCAAACGAACAACAGCTACTGGCCCAAACTCCTAACAGCAGTATGTAAAACTGAACATAGGAAATTCCCTCCTGCAAATCCTGATGGCCTGTGAGGTTTCTCCCAAGAGACATCTGGCTCTGCCCTTCTCCAGTGGTGCTCTCCTGCTGCATCTCCATCTCTGACTGCCACTTGTTGTGGGCAAGTCCCTGCACTGGGATGCTGTCATGGGGCTGGTGATGGTGCAGGGCTTGCTCTGATGGCTGCCCAACCCTGCTGCCCTGTGGCAACACCAACCTCACTTTGTTAGGTTCTCTTAGGGCTTTGGGAGGAGTGGTTGGCGTTGGGTGCAAACAGGTGGAAAATTTTGTTGTTTGAGATGGACACACTTATCCAGTGAAGCCTGGACATGATGAGTTGGGAAAACTGAAGATTATTAGATTTAAGTGTCCTCTCCAAGTGAAAAAATAGAGAGGATATGGTCAAAAAGCCAATAAATGCTTGAAATCAGAGCTGAGGGGAGGAAAACAAAACTGAGAAGGTGCCCAGGCAATGCTGCTCAGCCAGGCTAGTGGCACAGGGGAGCCAGGGATGGGGCTTGGTTGCTCTGTGTTCTCGTTTGCATTAACTAATGCTGCTTGGCATCATGTAACGTGTTATTGTTTTTATTGTTCTTGTTGTAAATACACCTAGAGGCATCTTATAAATAGAATTAATTATAGTTGTTTAATTCATTAGTTAAGTACATAGCGCATTCTGCTTGCTGGAGAGGCATGGATGGCTGCAGTCAGGGCATGCACATACAAATCAATGTATGGTCACGTTCACTGGGCCTGGGCCTGTGGCACCAGCTCTCCAGACCCTCTGGTCTCATGTTTCCAACTTCACTTACAATACTGCCCTTTTTCTCAAAAGCTTATGCCAAAATTAAACAGTTGCAAGAAAAGTTTGGGAAGATTGGTCTACAAGAGGGCAGCACAAAGGGAAGAGAAGTACAGAAAACTTGTGTGAAAAGCATTTGAAACCTTTTCAGAGTTGTGGGATCCAGGGATGGGTCGGTCTGTCCATGCTGAGATGTGTCTGACTGCAAGTGAGAAGCCAAGGATGCTCCTGAACAGGGTGGTGGTGAGTGGAGCACGTCACACTGTCCTGGCTCCATCTGAGCTCAGCAAGGCCAGTTTGGCAAGGGTAATATTCTATGCTAGGGCAGCTGGAGATCCTTGCAGGAGAAACACTGGTCCTGAGGCTGTTTTCTGAGAGAAGAGAATTCCCAGGGCTTCTCAAAGGAAAAAGGGACATAAATGCACATGTGCACAGGGTGACCCACGGGTGAAGCCTCACAGCTCCTATCTTTGAGCAAACAGCTGCAGGGGAAGGAAAATATGTGGGGATGAGGATGCATCCACTCTCATTATAGCAACCCTGTGAAAATACCCTTTGCTGGAAGAAGATGAGTTTCCCAGTGTAGGGGCAATGCAGGCAGCAGTGTTTCAGTGAGGATACTCATATCACCCTCTGTCCTCTCTGTCCTCCAGCCCAGGCTGGAGGCAAAGTCAGCCCCTGGGGAAGCACTGGGGAGAGAGAAGGGGCTTTCATACAGGCCACTCCCTGCTTTGTGACTTTTGCCTGTTCAACCTGGCAGTGATGGGAACCAGCTCCACACTTCCCTTGTGCCATGGAGATATTCTTCCTCCCCTTCACATATCATAGTTCGCAGCTGAGCTTTATGAGCTCGCCCTGCCCAGGCTGCCCCAACTCAGAGCTGCCTTGCTCACAGGAGTTGTTTTTCTCCAAACCACAACACAACTGAAAAAACACAGCGAGTCAATACATCACAGAGAACACACTTGAAAGGGAAGAGGCATAAAACTCATGTCATTGATGCTGTGCAAACTCTGCTCCCCTTCCCTTAATGTTCAGGACATTCCCAGGGCTGGAAACTTTGCTGACCTGAGGATGCGAATGGAAGCTCAGACACTTTGTTAAAGCACGGAGAGAGGTCTCTGGCTCATCTCCAGCAGGAAGGAGTTCAAGTCCATTTTTGGTCACCAGGCCTTGTTCTGCATTAATCTCGTCTGGAAGGAGATACTGAAGACCTGGGTCGCATCACTCAGGCAGGAACAGCATGCCCAGAACCAGAGCAGTTGTTTAAGACATTTCATTTCTTGCCTTCACCGAGGCTATCATGAGCATCTTTGAAAGGTGGTGTTGAATCCTTCTGCAGGCAACTGCCTTTCATTTGCACAGAACTGAGAGGCATTCACAAAAAGATGGGAAAAAAAATAATAAGCAAAGGAAACCCAGTGAAGCCCCATGTGATAATAAAGGCAGACTCTAACTAACAGTTGTTATTCAGACATTGTTAATGATATTATAAGCACTACCATGTGCTAGGCAAGCTGTGACACGCGCCCCAGTGGACATATGGATAATAAGATCACATGCCTGTTTCAATCAAAGCCATAAGCACGAACTTGATCGGAATCGGAAGAAAGCCACGCTAGCGGTAGCTTGAGATGTGCTTTGGGGAAAGAAGCTCTTACAGTTAAGAAAATTAATAAAAAGGGAAATCATAGTCTGTGATGCCAAAGCACCCTTACTGTGCATGACAGAGCCCAGCCCAACTCCTCTCAGCACCTTTCAGAATCCCGGGGATAGAGCCTGACCCTGAGCATCCACAGGGAGGGGCTTCCATTTCCAGGGGATTGCTGGCACTTCAAGAGATAAACGCACCCAGAACCAACTCCAGCAGGAATTTTCCTCTATGCTGGCACTCTAGATTGTTGCCCTAGCTCAGGAGGAAGACTTTTGTCAGAGCTGCTAAGGATGGAGATGGTAGAGAAGCTTTACCTTGATTCACCTCCTCCATACAGCCGATTGCACACTGCAGTGTGGTGCAGAGACACGGCTCCCTCCAGCCCACACCTGAGCACAGCCAGTCAAGTCCCAGGCAGCTCGCTGTCATTAGAAACACTGAACATAATCACCAAATTTAATGCCTTTATCATTGCTCAATGGATCAGTGAACAGAGAAGCTAAAAGAAAGACAATTAGAAGCGTCAGTCTATGCTAAATTTTTTTCCATTGCCTTGCTTTTGTCTAAAGAGTTATTCATTTGCTAATTGTGAAATGTAATTTTGTTTGGAGGCTTTTGTTATATTTGTTTTGTTGTGTGGCTAATGCAGTTATTTGCTGCACACAGCCTCTTTTCTCCTGCTCAGCCTGTTTAATGGGATTCTTTGGCAGCTCTGATTTAAAACCATTTTGGTTTAGTGACCAGGCCATTTCTGGAAGGAGGAATCAGATTGTTTCCTGGATTTCTGAGTCATAATTTGCTCAGCAAGACTCACTTCTTTAAATGCATGTTTTCATGAAGGCTTCTACTGGCCTTTTTGGCTCCAGTGGAGACAAATCTCAGCAAGAAACAGCGCCCTTCTCCCAAACCCCCATCCTGGGTTCCGGGACAGAGGGGCCCAGACCTAAACCCTCTCCCCACATTTTTTATAAGAAAACCCCAAGAGTTAAGCCTTCAGTATGCCTTTCCTCCCCCGCCCACATAGTCTCACTAATGGCTGCAAAATCTTACACCATCCCTGACTTTTCCTTCCCACAAATACCCAATGAAAGCCACTGCCACCTCAGCCTTGCTGAGGCTCTTGGCAATGACTGTGCACCAGGCAGACCCACAGGATCTGGTTTTGGTACATCATAAACCACACCTGAAAGTTGTTTTTTCCACTCTAAGTGTTTAACTGGAAGGCCTCCTACAGCTCCAGAGCCCTGCTGAGCTGGATGGCAATGCAGGGAGTGAGTAAATTGCCCTTTTAGCACGTTTTCTCTGACAAGAGGATTTTCAGAAGTAGCCCTCCCTCCACGTGAAATCCAGAGCGAAGGAAAACTGATTTAAAACCAATCACTAGCACTTACACACAGCCCCTTATTCGAGCATCCCTCCCCATCTAAGCTTCATTTTAGACTATTGAATCAATCCTGTCTCCACTGTCGCTTTCCTAAGTAACAAATCCAATCAGATGATGGCACGGTCTCCTCTAATTGACTGAGCTGCACAAGTGTATTCATATTGCAGGATGTGGGCATCAGCCATGCTACATCGGAGGAGACAAAGTGTGTGAAGTTATTGATAAACCCCATGCTGAGGGAGGGAGGGAGGAAGCAGGACGGGACCTGGGCACTAAGTTCCAGTAATCACAAGAATGGGAACCTCAACAGGAGAAGTGTAGCTTGTCAGGAGCACCAAGGTTCAGGTGTGTGACAGTCGGATGTCTCCTTCATGCCAAGGTCGAGCATGGTTTGTGGAGACATGATCTATCAGGCTGTGATTAGACCCATGTGGATTTGATACTACATGCAGGACAGGTCTTGCATTTTGGATGCATCTGTTTCACTGAAAACTTTGAGATCCATCTGGTTTTAAGAGTTTTTTTTCTCCACAAAGACACAGTTTTCATGATTTGTTACTGAATGAAATTTCCAGCACAATTCTGTTGGGCTCAATGGAAATACCTCCATCGTCCCTCTGTCTCAGTTCAGGTACATACCTATCTCTCCTCAGGGCTTACATTTCATATCTGTATAGTCACATTGTTTCCAAAGTGGAGAAACCACCGAAGTTTCCACATCAGGCTCATCCCAGGCTCCAGTAATGTGGTCATTGGGGCATCCCTCTCAGCTCTTTTCTCCTCACCACTTGTGCAGGTGACATGGAGATCAGTAATTTTTCCACAGTTGACAGCTGGCATATGGGATGGGCATTTCACCACCAAGTACCAGTGGTCTCTCCTACTTTGCCCTGAGAATCATGGTTCAAAGATTCAAAGATTTACCCTGCAGGGCTGAACAAGAGGTTCTAACCCCTGTGGGGTTGTGCTCTTCAGAAGCAAGAGATACTTACTTGCCTATCTGCTTGGAGTGGTACTTAATGCCCTTAAGAGGCAGTGCCAGGGGCCTAGGCTGCTTCCAGGGACAAAATACTCCCCATCTGGCCACTGAGAAACTTTTCCCTTTCTTCATGTGTGCATCTCTGCCAGCTCTTGCCTCATATCTACATTTGGATGGAGCTCATCACGATGATGCCCTAGCAAAGAAGAATCCCAACCCCACCAGGAATCACAAGCTTCAAACCAAGCCTGCTCTGTGAAGCCCTGCAGAACCAATCCCTGCTGCCCAGCTGGGCTGCCTGCTCACTCAGCCCACACATCCTTGGCATGGGAGAGCCCGGTCCTGACAGGCGGCACTGGGGTAATTTAAAGTCCCAACTCTACGAGGCACTGCTGGAGAAGTGAAATCACCAACTCGTGCGGCTGGGCCAGGAACAGGTGTGTGAAAATCAGCACCCAGGCACCCGCTCGAACAACGTTGTTTTTTCCTTGTGTGCCATAAATCAGCACACTAATCTTTCACTGTCCGGAGAGATCTCTCACTGGGAGGGTGATAAATTGCCCTCCAGCCCCTGACAGCTGCTGGGAAATCACTCACAGCCCGAGACAAACCTCTAAATCTGACATTATAGAGTGTTGAAAGGAAGAATGTCTGTTTTTATAACCTACCTCAGTTATAATAAATATTTAAAATCCACATTAACATCCTCTTATAGTTACAATCTGCCCTCTATGGAACAGTGTCCAACTTAGATTTAATTAGCAACTGAACCTTTCCAGTCCAAGCTCCTATTTAGGCTGAAGATCCAAATCTCCAGTGAAATGCCTCTGTTTTCTTAAACTACCTGCACTGTAATAAATATTCACCATGTCGCCAGGCAGCTCTGTTGGAGACAGTGCTCTTTTTGTCTTCTCAAAGGCTAACATTTAATTTAAATGATAGGGTCTTTCCAGACTCCAGGGGGAATTTCTTTCCTGTTCTCCATAAACTTTGCCATACTTCACCTCCAAGGCACCAGGAGGGCACAGGAATGGAAACACCTTGATGCAGGTATGGGACTGGAACAATGAAAATAAAATCTAGGCACAACTGTTCTGGCTTTCGGTCATGGACATGTGCTAAAAACATGGAGCAGAGACCTCCCCCTCTGTTAAACTGCAGAGAACTTGGGAGCTGTATCCCAAACTCCTGCAGCTGGCTTCCCTTGGAGAGAAGAAACTAAAAATACCTGTCCAGAAGTTTTTCCATGTTCACTCTTTCCCCACCTGCTTTTGCAGGTTGTCTTGTTTCCTTCTTTATTACTTTGTGCCAATTGTTTTCCAGAAGACAGCTTTCAGACTTGCTTTTCCTCCCCTGTCCTGACTAGTGCTTCATCGAAGTGTCTTCAAAAATATCGCAGGAATAAACACATGGGGAAATTTTAAAAAAAACCCAACATTTCATCCATCTCCCTTAACTAAAAATCCCACACCCTATCCTTCCTATTTGCTGCTGCCGAATGACTGTGTCAGCCCACAGCAGAGGGAGGAGGAGTGTTACTTCCAGAAATCAGCCTGACTCACATGCTTACAGCTTCCTGGCTCCAGAGGTGCCCTGGAGCTGCTCCACCAGCTCATCTGGATGCCCTCCTCTGGGTGGGGTCCTGAGAGCAGATGTGGCTGGGCTCCACAGCCAAGGCTGGGGGGGGGCAGGTTTGCTAAAAACCCTGGAGGTGTCAACCACCCTGCCAGCACCCTGCTTGGGGTTTGTGGTTAATAGAAGAGGGGTCAGGAGGCTGCAGGCAGAACAGGGAAGCAGGACAGCTGTGGTCTGAGCACATGCTTCCCCACGGCTTCGTATTTGGGAGCCCTGTGTCCAGCCCAGCTGCCACTTAAATCAATAGCAGTGTATCAATCAAGGCATCCCAGAGGAAACCTGCTGCTCACGCAGAAATAAACAGACATTTTCCTTCTGCATGTCACAGAAAACTGCAGACATCTCCTGGCATTGTCTGAACTGAGGGTAAATGGGATGCTGCATCTTCAGCTGCACTGTCAGAGAGTAGGTTATGGAAACTGAAGTGTATATTATGTGCAGTAGATATAAATAAATATGCAGACACAGCTTGGCCAGTGTTAAGCAGACAGACATGGGCTTCTGTTTCATTTCCAACTCTCCAAATGATGGCAGACACCCAAAAGGGTGTGCAGCTTTAAAAGAGCATCCTCCAAGTCCTAATATTTTGCCTCCTCCATACGCCCTGAGAGCTTAATCCAGATGCCTCCAGCAAACGCAATCTTTGTGAAAGCAAAACCATGAGCATTTTTGCATGGTTTGATTTGGAGTTTCCTACCTCTCCTCTCACAAAGTGCACTGGGTTTCCCTTTTCCTTTCCAGTTTATTTCTGGTTGTATCAAAAGAAAGCTCTTGGGAAGGGCACAGCTGGCCCTTAGAAGCCAGCTTGTTGAGATCTGGATGGGGAGAGGTTAGCCATTGCAAAGTCATTGCTGTCCTGCCAGCCTCCAAGGGTGGCAGGAGGTGAGAGCATGGCTGATCATCTCTCACCCACCACCTCAAAAGCCAGAAAAAGCAGAGCTGGCTTCAAACATCTCCTCACCCCAAACCACTCCTGCCCTGGAATCTGTTTGCATAAACCGCCTGCTGTGAATCTTGCTTGGGTTTGTAGAGATAGCATCACTCTCCCTTGGGAAACAGCCAGTGGGTTTTACCAGGAAACCTGCTGTTTTACAAAGGGTTTACAACCAGTGGCTCCTTCCTCTGAGAAAAGTTACATTCTCGGGCATTTAAGGTTTATTTTTTTTGATTATGTGGGAAGTGGTGTGAATGAAAGTCACAGAGTCCTCAAGGGGGAAAGGTAACATGAATCCCCAGCAGCTTTCTTAACCTTTGGTTTTGCAGATGTTTTTGGCTTTGCAGAAGGAGCTCCCAGGAAGCCTCAGATGCAGAGCACATGGGAAGAAAGATGCTGAGATGCCCACAATTCACTCAATGTCAGCATTGCTGGGATGGCAAAGACATTAGGGCCTTTCTCCTCTGCCCATCCGAATGACCACAGAAGGGATGCTCAGCACTTCTGGGCCGAGCAGGGAAAGAGGTGTGGAGGAAACTGCTCTCGAGGCTGAAGACTTACCCTACTGAAAGAAAAGGGTTTTCCAGCTCCTTCTAGACACCAAACTACTGTTTTATACAAAATTGATGTCTTGGGACATATATTTCAGGATAATCCCAGTCTTCCCTAGCCAATGCCAGCAAGCATGCAGAAAGCAGCAGTGTTCCACATCACTTGCACAGGATGACTTGTAGACCTTCATCACACACATACTGGTGGGTGGGTGGGAAAACAAATTCCTCCTGGATAGGGTAAGGAAGGCTGAAATGCTGGGGGCCTCAGCTCCAATTAAGCTGCATTTGCCCTGCCCAGCTCAGAGACCCCCAAGGAGGCTGACTTGGAGCCACATGTCAGGGGTGTCTATCATTGTCCACTGAGGAGGGATGAGGTTTTAGGTGGAGCTCAAGTGCTCAGGCCGTGTTTAAATTTGTTTACAATGACAGATGTCAACAGTTAGACATCTAAAAGAATTAAGCTCTTCAACCTTCTTGCCCACCTTTCGGCTCCTCCAGTTTGATGTTTTGCAGGAAGATGGACTGGATCAACTCATGGCTTCTTCTAGCCTCAGCCATCGCCTGTGGAAGCTCAGGGAGGAGCTGAAAAATCACCTTTCCCAGCAGAAGCCCTGCTTCAGATGACTAAAAGCCAGTGCACTGCTCAGTCTGAAACAAGACCCAGCTCAAAAAGAGGTTGCTCCCCAAGGAGGAATGTGTCCAGGGAGTCTGTCTGGAGGCTGAAGCTGAAACACCAGGTGACAATGGGTGAGCAGGTTGCAAAAGCAGGCAGCAATGAGATGTAGCTTTAAAACTACTACAAGCTACTTGCCAATTTTATGTCTGAAAGCCTCTTGTGGACAGTTGGTGCTGCCTCATTGTGAACACTGGTGCTCAGTTCCTTTATATGCAGCTATTCCCCATGGATTGGATCAACGGAGCTGCTCGCCAGCAGGACGGAGCTGTGTACCGTCATTAATCAACGTCATGCTTCGAGAGAAATGCTGAGTTCATTCTCATGTGTCTCCTCAGACCTCTAGGGACTGAGTTGTCTCTAGCCAAGGCCAGTAGTCACCTGGAACAGTTTTCCAGCCCCCCTAAGCAGCAGGAGTGTCCATTAACTACCACGGATCGGTGGGGATGGTTTGTAAACTCCGGATACATACGGAGGGGCCCAGGCGCTTATTGGCTGGTGCTTTCCGTTCTCAGAAATGGGTCATTTAAACAGAAAACTGTAAAGTGTTCATGCCTCTGAATGCAGAGAAACTATCAAAACAAGCTCCCGTCTTCTTGCCACAGACCCAGCATTCAAATAGAAACTCATAGCATGTTCTACAGGAATGGTCCAAGTGCTCCCAGCAGATTCCTTTCCTTTTTCTGATGTTTAACACAATAAACATTTCAACTCTCTGGCATGAGAGCAGACCTACCCCAATTACCAGGACAGCTTGTTTTATTTGGAGTAATAGTTAAGGATCCCCATCCTGCATCCCTGGAGCCAGCGAGAAAACTCTCCTTGCTCCCGGTAGGCCTGAATCCAAGAGAGCCCTACGGTACATTAGAGACACCACTGTGACTAGGAGGGTATTTTTGCCTTTCCTTATGGAAGCAAAACCAGTTCAAGCAAGTTCTGCCAAGGCTCCACCTACACAAAGGTGGAGACATTGTGATTTTCCAATGAGAGAAGAGGCAGAAGCTGGGATCACCAAACAATGCTGCAGTAGGTCGACCTGTGACAGCAAGCCACCATGGTGTCACTGTGTCCTACAGCTGATTGACCTTTTGCCCATGTTAGCTGGACATCTGCAAGCCAGAGTGTAGCATCACAGTCCCTAAAGCCTTGGAAATCTCAGCTCTCCAGGGCTATATCTCTGGAAGCTGGAGAGGGGAGGAGTCAGTGATTGGAAACCTTTAAAGTTTGTAAATGAATGAACACCAGAAGAAAAAAAGTGATTTAGTAAATGAAATCTGAATACAACCAGCCATTCAGTAATTGTTACATTGTCTGGGCACAGTACAAAGTTAAGTTGTTTAGTCCAGCGTGGTGAGCGATGCACATTTGGGAAGTTCAATGACATGGAGAAGTGAGCTGCAAAAGCATCAGAGATCAAAGCACCAGTGGCCTTAGAAAGTCAGGATGCTCACCCAGGAGCCAGCAGCTCAGGGAAAGAAGGTTATGGAGGGACTGGAACAACGAAATAGGAGTCCAGAAATTAAACACATCTTGGTGAATTATCATCCAGCCCTCCTGGGGCACATGGTAATAGAGAAGATATATTTGAGGGGCCACAATGCCACAGTAAAAAAATCTTGGAGGGCTTAAGAAAGAGGAAATAGGCAGCTATGGCTGCCCTGGAACCCAGATGTCCCATTTGAGCAGGTACAATGAGAGTTCTTCTGTGAATAACCTCTAAGTCATTCAAACTCCAGGGCTATGCAAACTCCATCTCTGCCTTGTCTGAAGGCTCCAGTGAAGCCCATCAGCCCACTCATTTACCTTGTTAAATGCCATCTGTGCATTATCAACCGTGTGTCACATCCAGTTATTCCTACCAGCTCCATCCCCATGCTCAGCAAAGGTACATCTCTATCTGAATATTCACAAGCGAGATGAAGACCATCTGCCCACACTAACAATATGCAGCTTGTCAAAATGTCTCCTGTAGTATCTCACATTCATCAGGCTGATTTTGTCTTCTGAAATATCCAGAATTGCTCCCAAGCACTACCTTGTTATTGTCTTCAGAAGGCAGGTCCAAGATGAACAGTATCAAAAGAGTGTAAATAGGTCTATGCTGTAGGAGTGTCCCAATGTAGAGAGAATTCACGATTTTTCTCCTGTCCTTTTAGCTCAGAGAATAACCCAAAAGTATGCAAAAAGGACCACTTACAAGATTGCATCTAGCCAGACAGAGAACATAGAGTGATATGGAAATGGCTCTGATGTGGAAATACTCTTATTATTGAGCATCCCTCCAATCCCATTCTGGTTACACTTTTGCACCTGGGTGAACAAAGAAATGCCATGAAGATCCCATGCATCTAAAAATTGACAGAGCTTTACAAGCTGCTGTGACTGGTGGCTTCCTGGGCCTTCAGGTAGTTGCATCACTACTATGAGGCATCAGGCAGGAGCAGAGCACCCATGCAGCCTTCAGATTCTCCAAAATCTCTCTTTGAAAATGGAGGGGGAAGTCTATTTTAAAAAGGAAAGCTGTATAGCAAAATAATTAAAAATAATAAAAATATTTCCACCTTTCCCCAGTTGTTTTCAATTTTTTTCCAGGCAAGAGCTATTTCTCAAAATCTGCCTCAAAGCCTTGAGTGTTTCTGAATATTCTCTAACAACATTCTTTCCATTATTTCTGGGAAAACACATGTCTGCAGAGGTTTAGGTGAATGGCAGGACACACGCTAAGCAGGGAAGAAATGGGGAGTCCAGTGTAAAATGCCTCTGGGCCTTACCTGGAGAAAATCACACTGCTTCACCTTGTCTCATGAGCTTTGGGTTTAACATAAATCTCCTTTGTAGCAGTGGCCTGAGCTACTGCCAGATGTGGGATTTAATTCGTGCATGGCCTCGACCCTGTGATCCTTGGCAAGATGTTGAGCTGGTGACCAGCATTAGTCCTAAATACCTAAAGGGATGAAACCATGGTTCTGGCATAATACTATTGCATGCACCCTCTGTGGCCATTTCTGCATATTCTCCATTGCAAAGCAACTGTCCCAGCAATCTGGCTTGTAGCTTGCCGCTGTTTCCTTTGACCATTTTTTTGCACGGGGCAGGAGACACTGGGTGCTTGGAACTGAGTGTCCTCCCTGGCACCTCTCATCCAGCACCACGCCAGATGATGCCATGTTGATGAGCTCTGGCTCTGCAGCCTCAGTGGTCACAGGCAACCAGGAAAGGGGCAGGGAATGATGTCTTGGACAAGTCCTGAAGCCCATGGCCTGCCTGGGCAGGGCAGACCCAGTGGCTTCACACTTTTCCACGCTGTTGGCACTAGCAAAGTGAAAGGTCTGATGGCTACACTCCCCTGTGCGTGTTGTCAGTCTTTCTGTCTGCCTGGATCTGTCTGCCTTTGTGCACCTTTCCTTGCAAGCAGCAATTTCTGACAGCTAATATTTCACAGAAACCAGAGCCAGCTCTCTCCCTCCCTCCCCTTTTTTTTCGTCTCTCTCTCTTCTGTTTATGAAGCTGAGGGTAAGTGTTTAATTAGTTGCCTAATTGCCTGGGTAATTGGTAGACATACTCAGCTCTCCAAGTAATCAGTCTGAACAGGCCTTGAAAATATCTGGCCCAATATTCATTAGTGCAGTTAAATCGTTAAACAGTTACTGTGTTTGGTTCCTGACAAAGCCCCGCCAAGGGCTGCGTTGGCTGGGTGGCTGCTCTCGCACAGAGGGGGACAGATCAGGGAGACCCCACATCCCATGAAACTGCTGACAGAGGGGCTGGGCAGGGGCCTGGGGCTGGTGGAAGGGTAAAACCCCAACAAGTGCAAAAGAAGATCTGTCCTCTGTGCAGGGGACATTGGCAACGGGACAAGGCACCTCCTTTTCTTGGCTTGACCTGTTGCTTCAGCCTCCCCTTTCCCGTGGGGTTGGCACTGGTCCCCACTGTGTGCAGGAGGCCATCCTTCTCCCTCCCCTGGCCACCACGGGTTAGGAAGCTGGTTTTGCCATTAGCCCATGGATCAATGTGAATATTATCTCAGCGGGCTGCCCTGACCAGAGTAACTCATTAAAAGGGCCTCGGCCAGTCGTGCTGTGTCTCAGTACAAAGTCACCATTCTGCCAAGTGCTGCCAACCCATTGCCTGTCTGTCTGTTGGTCTGTCCATCCTGCCTCCCTCCCTGTGCAGGCGGTTGGCACTGGTAAGAAGCCGAAGCCTCGAAGGAGGTCTCCAAAAGGTCTCCAAAGGGCTCCTCTTCCTCATAGTCGAGCTTCAATCAGGGTCTAACAGCAACTTCAACTTACAGGAAATTCCAAATGCAAATTCCTGCACAACCATTCAAGAGGCCACACTGTAGTACAGAGAAAAGCATTAGCACATCTGCTTTGGAGGCAAAAGATTTGAGACTTCAGCAAAGCATGAGGAGAAAGTGGCTTCCCTCTGTCTGCTGTCTTGATCCTTGTAGTGGATTTTTTGGATAGCATGAAGTCCACAGAAGATGTGATTAAAAGCAAGCGAGATGCAGTTGTAGCATGGTGTAGTTGGGCAGGACTACCGGTCAGGGAGCTGCTCAGTGTGCTCCCAAACGGCCCCAAAACATCTAAAATAGCCAAGCCTCTAAATACTACACACCGCTCAGCAGGTGGTCGGCCAGGATATATGACCTCAAAGTTATTTCTAGCAATGATTCAAGGAAAATGCATGTGTCATGAATTGGACCCTCATTATAAAGTTGCTTGGCTGCAGATCCTTGTGCAATTAAGTGCAGAGGGGACGGGAGCTGGCACTGCTTTCCCCGTTGAACCTCTCCAGGCAACACAACCCTCATTCCCTCGGTGCTGCCAGAAGTCTGTGTCCAGCAGCTCCACTTGGTTCATTTTTGACTGAGCTGGCTCATCTGCTTTGTTAGTGTTACTTTGAGTTCACCTGCCTAGAGTGCAGGCCCATGAGCTTACTGCTCCTTATCAGCTCCCAACACTCTTCTCCTAAAATCCTCCATAGAACAGCTCAAAAAAGGAACTCAGGTCCTGGGCAGTGGCAGAGGGGGAGATGACAACATTCAGGCATGTAAATTCCTAATCAGATCTCGCACTTTGGTTTTTGCCAGGCAAACAGTTGGGTTCCTGGCAAACTGGACGTTGACCTGAAAACAAGGACAGGACATGCTCCACCAGACCCTGGGGCAGCCGGGTGGCCCTATGCCAACACTGCCACATACTAGTATCCCTGCACAGAAGGCAGGGCGGGATTTGGGGCAGGGCAAGAGGGAAATTGGAGGAAGGCAGAGAAAAGGTCCAGAAAGGGAAAATGGAAAGAAACAGAATGGTAAAGAAGGGAGAATTTAGACGTGAGCTTTGAACCAGACATGAAGAACAACTAGATATGGTGAGTTAAAAGGGAAAGGATGCTGAAGAGACCAGAAAAGCTTTTTGTTCCAGTGGAGGGAGTATTGACAACTGCAGGAGAAAACTTGAGATGGTAATAGAAGGTTTTGGAGCAAGGTAAAACACTCTGATGTGCAAGAAAGCCAGATGCACAGGGATAGCAAGGTAGCATGTGCGCCACCAGACCCCAAGGCCCCAGGAGAGCTGGCAGGGAGGACCTTGGGGTGGCTGCACCTGTCAGAGCAACCTGCCCACCAGGCAGCAGTTTCATGCTTCATCAGCATACAGAGGCAAGTTCTTCCTGTGCTCTTTCTCCTTTTTTCATGTATTTTTTGGGATTTTCAGGAGAACATCCCATTCCTTTTGAGGGTGATGGAAAAGAGTTTCTAGAGACTCCCTCTGCTAGGAACAGGGATGAGTGCTTGCCCAAGGGAAGATTTTTGGGCACTGGGAAGCACCAGGCAGGCCCTAGTGTGTCTCCTGGAGAAGAGTGTGCAGGGGGAGAAATGTCAGAGGTGACTAAGAAATAGGTCTCCATCCATTACTTTGCTGGGCGGTCCTTTCGAGTCACTGGCTGGCTTTGTTCTCACAAACATCTGTAAGAGATTATGGATGCCTTCCTTTCTGAGGGCATGGATGGGATCTATAAATACCATGAGTCAGAGCCAGAGTTGCTGTTGTCAGAGGAGAGCTCTGCCTGGGTGGCCTGGAGGCCAGCCACGCACAACCGGCCCTGGGAATGCAGGCTGTGTCCCTAGCCAGGCACCCAGGGGAAATCTGAAAGGACTAGTACAGGGTGGTGGCATCACAGGCAAGGTTTTCCCTGGGATATGGTGATGCATAGCCAGAGACTGCTGGAAACAGCAGCTGGGCAATGAGAGCACAGGTCTGGGAGGTCCTCAGCACAGATACTACTCCTCACTAGTATTGAGCAGCTCATCATTTTTCACTTAAAACTAAACTGACCTCTGCAAGGAGACAAGGGATATTCACCACTTTTTTTTTTCTTGGCAAGGACCTGTAAAACTGAGATAATACCTGCCCAGATGCCAGAGCGATGGGCACTATTCAAAGAACACAGAGCAGAGCTGTTAATGATGGATCCTCTCAACTTCCCTGTGTCAGCACCACTCCCCGGGGACCATCCTCGAATTCCTGACCCCACCTCTTAACTCTGAATGTCACAAGACTTTGTGCATTTTATGCAACGCTAACACTGTCCAGCAGGAATTGAACTCTCCGGTGACTAATTGTTTTCTCACCAAAAACAGATCCTGATTTTATAAGCTGTTAGAAGCCTGAAGATCCAGCCCTACACTAACATATTGTTAGCCACAATTATCCCCTTTCTGACAAAGGATTCCTGATTAGGGCTGTTGCATATTCATCCGTAGACTGCGCCAAGCCTGGCATTGTTTTTCAAGGTCGAGGACTGCATTTCTTTGGATTCAATTCCCATCCTAGACATAGATTACAAGGCAGGAGAGAAGGAGGCAGCTGAGGTTGCTGGAAACATTGAATCCTCCTGGTATTCCTCAAAACACTCACCCATGCCAGACATGGCAGGCAAACCAGCCATGCTCCCAGGCTTTGTGGGCTTGTTTGGACAAGCTGGGCAGCCTCAAAACTGACCCTGGATGCAGGTATGATATGCTGAGGTCAAAGAGTGGGGAACCCCCTAAAGGTCCCTCATGTGAAGAGTGGATGCTGGACAAGGATCTCAATGCAAAACACAATTTGAGAATTCAAGGCTTTATGAGCTCTTCCTTGGAGGACCTGTCCCATTTGCTACCATGGGAAAAGAGACAAAAGGGGAACTTAGCCAGGATGGAATATTTTGCAGAGGAACTTCAGCTGCTCTCCCCAGCCAATTCCTCCACTTAAAAAAAATGAAGAAAAGGAAAAAATAATTACTTCTCAGCCTCTAACCTTTCCAGCAAGTGACTTTGTAATAAATAATCCACATGTCTCTCCAGTGCAATCCATCAGCAGGAGTGCCTAATTACTTTAGACTCACTTTGAAAACCCTTCCAGTGACACTTTCAGATAAATAAAAAATTAACATGGAACTAAAGCAGTAACCCAGAGAAAGTTTCCCCACTTCCCTCAGTTCTCTCCAATCCTGGGCTGATGCCTGGAAGATATTTTCCCATCATGCTGAAAGGTGAGTGTGGGTTATAGTTTATGGCACAGGGAAATCAGCCATGGAGTGTCCATGGGGACACCACACACCATACAGATGATTGGAGAAATACCTGGAGACAGAGTCAGTGCAGTGTCTTTGTATAAAGATTAATATTTTTTTTCTGAATCCCTTTTCTTTGGAGGTTTCTGTTATTTGTTCCTAAGAGTGCATTTTGGAGTTAAGGAAGCTTCAGTTTCCTTCTTGGAGTTGTTGATTGATCCTCAATCTTCTTCATCTCCCCTTTCTCTCTTATTCCCAAGATTACAGCTCTGAGAAGGCACCTAAAGGCTTACCCAGAGTCTGGCTGAGATGACTTGCCCGCCTTGCACTCCATGCCACACCCACCAAGGCTGAGGGGCACCTGCTGTGTCATTTCTGGGCACACTGCAGCACAAAGGCTGTGACAGAGGAGACTGGCGTCACTCAAGAAGTTATTTCTGTAACGGGCCTGTTCTCCAGAACAGACAGGACAAATTCCCAGTCTTCTTTGCCTTTTTCCAGTTGCTGCATCTGTGTCAGTTGTGATGTGGAGGGATGACTGAGTGCATGAACACAAATGCAGTGTTCCTTGCTGGAGTGCAGTGAGGTGCCACTTCCAGCATTGTTCCAAATGGAGCTGGACACCAGCAGGCAGCACTTCTAGGGAGATTCTTTGGAAGTGAGTAGAATAATACTGAGCAAGCCAGCAAAAATATTAAGGATGTTGGGTACAGCAGAGAACAAGAGCCCTGCCTCCAGAGCAACCCCTGGCATCACTTGTCATGCAATGAGGTGCTTTAATGGAGCTATAGCCAAAGCAAAGGGGGTCGTGCTGTAGGACTGCTGAAATAGAGATTCAGATTATAGGACAAAGGGAAATGCCAGAGGAGGTTTGGCTTGGGTATTAGGAGAAAAATCTTAACTGAAGAAGTGGTTAAGCATTAGAATAGGTTCCTCCTGGAAGTGTTCAAAAAATGAGTAGACATGTCACTTCACAATAAGGTTTAGTGGGTGGACATGGTGGTATTTGGTTGAAGGCTGCACTTGATGATCTTAGAGGTCTTTTCCAACCTTAATGATTTTATGATTCTATGAATTTCATTACATTGGAAGTGAACTTGTTCTACTGAAAGACCAAGCCAGCCATCAAAAAAAATGTTCAAGGCATCGTGTTGCAGTTATCCTTAAGGAGACTGTCCAGCTCTTCTTTCTCATCTTCACTTTCCACTTCTGCATTCCCTTCTTTATCTTATCTCATCTCTGTGCTTAGAGCCCTGGGCAATACCCAACAAGCATTCAGAAACTAAAAACAAGCGAATCAAAAGAAACAAAATTAAATATCTGAGAAAAGCAGGCCCAGAACCAATAAGTTCTGATTTCACTGTAGGTTACTGCAGCCGAGACAGTGGTGTGTCAGGGGAGGAAGATGCTTAAAAAACCTCCACAGGAGAATTAATTAAACGAATTTCGCTCTGCCAATTGTTTGTTATTTTTGCTGACCTCACCAAGTGGATTAATATTTAATTAGCCTTTAGGAGAAGTGGAAAGCACTTATTAACCTGTTATGTCAATCTGTCAGGCCTGGGGTCTCAGGACAGGCACTGTTACGATGAAACAATGGAAATATCAAGGTCTGTGTCTCTCTGTCTCAGCTGTTTTCCCTGCTGGAAAGTGGCTTTTTTGGGGGAACAAAGGGAGGATACCCACTATGCCTAACTGAGGGGTGTCTAAAAGTGAATCTCACAGACCTACATGTCTTTTAGAGGCCAGAGGAAGAGCTAAGGAAGCCATATGTGCTGTCCCAGGTGCAGGTGGGAAGCACATATGGATATATTATCCCCTTGGAGGTATTTTAGAAATCAAGCTGAATCTCATCTGGTGTGATTCTGTTGACTAGGGAAGGATTTGGGCTTTCCTTCATTTTTCTTGCTTAAAACATTGCTTCCTTTATATTGTGTTTACAGTTATTATAGTTTAAGAAGTGCTAAACTTAGTGTTGACATATCCTCATCAGTGGGCAGATGCAATGGGGCCCTGCAAGACACAGGGGTCCCAGGTGATCCTCCATTAAAGAAAAGCTCTAAAACAGAAACCAGGATGAACACAGATGGCAGAACAAGAAACCCATCCCCACTGGTAGCAAAGCTGGTGAGTCTCACCCAGGGACAACGACCACGTCTGCTTGTCACGGGGCTGGGGCTGGCCCAAAAGAAATAAAACCTCAAGTACAATTAAACCCTTAGGAAACATCTTCAGCAAAACTGTTAGATTAATGTTGTGTACAAGTTAGTGAGGCTGGGAGGGCCTTGGAAAGAGATAATGGCTAAAGTGCTGAAGTGGATGAGTGTCTTTGGTGGAAATTCTCCCAGATTCTGGGCACAGCCATTAGCTGATATCAGAGAGGAGTCAATATGTCTTCTCCAAACCTCCCCAGATCCTGATGATCCTGAGCATCACACAGAGCCAGGGATCTGTGGTTTGACATTGGTTTAGTGAATCAAAACTAAACCTCGGGTTAAAATAACCCTCTGGGTCTTTTTCAGCATCCATACTCTGGATTTGGTGTCCAGCAAGGACACCAGAGAGGAGCCAACCTCCCATCAGAAGCTGGAAGCTTCAGCAGACAGAAAAAACAACAAACCATATTCAGGAAAATATGGGACTGTTGGCAGTGAGCACAAGCTCCTGCGTCCCTTTGATTTTCTGTATGAAGAGGCAAAATGAGCAAGGGGAGGCAGGAGTGCCCGGGGGTGAGACCCAAGCATGTCATGCCAGTTGCCAAGGGTCACGCTCCTCTCCTTGCAACCTGTGCCAGCTCTTGCAAGCTCTATCTGAGCCTGACCACATCCTGCCTTATCCCACAGGGAAAGGACATTCCCTACAACGCCATCCTGCCTGGACCGTGTGCCCTTACTGCCGCTCTGTGACAGGCCATATCATTTATTATTATTATTTTTTCAAAATTAAAATCCTCTGGAGCTTTATTAAATAGGGATGCTGATAGGTAATTAAATCGCAACTTAATTAAATCTGCCTGCTCAATCCAACCACGGCATGCTGGCTACTCTGCAATCCCTGTGAGAGGTGCTGTCGGTGGAGAACGGCAACGCGAATTAAACAGCATCACACTTGGCACTGCCACCTCCCTGCCAGGCACAGCCAGGAATGGGACCAGTGGGTTCTCCACGCATACAGCAGTACACCCATAGCAATAGGAGGAGCTGGGGACACATGGGGGACCTGACCTGACTTTGTAAGAGTTTTTCAGGTAGAGGCTGACTCCCTCCAGCACAGAAGGACTAAACCAAGGCACTGGGGGGAGGTTGTAGGCTTCATGGAGCTGCTTTGTCATAACATGATAGTGTTGAGCATGAAATGGTAGGCAGATAGGGAAGAACTTTCCTTCCACTGGTCTGCAGCACCTCTGTGGGGTGAAGGCCATGGTGACAGCCTGGGATTGCAGAGTGCTTGCAAAGGAATTTGGATGGGGAAAGGGCTCTGGCTGGGACACCATTTCCCTGGGATTGTTGTTCCTTCTGTGCTTTGGGATAGAGCAAAAGGTGCTGCAGGATGTTGTGAATACTGATGTTGAGCCTGGTGGATGCTCAGTCGAAGGGTCAGAGGACAAAATATCCATTGGATAATGTTCCTGTGGTCTCCTGCTCTTTCTGGAGGGTTTTGCAGACACAAGCCTGCACTGTGAATGCCAACCCTAGCCCTGGCTCTGCTCCCCCGACTTTGCTGCCTTCCCATCTCCCTGGCTCAGTTGCTCTGAACAAGGGGCCAAAGGCAGTGACATGGAAAAATAACCAGGCAGTCTTGCTAAATCATCAGTCTGCTCGTCCCAAGGAAAACAGATCTTGGAAAGAATTCCCCTTTTTAATTTCCCCCCTTTTTCATTTCAACACAGGCTCAGCTCACTGCCTTTCCCAAGCCTCAGATGCCGTAGCTGCCTCTGCCCAGCCCTGGCAGGCACCAGTGAGGGATGAGCAGCCCCAAGGACAGATGCTCTCACTTCCCATACGAAGTGCTACCCTTGGAGGAGACAAGAAGCCCAAAGCCTTCTTGAAAGTAGGGTGCCCAAGTCACACTTGCGGAATAAGAAAGTTCTGCTCTGTATCTAAATGTCATCATTTTCCTATCACATTGGAACAAATACATTAAATCTGACCTAAACACCTCACCTAACAGCAGAGAATCCCCATGGCTACAAAGCTGAGAGAAGACCTTGCTCTCCATGCCACCTTGATACCACCCACCCTCCTCTGTCAGAGCTGGCCCTGTGCCCACCTGAGCTAAACCCTGTTACACCACACTAGTTATTTGTTCATCCTGCTCACAAGGCAAAATAGTCACTACTGTACACAGAGGATTTTTTTCCTCTCATGCAGTTATGGCCTCCTCATAGTCCCAGCCGTGGAGCCCAACAATATTGGCATCATGCTTTGGAGGGAGATCTCACAACCCTTGAGGATTCCCTAAATTTGCAGGATACAAGTATTTGAATATGCTCCAGCTTTGGGTCCCTCTGCAAACCCCAAGGATGTGATAGAAGAAAACCTAAAAAAAAAAAAAATAAAAAAAAATTAGTCCAAAGGGGGGCAGCATCTAATGAAAGGCAAAACCTCAAAGAGATGGACAAGCTACAGGGAGCCTATTCAAGGGTGACTTTCACACAGTAATCTTGGGAGATCAAATTCCTAATCTGCTTTCCCTCAGAGACAGAGGAGTAAAAGTCCTACAGGGATTAATGTTTAATGCTTGAGTTGGCAGGTGATGCCCTGTGTCGGGACGCTTGGGTTCCCTGCTCTGCAGCTGAAAGACTGGTACACAAGCTCAACCAGCACCCACCCCGGATATTGGGGATGACCCTACTCTCAGGCAAAGGTCAAGGAGAGGTTGCCAAGTTCAGGATTCCCCACAGCATTACAAAGCATTGTGCACTGGGGCTGCAATAAGAGATGAGTTGTGCTGTCTCTATCGGCTGGGGTGTGTGAAACTTCAAACCTCTTAATTATTTTAGAGCCACTGAGGTGAACTGCTGGAACACAGCATCAGGCAGGGCAGTTGTGAGAAAAGGCAGCTCATTCCCACTACTAGGCTTGCATTTCTGCTCCTGGTGGGGACACATGTGGCAGGGAAATGTTGTGCTGGAAGTCCACACATGGCATCCTCAGCTCCTGTGTTCCCCACTGGGAAGAGACAGGGATTGAAGGAGAAATGGGTCAGCTGCAGGGGGACACAGAAGGACACAGCCTGTGAGACAAGAAAAGATCTTAATGAAGATAAAGATATAGGCAGACCCCAGGACACACAGACAAGCAGCTGTAAAACCTGACCAAGTCTCTGAAACAAAGGTCATGTTAACAGTGCCACCTGTAGAGAAGGCTTTATTTTCTTTACTATCAGTAGACTTTCTCCCTTGGGACTACACAGCCTGAATTTTGAGGGTCTGCTTTGAAGGCCAGGCATCCACAGAACATGGCCAGGTTTCCAAAAATATTTTACAAAGGTTCCCAAACCCTTTGAGGCAACGACTCACCTTCAACTAATGAATGTCCAGCATGTTCTCAGCAGAAGTTTTTTTGAAGCTAGATGTTTTAGCTCCTCCAGGAAAACAATGAGAAGTACCAGAAGGTCTTCTCAGAACAGATGTCCTACTGTGCTCTGAAGCTCTGGAAGACACTGATGATGAACCTTCTTCTATCTCTTGAGAATAGATGTGTGCAGAGTACATCAGGCCTTTAAGTAGTAAGACATAGGAGTTAGTTTATAAGTAGTAGATGTTTACTGAACTTCACAGCCAAAAGCCTTCTCGAAAATGTGCACAAGTCACACTTTTGGAATAAGAAAATTCTGCTCTGTATCTAAATGTCACCATTGTCCTATCATATGACAGCAAATTTATTAAATCCTGACCCAAGAGTCTGGACAGATAGGGTTTAGATCCAGAAAAGAATCTACATTCTGCAGGGCAGCCCCTTTCTGTGACAGATTTTTTGTTCTGTATTTTTTCACGTGTCCCAGGTGGTGCTTGGACATGTCAGACCACAGGGTAGCTTGAAGTTATGGGACAAACCATAGGTAATTTGGCAGGACAACATTAAAAAGCAAGAGGAGGAAACTATAAATTCAGAGTGTAACCACCATAAAGTATTCTCTTAATTCCCAGCCAACCTCTTAAAAGCATAGATTGCTCTTCCCCCTTCCCACAGGATGCCTTTCCCTCCCTGTAGGGTGTCGTGTTATGGCTCAGACAACAGAATACCAAGGGAACAGTGACCTGATGGGTTTCACATGTGTTGCAAGACCTGGTGGAAACTCTGCCCTTTCACATGCTGAACTTCTGTGCAGTATCAAACATTTGTCTTCTCATGGCCCTGCTTAATTTCTCCCTCTCTGCTGAAGGGTTTCATCTCATCCCTTGTCTTCTCATTGGTGAATGTGAACCATCTGCCTTTAGAGGTGGGAGTGAACCATAACCCTGAGTTCTAAAATGTCTGTAAATCCCATGGTAACATCCATGAACATTTACAAGGCTTTTTTTTTTGAGAAAGTTACACAGACAAGCCATCAAAACCTTTCCTTGTCTCCTTGTGTCCTCCCAGGATGCAGGGTTATGGACCCTGGAGAAGCTGCATGTATGGCTGAGATCTGCTTTCCAAGAAGTCATGGCTGGCAAAGTGCCCTAACTTTCCTTTTCTCTGCTACAATATCTTTCACCTAAAAAGCACTGAAGTGCCTAAATCACATTTCTAAAAGGCAGGAATTTATGAACGCACATCGCATAGAAGTTCCTTCTAAACTGTTACCATAACAATGCCCTTTTCTCCCAGCTAGACTACTATCTTCTCATTTGCACTTTCTCTCCATTTGCCCCCTTTCTGGTTATATTTTAACTAAAGATTATTGCCTGTTTCTCATTCTTGGTCATGTTTTAAGGACCAGCATTTTCTGAGTGAGGAGGAACAGGAAACACTCAAACCTCTTCCATCCCCATTTAGCTAGTCACTTCCCTGTGCCATGCTGAGCCAAACCCCTAAACCAGAGCTCTCCTGTCTTGCAGGCACATCTGTCTGCTCCTGTGACCATGGGGTCAAGTGCACAGCAACCAGTGGTTGGGAAATTAGCCATATTTCTTGTGAACTTCAGAGTATGAAAAAGAAAATGAGTTTCTGAGAGAAAATGATGGAAATCTGTTTCTAGTTATTCTTCAAAAAGAATTGATAAGTGGTAACTTATAAATGACACAAAAGAAACTGCAGTGGAATTAATTTTTAAAAGGCCTTTTTAAAAGAGAAATCTGAAAGATTTTTGCAAGAAAACAGTCCACTGATCTGACCATCTTATCTCACTTACTGAATACTACTGGTGAGCCTTCCATTTCAGCTTCAGAGCCTATTTATCTCCGCTGCTGTTCTTAAAGGCAAGCACCTCTGATGAGGATTTAGTTCCAGTGTACAGATTCTTGGAGAGGAAAACTCACATTAAAAGTTTTCTTGTGAATATGTAGTTGTTTTAAACCTGGTTATGTAGCTGAGTCAAGTTTTCTGACATCAAATATTAGCTAACATTACAGAGTTGAGCATTAACAGAGAACAGCAGGAGAATGAAAATGTCAGGGAAGAGCAAACTGAAGGGGACTTCTTGAAAGCCAGAAACAGCTGGAGCCAAGCACGGAAGAGAAGAAAGATACTAGTGCAAGGAAAATGAAGTATGACATGAGAAACTGCGATGGGAAATAAAAAATGGGACCTGGCAGACTAAGGGGAGGGTAAAGACAGAGAGAAAGAGCGTGAGAGTGACTGGATGGATTACCTACACACAAGAAAACAAAGAGTAAATCTGATATTTGTTATCTTTGGAAAACAACAAAGAATTTGCTTCCTGCAAAGCTATTTTGGAACGCAGGGAAGTTGCAGAAGACAGTATGTCTAAGTGCTACCAGTAAAGTGATGGAATGCTAGATGAATGTTCACCATCATGGAGTTGTTAGGTCTCTGGGTTCCAAAGCATCCTGGGACCTCATATCTCCCCTTAGCTGGTGTTACCTGCTGCCATCAATGATTTTGTTGCTGGCAGCATGGACTACCTTGTGTGTAGAGCCCAATGAATCACAAACTTTGAAAAAATGCAGAGGCCTCTCAGCTGCCCATGTGCATGAAGCATACCCCTTCTGCAACACTGATCCCAAGGGAAATAGACAAGAGGAGCTCCGGAAGGTTAAAATGCAATTAAATCCAATGAGACTTTTTTGCTACTTAATGGGTACAAAGGAAAGTGGGTCTGACTCTTGGGCCATGCCTCTCCCACCCATGCTGACCACTCCAGACTCTTCTCAGTCTCCTCTCCTTCCCTGTTGCACCTCTTGTGGCCCTTCTCATTCATAACATTAGCCTCTCTGATGTCCAGGTCCAGTAATGAGGGGGACAATTAGGAAAATGTGTAAGTTTGGAGGGGAGGGGATTTACACCTCCTGTTGCCCTTGCAATGAATTACCAGGACTGTTAATGGGCTGGTGCCCCAGTGCCTCGTAAATCGTGGGACTGAGGCCGAGCAATGACGAGTGGCTTTGATCTGGACACGCTGCCCTGCCATGAACAGGAAAAGGAAGAGGTGATTTTTCATGGGTTACTACTCACTCCAGCCTCCAAGTTTTCCACTCTGCTGAAACTTTGACAGTGCCTAATAATCCATCAGTGAGGCTTTCCTTTCTCTGCTTCCACTCTATTACCACCTTCATGTTCTCATTTAGCTTCTTTCACACGAACCCCGGAAAGGTTGACTGTCTCCCACCATTCAAAGCAGTTTGGAGGATGGGAGCAAGGGCTGGGGTCACTCCACACACTTCCTCTGAGGAGAGGAGTCAGAAAGTGAATGCTGAGATGAAGGAGAAGAGTTATCTCATGTCTACAAAGCTGGGAAGAAACTTTCCAATGGGATCTGATGCCCCATTATCTGTAGGGATAAAGGGACCATCTTCAACACCTGAACTAGGCTGACTCTTCACCATGTGCTATTTTCCCAGGACAAACCCTTAACCATATGTCCATCACACCAGCAGGTCATTGGACATGGATCTTCTTTTCCTCACATAGAGCAACAAATGCAGTGTCCTCTTTGCTCATGGTGTTGGGCTGCCTTTGTGCTGCCAAGAGGAAAGGACACCATAAAGATTGGCCCCATGTGCTCCTCTGACAGATGCATGGACAGATCTGTCTTCAACAGTTGTCAGCTGCAGCTCTCCACTCCTGAGCAGCAGTGCCCTGCAGTGCTGAGTGTCCCCCATTCCCTGGGTGAAGTTTTTTCTTCTTGGGTCTTGCCACTCTGGGAATACCATTAGCTTCAATCTAAAGAAAAAAATGACAAAAACCAGATAGATATTCCTTCACAGCAGAAATATGGGAGTCTAGGTGAGAAACAACACAGGAAAAAAACCCATTGCTGATTCACTGAGTAATTACAGGTGTGTCTCTAAACCCACAGCCTAACAAAGAACAGTAACATTCACACCTACTGGAAAGGGACCACCTGGAATGTCAAAGTGTTTGACATTGGTGAAACCTTTAAGAGCCTCAGAGGAAAAGATAAAAAGAGGCCAGGTCCATTTGAGATGCTCTAGAGTGTCTGCCATGCTGGAAGAACATGGGTTTTCTACAGGTCTCTTGTCACATCTTCCAGCCGTGCCTGGTGTTTTGGATATTTTAGGATGTCTCAAGTAGTGAAATTCATTTGGGTACCTGAGCAGAGTCTTCTGTCACCTCCCTTTTCACCAAGGGCTGCTGCTTAGCTTTATTCTCCAGGCTCATCATTTTTCAACTGGCCCTTCCTTGCATGTCCTATATATTAGACCAACGGATTGCATTCATTCAGTTTTGTGTGTTCTGCCTTCTGAATGGAACTGAATCCTCAGAACTGCACTGTTTTCTTAGACTAATGAATTCTTTGAGGGGAGTAAAAACCACCTCAGTAATAAATCCAGACTGTGAAGGCTTGATGTATCTGTTTTTGTGTTTGCCTCCACTGCTGCTAGACAGAATTAGCCCTCACCTAATACAGAGTGCAGACTTGATACAACCTTGTTTAGCACAATTGGTTTGAATCCATTATATTGACAATATCAATTTGTGTAATTCCTGCATTAGGATTTTGCACTAAACTGTATTTGAAAGGAGCTGTTGACCTTGATTAGCTCTTTAATTGTGGTTAAAATCCAAAGTGATTCAGATACCAGCCTTGACTGTGGAAGGAAAGGGCCACGCCATGTGACAGTGCAATCAATAACTGCCACGTTCCCCATGGACACAGCTCCGGTGTTTTATAGGCTCTGGGTCTCACCACTGCCTTAGTGCCTCCATTTGCCTTCACTTTGATTGTTTCCTTGGGACTTTACTTCTAGGGGTATATTGTGGGAGCAGGCACTCCAGGTATGGTCTCCTTGACATCTTTGAGCTGAGTTATTCTTCTGAGTCATAACACCTCTTCTTGTGCATGCAGGTGGGATTTTTTCCTTCACTTTCCAACCTAAACAGGATTGTAACAATGCTGGGAGCTACACAAGGGCTACTCAGAGAGGGATAGGATGGGGCCTGTCTACAAAGCTAAATTTCGGTGGCAAATATTGCCCAAATTACTTTGTGGTCTCTTAGCAGTAGAAGGAAAAGAAGAGAGTGGTTAGAGAAGATTAGGAAGTCCACCTTTTCCTGTCAGTGCCCAGGTGTCTGGAGGGGATGTGGGCACCCTGGAGAAGGGATAGACAGGTTTGCTGGCATTAAGCTCTTACCAAAACTCAACAGGAGCTGGATGCCTAACTCTCCCAGGTCTGCAGGAGAAGATCAGCTGTGTGCCCTGAGGTCTGCACTGGTGCAAGTGTTGTGTGTGAAAAATGCCAGGCAGGAGGAAAGGCCATTTACAGGACTCCCATGTGCTGAAAGAGAAAATGGATGGGATGGAGCCTGGAGGGGGGGGAACCCTTTTAAGTCAATGAGGAATTCTGCCAGAAAACAGCAGAAGGAGCAGTTCAGCAGGAATTACAGAGAAGAAAAAAAAATCTGGCAAAAGATACAGGCTGAAAGATGGAGCACTTCATTTTGGGCAAACTGAATGTTTCAATTAAAAATGACAGAGCTGCAATCCTTTAAGAGCAGTCAGAATTTAATAAATTTTTCATGAATGGAAGCAGCCCATGTCCTGAAGACCTGACAAACTCTCTGCTCTTTGGAGATCATATGTTCTCCTGGATCTATGTCTTCCTGGCATCAGATGGAATCACCAGCCACAGATCAAAGAAAAAAAAGCACAAAAAGGCCCACCAGGCATCTTGTGCTACATATGTGTGCAGAACACAGTGAGCAGACAGAAGATGGCAGGGAGGGAGAGGGTTCATGGGAAGGAAGAGTAAACCAACAGTGGACAACAGGACACAGAGGTGAAAGAACTGTGAAGAAAGACAGACTGTGAAGAAAACTAATGTCAAGGAGAGGAGTTTGTGAAAGACAAGAGTAGAGAAGTGGAAGTGGAGGGAAGGAGGGAGGGAGAGAGAGGAGGAGGGAGGAACATCCCCCCTGTGCCTGGGAAAAAGGTAATAAAAGCTGCGGACTCTTATCACGCAGGACAATCCCAGCACTATTTACTGTTTGCTCATTTAACCTGGTTAATTTTTAATAATGTTGAAATTTTCATTTTAATAATTTAGGTAAATTATTTATTAAACCACAGGATAAAGGAATCATAGCAATTATGAATTGACAGTGTTACCTGAGGCTCATGAAAAGGTAAGGGGTTTTGCAAAGTCCTTGTTATTGGATAAACATTAAATTAGTAACAACTTCACATCCAATTCAAATTAGCTGCTTCCAAGTCTAAGATTGCTCTCTCTTGATCTTTTCTGGGAAGGAGCACTGTGGGCAAAAAGGGTGGCAGGAACCACATCTGTCCTGTGTTGGGCTCAGACGTTTTTCCTAGATGTTCCAGTGGAGGGGATGAGGCAGTCTTTCTATCAGAGGGTGGCAAAAAGGTGGCATTCACTGCTCTGATCATGTAGAAAACCTCAGTAGTTAATAGAAGAAGGCTGGATGGGTCTTGTCTGGCTGTGACTGTTGGAGGGGTGATGGCTTTTCTGGTACAAATAATGTGAACAGAGGCATGCTGGTACTTCCTACCTCTTCCTTATATAAGGGCTTCTGATGATATTTCAGTGATGCAGATTCCCAAACCAGCTTTCTGACGATGGGAACTGACTGTCTGGTGCAAACTGCCTCATGAAGTGCTCCTGAGGAAACAAAGATCCGGTTCTGGAAGATCCGAGATGTTGTGTAGAAATATACAGGCTGCCACTCAAGGCAAGCAACCTTTGCTGAGCAGAAATTGGTGCTCTACAGAGAGACACAACTCATAACTGAGGTAACTGTATTGGGACTGCAAAATAAAGCCTTAAGTGTTTGAAAGGGTGGAACTGATGAAACTTTAAAAACATCTAGGGAAGGGAGCATCCAGATAGTCTTTGAAAGAGCAGCAAGTTTTGCTTTGGAGTAGAAATACAAATGGAGGATGGTGAGAGATGGCAAGAGGGAGAATAAGGACGGGCTCTGGAATGTGGTGGCCTCAGCCAGCAAAGTCCTGCAGTGTTTGCCCAACTTTCAGCATCACACAGACCCACAGAATTCAAATCAACCATCTGCAATTTAATAGCAATCCCAGGTTTTAAGTGTTGTAATGAATCAGAGCCACGTTTGCATTTTCATATTTTGTGATGTTTAATTTTCAAGCATTTTGTTTTAATTACCAGTTTCCAATCATTTTTATGTTAGTTCTGTGTGCCTTTCCTACATTTTCTTCTCAATAATTAAAACTTTTTAATAACATTACTTTCAATCAAAGAATTTCAATTTATCTTCTAACTTAGTTCTATCCTAATAAGCTTTCTTTTCCCTGGGAATTTCCTAACATCTAGTAAAGGAAATAAGCATTTCTAAAGAGTCATTTTTTCCTCTAACAAATTGACAACTCAGTTGTCTTGGAAAAGTTATTTGGAAAAGTAAAAAGACACACTCAGAGTCGTAATTATTTGTACATAAGATGGCTCAGATACAAATCTGTTCTTCCTTCTCTTTGATTTAAAAAACAAAAGCCAATGGCCAGTGTGTAAAACAAGTTGATGATCAAATATGTCCTCTAGGCTTGAGAAACACCCACTCAGTTTTGAAATCTGCTCAATCACATTTTTGTATGGTGCCTAATAGGTGATAGAATGCAACCTATTCACTGAGAAAATAATGTTGAGCAAGGTATACAATAGTGAGCAAATGCTTAATTCAGCTGCAAGGCCTGCCTGGTTTATAAAATAAAACAGCCTCAAGACAACAATCCAAAAACAAGTGAAAATACAATTCTTCAGAGTGTCTAAGCCCCAAATGGTTCTGAACTTGCCTATCTCCAGGGTTTATAAACTGCCAGTATCTAAACTCTGGAGAATTTAGCAAAGTCTCTCTGAGGGATGCATGTCCCTTACTGATGAAGTCACAGAGAAACCTTAGAAACTCGTAGGCAGAGAAGATGTAGGAAATAAATATGAACCACTGAGATCTCACTAATATGCTAAGGCACTAGTCAGCATTGTGGACAGTCCTTTATACCTAGATCAGCTTTTTCCTGAGATTATCATATTAACTAAAACCAAACAAAATCACCAACCGTGGGCAACTCAGCTCTCCTTCCTTTGCCCTCAATCTTCTCTCAGATTCTTCTATCAGGAGATCAAGTGATAGATTTTGAGGGTAAAAATATTTTTTTATTGTAACTCAGTGACAAAGAAAAAAAAGATCAGCAGCTTTTCACCAGAAAATGCTCATTCTACAAAGACATTTTTTGTTAGGAATCCAAGTGTGCTGAACATTTCAATGAAAAATTATTGGACTCCTTCATGCTGATAAAGTCCAAGTGTATGTTTCAAATTAAGCAGTTGTTTTTTCACTTTTTTAGTGCATAAGAATGCTAATGCACAGGCTGTTTTAAACCGCTTCCAAGAACATGATACTACAGGATATATTAAGTTTGCTACTTTCATAGTCAGTTTTTGAATTTCAGCTTTTCATTCCAATATTAAGACATTCTACATAAGGTCTGAGCTTTTCTTACTTCAAAACTGAAATTCACAATGGGAATGGCATTACAAGCTGCCATGGAGCTGCAGCCTCTGTAAGCAGTTCATGATCCAAGAAGCACCCAACAACCAATCCTCTGAAACCACAATTGATTCAGTGCAGGTTATTTACAGCTCTTTGACTTCCTTTCTACAAAACTTCTCTTCAATCTAAATTAAGACAATTTGACATCTTCAGGTGTTCCCCAATGTCTAGGCAGCTAATGAGACAGAGTGGAATGAGATACCCTTTGGGTGGAGGCTCCCATCGGCTCTTGGAGGATGGTGGAGCTTCTCTTCTCCCAAAGCACCACTGTCTCACACGCTTTTAATTTCAGAGAGTTTCCCTTGCAAGGTGGCTGTAGCCAGAAGAAGATTTTGCAGGTTCACAGCTCTGACCAAGTACATTATATTATCTAACATGTTTTCTGCTGCCAAGCAGAGACAGATCCACCCTCTGGTGGAGTCCACAGTACGATGAACGCATCAGATAATGAAGCAGTTAATAACAACATCTGATTATTTAGAGTCACTCTTCCCAAACTTCTCTTTGGCTGGCAATAACAAAGGTCTCTGCTTGTGCTCTTCCATGTCCCGTCGCTGCTGCTACTGCTCTTGGCTATCCATGTTAACAGTTATTTTTCAGAAATGTAGTCTGATCCAAAGCCTAATGGAAGATGAGAAGAAGCCTCTGGTGGTCACCACTTAGCTTTGGATCAGTAGGTGAACACAGAGACATTCAGATGCACATCCAGCAGCAGCACACCTGGGGACAGCAACAAGCCTGTGCCTTTGCTTCCAGGGCAGCTGTGGAGCTACTGAAAAAACCCAGTGTGGCCAATGCTGGTACCCCATTGTCTCCCACCCCACATGCTCTGTACTGCAGCCCCATTTCCATCGTCACTCCCATTCCTTGCTCAGGCAGGCCAGCAGAGGCAGGCAAGGACACTGCACATGTTTGTCCTTATTTTAAGTTACCAACCATTTCCCTCACCTTCTTTTTTTTTTGTTATTAATTTTTTTCAAAATGGAAAAAAATCCCTCCCCCTTCCCTGTCCCTCCCTGCCACGTTCCCAAGATGCCAACTAATCTCCGATGCCCAGCTTGTACACAGCCACCTCTAATTGCTCCTGCATTTTCATCTGGTGTAAGTTCAGCCATCGCTACAGCTGCCCCTCCTCCCTCCGGGAATTCACACCTTCATTATCACTCTTTACTGCAGAGCCGTCCGCAGGCTCCCGGCTCCGAACAGCAGCTCCGATAAAAAATAGAGCAGCTTTTCAGTGGTTTCAATTTTAATTACCAGCATCAAGGCAGCTCGCATTCTCACCAGGCTGTTTCGCACTAATTAAAGTGAGGAGGAGTTTATGGAAGGGACACCAACTCCACTTCACTCCCTCATCTATTATTTACAGACAGTAATACAAATAATTTCCAATTTAAACAGTCTGAGCTGGCCAGCGAAGAGGAGGGAGAGGTGGGGAGAGCACTAAGCAAGGAGAAACTCAAATAAAGAGCAGGAACTAAGAGAAGGGGATGGAAAATCGACTCCCAGTGCCCTCTAGTGGGATGATTTCCTGAGGGGTTGGAGGTCTGAACACGCCCAGGAGGCTCAGCGAGGTGGCAGACGTTGGTTTCTCCTTGCCTGGCCTCCCCAGTGACCTTCAAGATTTGACCAAGCAGCAGCAAAAGGTCGTTCTGGACAAAGGTCCAAGTTTGCTCTGCAGCAGTGCAGAGAGTTTGGTCCCATGCTGTTCATCACTGGTGGTTCTTCACCTTTCCCATGGCCATGACAAGGTGCTGCTGGAAACAGACTCTGAAGATCCAGCCTGGGTGGGCTCTGTGCAGTCAGAGACCCTGTTGTTGCATGCCTAGTCCAACCTGAAAGCACCAGTTATGGTGGGATGTGAACATGGCATAAAGTTGGCTGCAGATCATGAATAGGGTTTTCTGAGTGTCGTGGGAAAATCCCCTTATCTAGAAGATGGGCTATCCACATGGATGACTAACTCCATCTGTCAGCAGATACGGTTTCCCAAGGCCAGGATTGTTTTCCTGCCTGGTCCCTCTCTCCCTGGATGGGAAATGTTCTCCATCCCTCAGACTGGCTCAAATCAATCTCTCTCAGTGCAGCATGTGTCAAACCTGGAAGTTTTATGGATTTGGAGGAGAAACCCTGAGGATGGACAAGCACAGAGGTAGGTGATTCCAAACCCATGAAAACAATGCCTATAAACAGAGAATGTGGAAGGCTCTGCTGCACCATAAATTTTACCATGTCGAGGAATGGAAATGCAGTAGTGTCTCAGCCACGTTGCTTTGTTTGTTCTCGTCAGCAGGGATGAGGTGATCAATACCAGGGAATTTATGTTGTAGCTCTGATCTTCACAGGGCCCTGAAACATGTCATCTGTGGGCCACATTCAGATTTCATTCAAACCAGCAATGATCAAGAGTAACTCCAATAAGACCAGGGTTACCCTTCATTTACACCAGGCTAAGGTAGATAAGCCTGAAGAACAGGGCTTGAAGGAGAAGTTTCATCATGAATGATGTTACTACAGGACAATAGCTTGATTGAAGCACAGGTGTTGAATGTTAATCACTGTAAGCTTGATCCAGCATCCGTGTAAGTCAAAAGCAATATCCCATTTACTGCAGCATCTCAGGAATAGATCAACAGCCCGTAAGAACTCAGAGACTACATTATCTTCTGTGTGTACCACTTCTAGAGTGTGTGAAGTGCTTGGGACTTTGGTGAAGGCATTCCTGGCTTATGTCAGGGTTGAAAAGTGAACCCTGCCCTACCTTATGCCTTTTATGTGCTTCCAGGGAATAATGATGGCATTTGGAGGAATTTTTACCTTGAGATCATCAAACCAGACCTGGGCCAGACCTGGTGTGAACAGAAAGTTTTTACCAAAGGCCAGCTTCTGAAATGTGTGGGGTTCTGGGGTACAATAAAATTTTCCAGTGGTACAAGAACAGTAGATATTTCACAGCTCCTCGTAACAAGAACAAATTAGAGATTACAACTCAGGGTGTACTGCTGTCTACCCTTTGGAAAAGACAAGACTTGAGGGCTAATGCTTGACTTCTGTTAGAAATACGTGAGTTGAGCCTTGGTGAATCTCCCTCTCCTTCAGGGGTTGGTACTGAGGAGACCATAGCTGTAGTAACAGAGGGATTTGGCCAGGATGAGCATGGAATCAATTTTCCCCAAACATTGCAATGCCTTACAGTATCTTTGCTGTTGGCCTTGACTGACAATCTCTTTTGATCGATGAGGGAGAAGTTGAGATGTGTACTGACGGAGACAAAACCTCTTCCATGATGAAGGGTGGTTTCCAGAGGAAGGGCTGGGCTGGACTGATGGAGAGTAGACCTTCCAGACACATTCACCCTTCTCTGAACTAGTATCCTTTAAAAGTTTAGGATAATCTACATGACTTTTTGCCATGAACACACTTTTTGCCGTGAGCACACTGATAGCTTTGTGTTGGACACCAACTCCAGCCATCATCACTTCTTTGCTAATCCTGCCCCCTCCACACACCTGCACTTGCATAGAAGTCCCCAGGATGGACTTTACCCACCCAGGTGTGTAGGACCCCAGTCTCTTGAGCATTTTAGACCAGGTAACACATATGGCAAAAGAAAAGCAAGTAAGACACTCAGTCCTTAATCATGTAGGTGGGTCATTAATGGAACAACTACAGGACTGAGATCCCCTTGCAACCTTCATGCAAGGTTGAGAGTCTTTTATGCTGCCAGGGGTTGGGTTGGTGGGTGCCTGTGGGGCCACAGGGTCAGTCTCCATGTATTTTTTTCTCTACATCTGACAGGCTTGGTCACATGCCATTAATTGATCAGACCATAGGCAATGCTCACTCCACATAGACTGGCAGAGCCCAGCTTAGCTCTGGCACATGCCAAATGCAGCTGGAAGCACAAATCACTTCATAACTGCTGGTGTTTGTATGGCTGTGTCTGGATACTCCTGTGGCCAGGCCTGTACATCTCTGTTACGGGCAACTATTTACACTAAAAAGAAAAAAAAAAAAAAGGAAAATACAATGTCATATTTGCTCTCATCTGGATGCATGAGATGGATTTTGTTACGTTCTCTGTGGCAAAAACTGGTCATTTGTGTCTGCAAATAAACACGCAGCCATTTTGCCCTTAATCAGCTCATCTCCAACAGCATCAGTTAATTGTACTTTGAAATCCCTTTTTCTATCCTAAAATGTGCTTTCTGATCATCCTCTCAGTGCAAATACAGTAAATAACTAACCAGTGTGAACAGCCACAAAACCATAAACATTTTACAGATGTTCAGCCAACATCCATGAATGCAGACAAAAATTCCTTCTCCATTTCCCAACTCCAGCCCTGTGCAATGAGCCTGGCCCGAATTGGAGGGGAATGTGCTCTTGGGTGCACCATAAATGTGCCTGGTTAGTAAGAAAGGGCTTTTCACCACAGATCACAGGGAGCCCCTTCGTGGAGCTGAAATGCCTTTGCACCAGGTCTCTTACTCCCAGCCAGAAAGTATCTCTCTCTCTGATGAGAAAAGGGGTTTTTCTAATTTATTGCTTTTATGGGATTGTTCCTCCACAGAGGCACAAATAGCAGCATATCAATAAAGCCAGTCGTTTGAAGTTGGATATTTCCACCTCTGTCACAGCAAAATAATTAAAAAAGGATTCACAAGATCATAAATTGCATGTCACCAAGGACACAGCCTCCTTAACCCTTTAAAAGCCAGGCTGTGCCCACCCATGGCCTGCCTTACTCAAGGAATGAAGGCATATTTGTTACTTTTAGCATCTCAATCGCAAGGGTTTTCTTGCCTAGAAAGAGATACACTAAGAACCTGTCTACACAGGGAATGAACTGGCTGGCTGGTGGGATTGTAGCCCAGCTCTAGTATGCAAATGAACATACAGATTTGATTTTCAGCCAGGCAAATGAGAAGCTGTGCTGCAGACCTGCAAGAGCTCAGTATTTAGTCACATTGAAGTTAAAACATGTTACAGGCACATCAGGCATTGGGGATAACATTTTCAAACATATTTGAAGAGTGGAAGCATGGAGAAGGCCTAAAAACATTTGTTCTTAGATAAAAGCTCCTCGGGCTCCAGCTAGGTAATAGAAAAAGATGGAGCCCATCTGGATCAGACACTCCTGTTGTCCTGCTGATCCCTCCCCACCACAGATATGGCTAGAACATATCCTGGATCACTGGAAAAAATATGTTAATTCAAGAAGGGGAATGAATGTTATTTTCTAGGCAGGTTGCAACTTAGCTTCTGATACAACAGCCAGCTTGTGCTCCAGCCTAATTTGATTACAGTTGAGGTTAACAACCATTGTTAAATTCTTCAGGTCAAATCCTTGCCTCTTATTAATCCAGAGAACTCAGTGGAAAAGGCTGGGGGTATAAATCTGCAGGTCTGAGTCCTTATGCATGTGAAAGCTGGGCTCCCCAGAGTGGCAGGGCTCAGTAGGGAGGAACGAGAGTGACTAGTGTGCGCTGGGCTGTGGGCAGAGGAATGCACCAGGGTGGCAAGTGCTTATTTCTGTGGGGAAGCAAAACCCACAGACAGGTGGCAGGTTGTTGATTTGGTGTTGCTCTCAAAAAGACCACTCTTTGAAGCATGCGGGGTCTGCAGCGTTAGAAGGAGTCCCACTGGAGGTGGATTAGTGGGAAGAACAGAGCTGAGTTAAGTGTGGTTTATCACAGGGTGGTGTAATTATATTACACATATCCCATGGCTACATCCACTATCACGAGCATGTGAGGGAGGCATATATGTTTGCCTCCTTATGCCCTCCTGGTAAAGAGTGTTTTTTTCCTTTTTGTTACCCCAGCAAGAGGATGGTGTAGAGGGTATGGGGTGGACATATTTTGCCCAGCCTGAGATTTCTTATGTAAGCTCCTTAGAGGAAGAAGTAAAGAAAACAGCCATTCTGGTATCTGGTTTTGGTAACATGATCTTACATTTTTCTTGGGAAGAGTGAGATTTCAGATATATTACTCCATTATCAGAAGCTCAGCCAGAAGTGACACTCCGCACCCAAGTGGCACCAGCAGCACTCCTCAGCTCTGCAGTGAGCTGTGCAGCCTCCAAATCTTCCAGTCTTGAGACAGGGATAGCTGGTGCCATAAGCAGCCATAAAAGCAGAGAGAGAGGTGGGATTCCCTTTTACTCACGCTCTGCAGCAGCACAAGCGATAGCAAGGCTGGGTACAGAGAGCAGGAAAGGGAATAAGCATTGTGTTGAAGAGCCAAACACACTAAAATGTTCTCCTTAGGCACAACAAGGCTTTACCAGCCTCAGGAGAGAAAAAAAGCCATAGAATATTGAATAACATGTGTTGCAGTGTGTCTAAAGATGGGGTTTTTTTCGAAGCACGGGGTTACTTGCCCTGTTACAGACTCAGCAAGTCAGAGGAACTCGAGGTCTTTATCCCAAAATATCTTCAGTTTAGTAACGATCATCACTGAACACAGTAAGATTAAAATCTTAAACCATAATATCAGAAGGAGAAAAACAGATGTAAGTAACAACATGGCTGGTGGGTGCTTGGTTTTAACTAGTACCCTTCCCCAAGCTCACCCTTTGCATGGTTGTGAAATGAGGAGCAGACCCCAACCCTCAGGAGCCCTGCCCTGCCTTCTGGTCCTCTCTTGACATGACACCAAATTAGGACCCTTCCATGACAGAGGCACAAACCAGGAAGACAGGACTAAATGGCCCCTGGATGCAGGATTACCAGGGCTTTGCTGGAGGATAGGGCAGCACAGGGAATTGCAGCTCCCTTCCCATCACAGCCAGGCAGAAAGGGCCTGAGGAAGAGGCAGCGCATATGGAGAAGGGCAGCAGCTGAGCCCCGTCTGGAGATCCCTGGGGATGTGCTAGAGAGGGTGGGAAAAGCAGAGGCTGAACTGCAGTGCCCAAAGCAGAACCAATAGATGGATGTATATTAGCAAGAGAGAAGGTGCCTGGCATGTGGCTCTGGTCAAATAGAAGGAATAGAGGAGACAGAAAAGATGGCTTCTCTTTGGACTGACATCGAAAGTCTGCAGGAGCAGCTATTTTTGCTGACCCCCTCTAATGTCACCATGGGAAAGTGGTGAGTGAAACCTTGTGGGTTTATTGAGGCATTAGAGGTCCTATAGAGACACCAGTCCCAATTCCTTCTCCTATCCTCATGGCATCAAGTCTCCCATGGATTATGAACTGAGGTCTGTAACAGGCCACGAAACAAAATCTTCTGTGCTCCAGAGCAACATACAAAGAGATCTGTACTTCCACTGGAAACCTTCATTCAGGAGTCCAGAAACTGCAATAAGTTAAAGTCATTGTTTTATTCCTAAATGGTAGGAATAAATTGCTGCCCTTCTAGAAAATTTTTTTCTATTATCTATCCAAAATAAAGCATATAGATGAGTAATGAGATCTTACAGTACCTATCAGGCTAGCTATAATAAGCATTTGAGTGGAATGAAATACTGTCTTATTAGGAGAACTGAAGGTGTGAAGTTTGCCACCAGCTCAAAAGTGTAGAGATGCTCATATGACAACTGTCTCTTAATATTCATTAGCAAACTGACAGCTAATGTAACAGAGACCTTCACATTATCACTAATCCATCAGTGATGCTTGTGTGGCTCCTGTCACCATAACACCCAAGTACCTCTAGCATCTCTGCAGCAACAAGATCATTATCCATGGAGAACCCAAATAATCCATACCTGAGCCTCTGAGCAAGTAGTGAGGAGGTATGAAGGAGGGGAAAATCCTCCTTTTCTATGCTAGGGGGAGAGTCTTGATGGTATCAGTTGGTCTGAGTGTTTGTTGACCTTCAAGATGGATCCCCATCCCATGCAACATGGTTTTCCCAGGGGAGGTTTGTCTGTGCTTGTGCTGCAACAGCAAGAACCTGTGTTGGGACAGAAGGGTATGAGAAAACCTGCAAGGGAGATAAATGAAAAGAAAATGAAGAGAATGTGTCTTTCCACCAGCTTTGTCCTGTTTGATCTTGTTATGAGCTGGGAGTGACGGTCTTTTTCTTTGGTCTTGAGATGGAGCTGTGGGTTCCCCAGGTGGGATTTGTCTGGGTGGTAGTGACCCTGCTGAGGTGCACAGTGATGTCTGCAGAAAACCAGAAAGGTCAGGACATTCAGAATGGGATTCATACAGGGCCGAGCCCTCCAAAAGCACCACAAGCACATGTGACAATCTCCCTTTTAATTTAAAAATTAGCAAATCCCGTTGTACCACAGCAAATATCAACTAGACTCCTTAAAAAATAACTCCAGCCTTCACCTGACCCATAGAGCACACCATTTCCCTAACTTCATCCCTGGGACCCAAAGTAGGCAGCACAAGGTCCCCAAGGGGGCCCAAGCCAGAGCTCCCCTCACCTCGCCTTGTCTCAGGAGAAGACTGTGAAACATCATTTTCTCTCTCCGACCCTTTGAATTATGCTTCTGAGTAGAGACAAAGGAAAAGAAAAGGGAGGAATTAATTCCAGGCAGTTGAGTGTGTTCCCTGCTCTAGCTCTGTTTGGAGTAGGTACACGTAATAACAACATTTTAATAATAATTTAATTTATAATATGCCCCCTGCCAAGGCACTCAAGGCACTACACAAACAATTAAAATATGATTATAATAAATAAACAACAATAATTAAAACATCATAAACCAGACAATATTAGAGCCAAACCAAATGCTAAAAAGCAGAACAAAGCGGCATCTTTGGAGGAAGGAGATCCTTGCACAATTCATCTTCCAAATCTCCTGTTGATGTTAGATTGAAATTCTCCTGTGAAGCTGTTTCTGCATCTGCAAAGATTTTGGCAGTGTCACAGTCATTAAAAAAATGGATTTTATAGTACCATAAATTAACTAGAGTTTTGCATGGCTGTAATAACACAACAGCCACTTCCATTTGAATAAATTCAAAACTCAGTTTGTTCAGGAAACTCACTTTATGGACCTAAGTTTCTGTTGACTGTCATGAGTTTGAGAAAAACACTCTTTTGTGTGTTTTTTTACTTTTGCAAAATGTGCCTCATTAGAGAAACCAGAATATTTTAAAGATTCAAAACAAAACCCCAAAACTGAATAGCAGACCAGCCTTCTCCTGGCTATCAGCCTCTCAGAGCCAATGGGATCTGCTTGTCCCCGTTTACACAACTGGAACCAAAAGACCTAAACTAACAAAAGAAGCAATTTTCCTCCAAAACAAATGAAATTCCAACTTGTGCCAGGCGAGAGCCGTGCACTGAACTCTAATGATTAAAGGAGACAGGCTCTGTCAAGGCAGAGGTGGAACTGAAACGCAGCCAGTCGGTCCCTCTTCTGAAAAAAACCTGGCACCAGCCCTCATACAATTACATCCAGGATCCGTTCACTCGAGTGCCTCAGCTGATCTCAGTGGTTGTGGCAGCGCATGAAGGGAAAATCCTTCTCGCAAACGCAAACCACTCAGGGATTTCTCCATACTAAGGAAAAAAAAAACCTAAACAAACAAAACAAAACATGCTAGAAAGATGAAGCTGGTGGTTTTCATCCAGCACAGAGAACTAGGAAGATGTTTTCCATCCGATCCTTCTGAGGTTTTGTTCTCATGGGTTTTACTCTGAGCTTCAAATCTAAGAGAATCTTAAAAATCAAGGGGACAGCAAATGACACCATGTGGTTTTCACACACAAAGACATCTTTGGGGCTGGATTCATTGAAAAAGAGCCTTCAAGGGGGTTCATGATGTAACTACTTCAGAGTTTTTGCAGTGGAGAAACCACTACAGATTTTAGGCACAGAGTGAGTGCTTTCATTTTTTTCTGTAGTCTCCCATCAGGACTCTCTCATTTAAAAATGAAATGAACCACAGATTTCTGGTTCCCTGCATACCCACCTCCAGGAACGGCCACAAACTGCTGCAAGGGTGCACCGAAATGGGATTTCTTTGTGTCTGTAGGGGAAAATATGTTTTCAAGGAGGGGCTCACATTACCAGGGTTGGGAGTTAATTGTTTTTTACCTCTGTTGAATGAAACCTCCTGTCCCTCCAGATCTTGTTTCTGCATTGACTCTACTGCCTTTCATAGAACTAGTCCTTCTGGATACTCACTTCTTGAAAAGGAATTTCCAAATATAAGGGATCCTTAAAATGAGCTCATGTTCTGACAGTTCCCTGTGTCTGGTAAGCAAGGACCATTCATGAATCAGTACCCATAGTTTTCCCAAATCATCCTGCATAGAAGTTGTTGAGAAAATTTCAAATTTCCACTCCATGGAGGTAACTGGAAATGCATGCTTCTGGGGCTCTTCTCCAGGAAATGTACCAGCAGACAATAGCATTTGGACTCTCAACTACACACAAACAGTTTCTATTTCCCTTGGAGATGGAGTGCACTGAAACATAGAGCAAGATCATCTCAGTTCTCTGCTGTTCTGCATGTTAGGCCCCATTTAAGCTAAAAGATTAATGAACCACAAAAAATTTCCATTCAGTTTTCTCTATCACCTCTCTAGAAATGTTCTCTGTGAACTTGAACAGGGAAATCAGACATAAGCTGCGAAAAATGTCAGACATTTCTGTATCTTTGGTTTTAAAGAGAGCCAAGCATCTTATGCCTTGGAGGGTCTCAATTAGAGCTCAGTGCCTCAGTTTCTTAATGTATTTTCCTACCCACCAGGAGAAACTGGACATCAATATGTAAACAGTTTTTACCCTCAGCTTCCTCATTAATTCAGCCATCAGTATTTGTAACTCAGATTTGGTCAATCATATGGTCATGATTCTGCTCATGTCAGCATTTCACCACAGCAAAAGAATCTGGCTGGAGGTTCACCCTGGATTTACACTCAGGTTCTTCTTTCCAGATGTTTCTCAGGGTGCTGATTCATTTGGAAAGGCCTTTCTGAAACTGAGGTCACTTCGAGATCCTCCAAGATTGGGGTAGCTCCAGCACAGGGGCTTGGAAGGCAATGGAGACTGCTTCAGAAGAGTGCTCGCTACACTTGAGAGCAAAAGTGAGAAGACAGAGGTGGCAGAATTTATTTTATGACAAATCCTAAAAGGAAATTATGCAAAGTAATAAAATAAAGAAGAATTATAAATGAGTACAAGAAATGGGTGAAATATAGAATAAATTATGGGAAGGCAGGAAGGTACAGGGAGAGAATTGAAGGCAGAAGTGCTGAGTTAAAGGATAATTATTAGAAACTGGCTGTTAGACTCAAGGGAAGAGGGCATTTCGGTAGGGGGATTGTACAAAGGGAAGCTGCACGTTTTTGTGCACAGTGGCATTAGCAAAGCATCTCCCTGTTAGATGTGCCTTGGGGATGCAAGGGGTTACAGCAACTATTTGTGATTTGGGTGCAAGCCCATAAATCTGGGGACAAGGTTGCTCCTGCTTTGACCTACAATCAAAACAAGCTAAATCCCAGGAATAAAAGAACTGGGTGGTCGCAGTGCAGGCAGCATTGCATCCCGCAGGAGCTGCTGGCACAGCCTCGGCCATCCTCCCTCCTCGCAGCACTGCCTCATTCCCTTCTCATCAGCCTCCCCCAGCCCCGCAGCACCCACTGGGGACGGGGTCTGGAAGATGCTCCCCACAAAGGCCCCACCGGAGGTTCCCCAGTGAGAGCAGGAGGGGGACAGGGCGAGCCGGGCTGCTCCCGGATTTGTCTGGGGAATCCTTTGGAGAGCTGTGAGCCCCAGGTGCGGGGAGGCGGCGAGGGAAGCCCCTGCTCTGGCCAGGGACCCTCTCTGGGTGCAGCCGATGGCAGGAGGAGCTGGTCCCAGCCCCACGGCCCCAGCTGTCACTCTGAGCGATGAATTACATGCTATAAGAAGGTGTTGACAGGAGCAGCTGGACATCAGAGAGTGATGAAAAGGGAACAAAATTCATTCCGAGTTCAGACAGACCGGCTCGTTAGGGACACCGGCGGCAGAGGCCACAGAAACACTGCTCCATCTCCTGGACATCCACTGAACCGGCTCTCGAGGAAGCCGAGAGCCCCCCCAGCCCCTTCCCGATGCGGGGGCAGCCTCCCGGTCCCATCCCGGGTTGCTCCGGGGGAGGCACCGCAGATTCCCCCTCCTCGCCCAGCCTGGGCTGAGGTGTCCCCAAACACAGCACGGGATTCAATTTGGATATCTTCAAAAGGAACCAAATCAAAGACTTTTTGTGCCTCTTGTTTGAGGCTGTAATTTGTATGAATTGTATGAAGAGGGATGGGGGAGGCGGGACGGGAACATTTGGCATCAAAACAATTATCTCCATTTTAATGCAAACTAAACGACATGCTAAAGGGGAATTGTTTCGTACATATGTACAGCAAGTGAACATTAAGCCATACGGCTAATAATTAACTGGCTCGACATTACCATTGCTGTGCAAAATACCAGGGTGTCCCCTTACATTTAATGTACGGAGAAGTTTAAGGACACGGAGGTCCCGTATGAGATTATTCCTAAAGCTGTGAAAATAACAAAGAGATTATTTTTTTTTCTAAGCCAAGCTACTTCTTGGCATTGAGAGAAGTTGGCAGAGAGAAAAAAGTGTCAGTCCTTCTCCCACCCCTTTCCTCCCTCTCTCCCTCCCTTCCTCTGACTCTCCTCCCTTTCCTGACTTCCACTTCTTTCTGCCGCTGGAGAAAAAGAATAGCAAATTCAGAGAAAATTTCATTGACGTTATTCAAAGAGTTTTTCATGGATTATTTACACAAGTGCTGTTCAAACAGCCTTTGTCTGAACATCCCTTGAAATCTGCACCCAATCCTTTCAGATTCAAAGCAATAGCTCAGGGGAGACAAAGGGGAGCTGCTGACATGGGTTTCCTCTGCGAGTGAATGAGAGGTCTGGCTAAACACAGAGGGCTTTGGGATCACAAGCTTCTTTTCAGCCTGCAAAATAAACACTGATCTGAGGCCGGGCAGATGTACCTCTGACCAGCCTGGCCCATCCACAGTCATGCAAAGAGCGGGGCAGGCACCTGGCTGCCCACTCAGGAGGCGCAGCACCCCTGTCCGGCGCCCCGACCTGCAGCACCCTGCCCCATGCTCTGCTGCAGAGCTGCTGCCCAGACTGCGTGTGCCAGCCCTGGTGACCCTGCCTGCACGACAGGGACAGAGTGACTCAGCATCCTGAGCCACCCCAAGCCCAGCCCTCCAGCCAAGGGACACGTCGAAGCCCCCATTAGCCTCCTGGCTGCGGGGGTGTCAGAGCGAAATGCAGATGAGAGCAGGGTGCGCTCCTGCGAAAGCCAGGAGTAAAAAGAAATGGACTCTCGAAGCAGAGAAAAGAGGCGTGATGGAGGGAAATGAAGGGTGAGCCGAGGCAGGTAAAGCTGCTGTAGAAATATTACAGGGTTAAGCACTGACGCACAGCCCTCTCTCCATTCCGAAGCTTATACACAGGCAGCACTCCCTTCGGCAGAGCAACAGAGCTCACCTCCCTCTGACCCGGGAGACCAGGCTCCTGAAGCGGTTGAAATGCCCATAACAGGATCAATTAAAATCAAGGGAGTAAGTGAAATATGTAAGAAAGGCCAAGTTCTGCCTTAAATTATACCCCTAGCAATGGCCCACTGCAAAATGGGGAAGGCAGCTCCGTGCCAGCTCCTGCCACACCTGCCCATGCTCTGCACATGAAAAAAACACTAGTAGGTAACTCCTCTTCCAGCCTTCACAACTGTGAGTTCTCACTTCTTTTACACTAAAATGTGTAAATCATCCCACAGACATAGTTTGATCAGTCCCTCTGAGTGTTCTCTACTCTGCTCCTTTGCTTACATAAAATATTTATTTCCTGCATCACTTCTTCACGGTTCCCATTTGCCAGCTTCTGGTTTCCTAGTTCACCTACCACCCCTGTACTAAACCCCAATTTGCTCTAATCAAAAAAATCACTTTTTACTGCTTTGCAAAAGACTTGCCTCAAGTAACTGCTGTTGGATTTCCAGGGCAAGGTTCTCATCTGCTACAACTGGCCTCTGACATCTTCCTACTACCTGCCAAAATAAATCGTTTCCTTTCTTCACCTCCTTCTCCTTCCAGATATTCTTCTTCCTGCCTTCTGCTTTCCCACCACCAAAATAAAAATTTTTTTTTTCTTCCCTGACTTACTCTCTTCCTTTCTCATCTCCATCTCACTATACTCTGGATTTCTCTACAAAAGTACGTGAACAGAAACACACTACTTGAGTGTAAACTCTGAGCACAGCAGCCCCATTTCCAGGTGCCCCAGAGGTCTCAGGCTTGACCTCAGCTCCACCACTGGAGGCAGCAGAAGTTGGTGGAAGAAATCATGTTTAGAGAGTAATTAACTTCAATAGTTAACCGAATCCTGGTGCAGTCACAGAGATGCTTCCCAGACCCCTTCACGAGGTGCTGCTATTTTCTTTGATTTATATATACCTAAAATAATTTCTGTAACTCTGGATACAGTTATCCATAAAAATACTGAACCCCCTTTTGAACTCTTTTGAAGTTCCAGCATCATGGCATCGCAGGGCAGTGATTTCCAGACTGCCTGGATGTTCATGAGGATGTGATCATCTTTTATTTTTCAGCAGCTCTGAACTGATCTGGCTTTCCAGTTTCATTCATCCCTAAGAGACAGAGGAAGGAGAGCACCCTGCAAGGCTGTTTTATCCCTTTGAGTCCCACACAATCCTTAAGTCTTGTCGAATTATCACTTTTAACTTTCCTGGAGTGAAGCTGCTTGTGAGTCACCTTTAGTGCTGAAGAAGTAGCCTCTCCTAGCAGGAAGATTAAAATTCCATTACTTGTTATTCATGTGTTATTTAATGATATTTTTTCCATTATGTATTTATTTATTTTTAGGTTGCTTGCTTTGAATCTTGAGTTGGTGTTTTTAATATTAAGTCTAGTTTCTAGTTTGTTTTTCTAATTGGAATAAAATAAAAATACAATGGAAATTTTAGTGGTTGTTTTTCTATTTATTAAAGGGATGACAAAAGCAAACCCCAACAACTGATGATCAAACCCCAATGCCAGTAGTGCAGCTGCACAGGATAAGAGCAACAAAGCAACTCCTGTACTGTCAGGACAAGATCAAATTGTGTTAAAGGCAGCTCTGCAATGCAACAAAAAGCCCTAAGACTCCAACATGCTCATCACAGAGGTACATTACCTCTGCTGTCATTATTTGGCATCCAAGTGGTGGCTGTATAAACTCTGTCTTGAGGACAATCTCCTCTCCACACATGTATTTCTCCATCCACAGGGAAGGTGGGATGAATGCATATCCCACACAGTTTTGAGGATGACAGACTCCACTTTGGGGGAGGACGTATCTTTTTGGTGACTGGACAGCTCTGAAGAGGAAATGCCACAGCCTCATCCAAAAGAGCTCACATCAGCAAGGAGATTCCTCTAAGACAACCATTTCGGTGCCTGGCAGGAACCCTGGGAGAAATAGCTCTTATTGGCGAGAGGAAGAGCCAAATGGAACATGGATGAAAGGAAAGTAAAGATGGAAGGAGAAAAGAGGAAAGAAGAAGGCTCCTGAATGAAAATTTGTCATCAAAGTAAGTAGCTGAGTGGAAGGGGGTCAAATGGGAGATCAGAAAGGAAACTGCTGCAGAATGGAGAAGGCATGGTCCGGAAAAGAAGGAAAAGAGTGATAAGGGGGAAGCAGCAGGAGAGATGAACAAGGTGGGAAGAGGCTTGGAGAGACAAAGGAAGAAAGGATGGGAAAGAGAATAACAAAACTGTTCCCAGAAGGCGGTGCAGCACTCCTCCTGAATCTTGGATTGTTTTAGCAGGGGCCTGGAAGAATCTTCATTTATCAGGAATTCAATTAAGAGGAATAGTCATTATTAATTTTATAGGAATTATTTGTACTGGAAAGCCTGGAGAGAGGAAAGGCATCCTGGAGCCATTTCTCCTGTCAACGCCCCAGGTCAGGTAGGCACTGGCAGCTCAGTCTCACCAGTTGAGATATTAATGAGATGCCTCTAGGTGCAAATGATGGTTTAATAGGTGTTACTTAACAGGAGCGCCCCTCGCCCGCGCACGCCGGCACGCGCGGCTCCTGGCGAGGCTGCCTCCTTGTTAGAATAAGTAATTAGAATGTAGGAACACTCACTCTGACACTTTAATAAAGTGTCAGACGTCATCAATTTAGTATTTAATAAAAATAAAATTAAATATTTACTACATTTTTATAACATCATATTTAAAATACATATTCCTCAAATTTGGGAGATTTAAAATGAGGTCCTGCAAGGATGTTGGTCTCAAAAAATAAGGCTTGCTATTTTTTCTTGGGTTTCGTTTTCCATGCTGAGGTGGGACTTTGTTATGGACAAAGGTTTCCTCCTACATCTTCTGAAGCTCCCTGTGCTGCTTGGAGACTAAGGATGAATTGAACAAGCCTAGCCCAGACTGTCATTGCTGATGGCAGACAGACATTGCCAAGAAGAGGGGGAAAACACATCTTTGTTTCTATTTCATTAGAACGGCCTTCCAAACCAGATATTGGTAAGAAAACAGAAGAAAATCCTGAGAATGAAAACATGTTTTAAGCCTGGAGGGAATCTGACAGCTAAAACAGCTCCAACGATTTTATTCCCCTCCTGTATCACCATCCCCTGTTTGCCCTTCCTCAAAGTGCCCACCTGGCCAAAGGAGACCCAACACTGATCTGCTGAGTTGGGGCCTCAGGACACAGGTGACATCCTGGTGACAAAGCTGTACAAACTAACCCACAGGATACTCAATGGTCCAGCAAAACAGTTTCTCCCCCATCTCTGTTAAAACAAAGAGCAAAGCCCCAAAAGTCCAGCTGCTGTGGCAAAGCAGAATTCTTCTGGGGTGCAGACAGTCCTGTGCACATGCAACCTGTCTGTGTCCACAGAGCTGAGATGCTCTGTCAAGCCAGGGCTGTTTTGGAAAACAAAAGCTGAGAGGCAGGACCAGAAGGAGGTGAAGAAAGTCTCTTTGGTTGGGGTGCCTTGGCAACACCGGGCAAGGGATGTCCCCAGATATTCCTCTACTAGCAGTGTGTGTCCCCAGACAGTCTCCTGCTAACAAGGGATTCTGTCTCAGAGACCAGTGAGTCACTGCTGAAACCCTGGTAACAATTATTTTAATTGAAGCTGCACCCCTCTTTCTCCTGGAGTGGGGAGAGTGGTGCTGATCCCTGTCTTTTGAGGGGTCCTGGTGCATTGCCTGCAGCTGTTTGCCTTCCAGGGCATTGCTCCTGGGGGACTGTGAGTGTGGTTGCACTCACCACGAAGTACCAGGAGACTTGTCCAACATGACCAGTCACCTCAGGCCAAAACCAAGTTCAGCTCCTTGGGTTTTTCTAGGCTAGAGCTGAAAAAGCCTTTTCCTGGGCACAATGCGTATTTACCCCAGGAACTAAACAGGGCTCGAGTGTCTCTTACCTCTTAGTTGGTTTGATAACATTCCCATTCCTGAAGCCTCAGCTGTCTGGATTCTCATTCAGATTAGGGCAACATCCACCACAAGAAAGAAGATTATATCCCCCAAAACCAAGGGAAACCAGCAGTGCCTCCAAGTCACATCCAAACAGTTCCCCAAGGATTAAAAATTAAGATTATACTCCCCAGTAAACTATTTCTGAACTGGCCTTTCCACAAAACATTCATGACATATAGGCACATGCATCGCGCTCTGAGCAGATGTAAAGCATCCTCTGAACACGGTCCTGGGGCTGAATCCTGGGATGTGACTGACTCTGATGCTCAGCAAAGCTTTGGGCTGGAGGGTCAGCGCTCAGAGTGGCCTGGGTGGGGTGTGCAGAGGGGCCGGAGCAGGGTGTGCAGCGGGGAGTGTAGAGCTGGGAAAGCACCGGGGCTCCTGCAGCTGCTGGCAAGGTCAGGGATGGGGTCTGGCGCGGGGACAGGCTCCTTCCAGGCACGGTGCTCTGGAAAAGAGTGCCACGCTGTGTCTGTGCAGGGCCTCACAGCGTGGTGCTCCACGGGGGAAACAGCTCCAGCTGTCCTCCGTACCTGCAGCTTCTGCAGCACCCTCGTGTTCCTGTAGCATCAGTAACCACGCCAGGAACAGCCAAGGAGTAGCATCCCACCGAGAAACAACCCATGCTGTAATCAAGGCAAGAGGAATTCTTCCTGTGCTGCCAGCCAAGAGCGAGGCAGCCGGTAGCGATCCCTGCGGCTGTAGCAGAATTCCTGCGCTGCTGCCTGAGGAAAAAGAGTAGGCAGTGAGTGGTTGCCCGGGTAGCACCACGGGAAAGCCCTGCAAGGGGCAGCTGCTCATGGCAATGGGGCGGCAGAGAGACCTTCGTTTGAATCAAATGCTCTACCAGGAACCCAGGGCATGGACCAACTGCTTCTGCCCCCAGTACCTAAAGGGGGTCTGCGAGAGAGCCAGAGAGGGACCCTGGAGGGGTAGTGATAAGACAAGAACGGTTTCAAACTGATAGAGTGCAGATTAAGATTAAGATTGCACATTCAGAATAAATTCTACCCAGTGTGGGTGGTGAGACCCACGGACAGGTTGTCCAGAGAAGCTGTGGCTACCCCATCCCTGGAAGTGTCCGAGGCCAGGTTGGCTGGTTCTTGGAGCAGTGGAAGTGGTAGTGGAAGGTGCCCCTGTCTATGGCAGAAGAGTTGAAACTAAATGGTGTTTAAGGTCCCTTCCAACCCAAGCTATTCTATGATTCTATGCCCTTAGTGGTATCTGGAAGGTTGTCATACACTTGAGCAGTGATTCACTTTTGTTTTCTCCTCCTCTGGGTCCTAATGATAATTACCTGCTCCCACCCAAATTGGAAAATATGTCTTTTAGGGACTCAGCAAACCCTGTGCCACCAGCGACATCTGTCCCCAAGGAGCAGATGAGCCCATTCTGCTGCCCCAAACATCTTCAAGAAGTTCACTGAGAAGTTTGTCTGATATAGGAGAAACAATTAGGGAGCAGCTTGGAGCTGAATCTGATTTTATGTTCCACCAAAATCTTCCCGTGAAGCCTCAGAGCAGGTAGCAACACCCAGAGCCTCTAAGGAAACTGGAGCTGCAGCAAAAAAGTCCTTTCTGAAAACCTTCATTCTCCACTAGCAAAGGGAGACTAACACCACTCCCATTTTGCAGGATCCAGGCAAACCCTGCACGATCTACAAGGTGTTGCTCTGATGCAGAAACAAAGGGAGGTCTAATGGAGCCCAGCGTGATGGCAAAGGAGGGCAGGAGGGCTGTGGGCTCACAGTAGCCAGGGGCAGATAATGGGGAGCGCTCAGCTCCTCCTTCCACGGAGGGGAAAAGTATTACCTCGGAGAGGAGCTCTGTGCCAAAACAGCTCAGCAGCTGCCCGCACTCGATTTGCAAACTAACACCACGTCATTTGTCACTGAGAAAAGCACCCGGTTCTTGAATGGGTAATGCTGGCAGCCTCACATCAATGTTTTCACAGGCAAATTCATACACTGACCTCCCTGGTGAAACACAGCAAATGCCTGGAGTCTGGTTTACATCTGCCATGGGATCCTGTTACATTCAGAACAACCCCTGTCAACGCTGAATCTGTAACAATCAATAAAGAGAGTTTGTTTGTTCATGTTTTGCTGGTTTGGGGCTTTTTATGTTTTCTTATTCCTAATTGTGTTATTTTGCTAGTCCAAGTTTTGCAAGTTTTCTGGTTGCCTCCTCCCTCCTCTTCTTGTTTTCTTTCAGGACAAGCTGTCATCTTTTCACATCTTTTCACCGGGCCATTGCAAATGTAAAACTGTAAATTGCAGGATTGTGCAAATAGCACTAATAGCATTTGCATAAAAATTGGTTTCAAACAGCAATTAACACTTCATTAATAATCAATGAAGGGCCAATTTACACATTGCCCAAAAGCAAATTGTAAATTCAATTTTGTCTATAATTGAGCATTTGGTGCCGGGTAACTATACAATGGTGCCAGAAGAGACCAGCGCATCAGTTTCGGAGTCAAATGTCCCATGAGCTCAGGTTTTCAGTGATCCTAAACGTAACTCTTTCATAGGCCAAGCCTATGACTAATGGAAGTGAACTCCACGAGGTACATTTTTTTTTCAGAGAAAACACACAATTGTGTGCATGCTACCAGCCTTGCTCAGATACAACCCTAGTGCCAAGAACACGGATACTGCTTATATGGCGCTAGAGAAAAGGGGAGACGCACAAAGGGCACCAGAGATGGGGCATCATCACCTCAGTACAAAGACCTGAACGTCCCCCCACTGCAGTATCTGCTACTGCTCTACAAGTAACAGCAAAGCTCTTGCCTTTGCCTCTATTTACAGGTCTAATATAAGCCTTGTGAGTGAAGTATTCCTACTAAGCCAATTCATCCAGTCTCCCTTTGTCACTGCCATTCACACGTGACCTTTCTGGGATATCCCAAATTTGCATGCAGTTACTAAGGTCAGAAAGACCAAACAGCTCTGCTTGATCACTTTGATTTCGGTGTCACTGAAGGGCTTCTGGGACCTGATTTGGACATCAGGTGACTCATCCCCCAGCCTTCCCCTCCAGATGAATGGTGATAACCAGTAAAACAGGGCTTCTTAACCACACCAACAACTTTCCCAGCCCCAAATTCTTTGCTATCTCATCCTCCACTTAAAAGGCACAGCCAGCTCTGTTTCAAGAGCAGAGGCTGACTCTAAACCACTTGACATCTGAAGTTTTCTTATCACATTTAGCGTGGATCTCATGAATCTGGTGAAAAGCTAGACGATCATTTAGCAGGGGTTGGTCGCTTTATCTATTTTCCATAATAATTTGAATATTATTACAATGGCACCTTTCATCTGGGGATATACATGCACTTTACATATGTTACATTAATTTCACCGATGAGCTGGGGAAGCACTCTTTATCCCTATTGTGCACATGAGGAAATGGAAGCACAGAGATGATATACTGCTTGCCCAGTATCACACAGGAAGTTTCTGACAGAGCCAGGAATAGAAATCCCATCTCCCATGTCTTATGCAGAAGAATATCTTTATGTCCCTGCCCAGTAACTGAGCCCTTAATCCAGACTAAGACACCCACACAGGACCCACTTTGCTGAGAGCAGCACAGACACCCAGCAATGGCAGTGCCTTGCTCTAGGAGGAGACTTTACTGATCCAAAATTTCCCCCACAGTGAAGGTTGGACATGCCCTCTGCAAGAAACAGCTCTGGGGGCTCAAAGGGAGGGAGGCTGGCTCTGAGAGTGGTCTCTGTCTGAAGTGGATGTTATTAGTTGGTGTAAAAAGATGCTCAACATGGGATGTTCAAGACTTCTCAGTTTTCATCCAGCAATGTCCCTGCTCCCTTTTTCCTGCCTGTTCAATCCACCTTTACCAAGAGATTGAATTTACAATGGACTTGAACACATTTAAATCCATTTATTGCAAAATTACTTTTCAATAATTACATCACTGTGCTGACTGTGTTGCATAATGAAATTAGCATGAGAGATATTAGAAAGAATATAAAATTATAAGACATATTGAAGTACCTCTTTCCCCGTCTGCCTTAGCACAGCCCATAGCTTAACTGGAAAACGAGCACCGCTCCTGGATGGGATTTAAATGCATCAAGTGTAATTTTATAATGTCTTTTATATAAATTAATTATAATGGTTATTGCTGCTTTACATTATTAGATTGAAATTTGCCTCCACTTCAGTGCATTAAAAGAAAGCTGCACCCATTTTACTCTGCAACGCCCTGAAAGTTCTTGTGGCATGGAGCCATCCTCCCCACACTGACACCATCAACATGTCTGAAGTTACAAGCTTTGGGCTCGTGTTGTCATGGCACTTCCCACCGTGGGTCCCAAACCCACAGCGAGACCCTCTGGGGCAGATGCCTTTGTCCTCACTGAGGTCACTGACTGAGAAGGGACGTTTCACCCCTTCCAGTCCTGTTTTTCTGCTTCATCTCTGAGCAGCAATAGGGATGCTCAGGCTGGTTTTAGCAATCCCACCCCAAATGTGTATCTGAAAAGAATTGTAAGTGATAAAATCCATTGCAAATCCAATCTATGACAAAGGTGAATCATTTAACTCGGAGCAAGTACGGCCTTTTAGCTGACCATGGGCCGTCGTCAACTGAGTACTGCTGAGCGTTTGTGGGAGTAATTGCAGAAGAGCTGGGGCCATCCTCATGCAAAGCTTTCCTTTGATAAAGCAGCTTGGACACTGTGCAGTGATTCTCTTGTAATACCTCCACTTTCACATGCACGGTTGTTGTTTTTATCTTCTGGTTTCTGGACTATTACATGAAAAACCAGTAAAGGAAAGGAGGCGGTGAGCTATCGAGTAGTTAACTAACCACTTGCTACGCTGGACAAACCACAGCCATGCAAAGCAAAATGAAGACACAGTGATATGCTTTTACTGCCGCTTAATCCTCAGTAGAAGTCTACTAATATTCAATTTGTGACATTATTTGCACATTGAATTAATCCAGAAACTAAAGGGCTAATGAGTTATGGAAAGTAGCACATGGCTTAATTGCAACAACAAGGGCCTGCCGGCCTCCCTCTGGTCAGGAGTGCCCGGGTAAAAATAAAATCCTGCATGCAATGATACACACCAAACAAGCAGGGAACAGCAAACTTAACAATGCAAACTATATGAAATATTCTTCTTTTATATGACTTAAGTTTCCTTTTTTTTTTTTAGGCATGCTCTTCATGAAACAGCACAATATTAATTTAGCATAACACAGAAAAGCCAGGATGACCAAAGTAAAAAAAAAAAAAAAAAAAGGCTCCAGAATCATTGACCATGAAAATCATCACAGAATCATTTAGGCTGGAAAAGAAAATCAAGTTCAACTCTTAACCCAGCAGTGCCAATTCCACAACTAAACCATGTCCCTAAGTGCCACATCTCATACAATTTCCTTACAGAAAAGCACCAGTTCTCCAAGGGAGATGATTTAAAGCTCTTCCCAAAGCCTTTTACTATGAAGAAAAGACAGGAATAGCATCTTCTGATGGTCTTGTAGATCCTGTCCCTTCCTCAAATCCCTGTGTGGCAGAAACTCAAACATTTCTTGTATGTACATGTTGTGGAGTGCTGGCCTTCTCTAACGTCTCCTCCGAATGTGATCTAGGCAGGAAAACTGCACACATAAAATGGCACATCCAGCAAAAACAGCACAAATGCCTCTTTTTCTCTGACTGAGCTCTGTTCATGGTCAACCCAATCCAATAGCTCCCGCATTTCTTTTCCCACTGTTGCTTTCCCCAACTCCTGAAACAAAAGCAAGATGGAGCTGCCAGCACAGAGGGTTGGAGCCCCTCATCTCAGACAGAGCCAGGCCAGGAGCTCAAGAGTTTGCACCGTTTAATAGAAAAAGTGAATAAATCTAAACAGCAATTAATTTATTGATGAAGTAAGAAAGACTATTTAATGTGGAAAACATAAGCAAGATCAATAGCAGAGAGCACAAATAACTAAGGCTATTGACACTTAAGTATTTTAAGCCTAATTGCAGGCATATGCACTTTCTAAGGGTATCTCACCTTCTAATAGCACCCTTGAGATTATGGGGTTAATTGATGCAGCTGTTTACTCCTGGCTCACGTGGTCCAGATTGGGATTCCCTGGAGGATGCTATTAAACTAAAGTGTTTAATGAAGTGCTAAAGAGTGGAGTTTCTCATATTCTTCCCTTGAATAAAATTGAATAGGAATTTGAGCAAACTTCTCCTCCCCAGGTGGAACCTGCAGCTCGGTGTTGGAGTAAATCAACCTGTGCTCCTCACAGGGAGCTTGAAATGCAGGGGAGAAAGACTTACTTGGGTTCATTTGTTAGACCAGCACTGTGGGGATTTTTCCCTCTCAAATCACAGGTGGAAGAAAAGATGTACAAACATGCTCCATTTTAGCACTGCTGTTGTATAAGGAATCTGACAAAGCCAATGTAATTCACTCCTGTGGCTTCTCAGTGTAATACTGGGCTTCCCTCTTTTGGGATGAGCTGAAAGGAGGATTTGATCTTCGTTTAGGAAAGAGAACAGGTAGCAGCACCAGTGGTGTTGCTGGCCCAAATATTTCAGCTTGATGGTGGTGGGGCAAACCAAGACTGCCAGAAAAGAGGCTCTTGAAACCAGTCTCCTCCATTTATAATTTGGCCCCAGTCTGGTTTGATGCCTTTGAAAACCAAGTGGATGCCTATACATGATGTGTTTCCAAGGCTGACAACCCTGGTCAATGTGCAGAGCCTCCCCATGTCCATCCTACAGTGCACAGCAGAGAGCTCAGCTACCTTTATCTCTGCAGTGGAAGGGTCTGGGCTCTCTGTCACCTCTATCCACCACCACTAGCTTCTCCCAAGTGAGGTTTGAGCAGAACAAATTTCATCTCTACAACCCCTCACCATCACCTAGATCCTACCTGGAGGCACCCTGGAGGCTTCCCACCCAGGATCCATCCCTCCCACCTACGATATCCCCCAGTCTCTCACCCTCAGCAAAGCTTGTAATTGCTCTGAGGCAAAACTTGCTTTCTCTATTTGGCTTTTCCAGCCTGAGAGGCCACACAGACAATGAATCTGATGAGGACAGGGATGTCCCTGGAGCGAGGGGCACAGGGCTGGTCTGCCTGGGTTCAGTGAATGGGGCTGCATGTTGATGTCAGAGTTCTCAAGGTCCACTCATGGAGTCAGCTGCCATGCACAGACCATTTAAAATCATCCTCTCCCTCCACAACAGCCTTTATACTGCAATTTGATATGTTCTTCTCTTTTAAAATCAATTAGTCTGAAGCCATTTTAAAAAAGCTTTTCTACAAGACAGCTATTCCCAGAGAAAATGCTTCTTCCACTGCCTCCATCCACATTGCATCTCCCTTGAGAGGGGCACAGGGGTGGTGGGAAGGAAACATTATGTTTGTAGCTGTGTTATGTAGTCATTTTACTAACTCCACTGAAAATGCTTCCAGGAAGAAGCATGCTGACTCTAGCATTCAGTACATGGTTGGAAGTGTGCTGAGTTAACTGGATTGGTGGTTTCAGTGTGTGTGCCCACAGACTCCAGAGGGAACCATCAGGAGTTGTAGAAGGTAACTGAGAGAAGCTGGTTTGCTGTCAGTCAGCATAAATTGAAAATGTAAATGTATGGAGGGTTCAGCACATGCCCCATGAAAACCTGGGGGTTCTCAAAACTCCAAAAACACTAAAATCAAGGGTGAGTTGTTTTTTGGGCTGTTTCTTCTGTTTCTATCCCACCTGTCAGTTCCAAAATAATGTGGAACAGAGAGAGGTTTGTTTTCTGTAGTTGTACGGGGAGGTATTTACAGAAGAAAAACATAATCCACCTCAAAACAAATCTGTGTCTGCTTCCTTCTCCTCTTGTGTCCATGGTCTTGTGTCTGGAGCTGGAGGACAGGATTGCTTCCTGCTACAGCAGTGTGGCCACACTCAGACTTCCAACTCCCAGCTCCCCACTAGGCTGACTGGGCCCTTCTGGACAAATATGGGGGAAATAGGAAATTATACGAGAACAATGAAAACACAGTAGGCTGGAGAGCTTGGCTGGTTACTGAAGGATGTGCTTGTACATTCGGTGACTTGCAGAGTTGGATATCAGAAGGGCTAAAGAGAAAGGAAAGGATCTCCATCTGCTGTTTCCTTAGCTGCTCCTCAAGTATTGCCTCACCTTTGAGTAAATATTTCTAATTTCCAGTTCTCACCCCTTGCACAAGAACTCCCTGTTACTTTCTGGTTTATTCTGCTGTGATATTTCTGCCTTCTGTACAAATTCTCCACCCACCTTCCTCCTGTGTGCCTTTAGCCAGCTGTGTCCCCCAAATGCTTCCCTTGCACATCAACCCCCTAAATTAGTGTCCTGGAACCAGCAAAGCAGCTCTTCTGGGTCATTTTAAGCACATGCTACATCCTTATCAACCTGTGTCAGGGAGCAAGATCTGTGTCAGCTCTTCTCTCCCTGCTTTCCTGCAGCCCACCTAATGTCAACCCCACCAAGTGGCATTCCCTGAGCTCTGCCACCACCCAGCCTCAGGACACCTTCACCATCTTCATGGCTGCTCCCAAAATGGGGTCGTGACTTTATGCCCTGAACAGAGGCAGCAGCTCTTGCCCGGGGAAAGCCTTATTTGCCTCCTTGCTACCAGCCTCGTTTTGCTGGGTTTGCTCACATTTGTCACCATGCAAATGACTTTCCAGGCTCCAGTGGTAACCCAGGCTCCCAGTTCAGTGTCACCTGTGAATGTCATGCAGGGTGTTTTTACCTTCTTTCAGGGCAAGAGTGGCAGATGGGCTGCCCTGGATGCCCCACAACCAGCTCTTCTCTGGGGGTCCTGCCCACATACAGAACCAGCAACTGCCGGGAAGTCTTGCTGTGACTTTCTTCCCAATCCAATGAGCCATAACCACCCCTCCAAACCCATAGGACATTTCTCTTCTGCTACAACCCCCATGAAGGCAGGCTTAAGCTAAGCTGTTTTATTTCACAAATGCAGCCAGGCCAGCATACAGCCAGATAGTGAGGCTTTGCTGATATGTGCGAACTCATTAAACCACTGTAATTTAATTTCTTGCAATTGTCCATCCTTTCCCTGAACCCTGCACTCTCCGCAGCACAGGGCACAGAGGGTCTCCCACCCCTGCAGCCTCTTTCCAACCCTGGCAGAGCAGGACCCATGGTGGCAGGAGGGGCAACACACAGTCCCCAGACCAGTCAGGCCATCAAAACCCCCAGCACTGGGAGAACAAAATCATTTGCGGTGTGGAAAAAAATGAAAACAGTCAAAAGGCCGCAATGGAAAACCAAGGAGAGAGGAAAATTAACTAAGAAATATGCAGCCTTGATGTCGATTCACTAAGGAATATTTATTGTCCTGTCATGCCTCTTGCTTGCTCTCCTAACAAATATAATATTTTTGAAGGAACTAGTCTCCCTTTACCACTGCTGTCTCTCTTGTGCCCTTTCTCTGTCTCACCAGCTCTGTCTCTGCCTCTCTGATACCAACTCTGACAAACCGTGCGATTCTGATGGAAAATTCATTAGTCGTCCCTTTTTTTTTTTTCTTCCCCATTTTCCCAGTCAGCTTCGCGCCTGATCTGTCAGCCTCTTCCATCCTGATTATCTGGAGACGCCAATTTCAAAGAGACATCTTAATAGTGATGTCAACGAATTAATTAGATGTGTTAATGAGCTAAAAGCAACCCAAATTAAATTAATGCAGTAATAAGCACAGACAGCAAAATTAGCTCCAATTTCTGTAAATGATTCTGAACTGTACACAACATCTCATCCTGCTAGAACATTACCATCCCCCAAAGCTAATCAAGAACTCCAGTGCAATTAACTGCTTAATTACAAAACACACACACAGCTCATAGATCCAGCAGCAGGAGGGGTGCGCTGGGCTGCGGAGCGAGCAGGGAAATTCTCTGCAACAAACCCTGCACGTTGGCCCTGCCAGAGAGGCTGTGCTCCCTCAAAAAGCACCCCCCAGGCTCCTAAAATGGGGTGATCCAGAGTAAGCACAGGCACAGGGGCAGGAGGAGGGTGGCCAGGTGTGTTCTCCAGGAGCACCCTATGTGCTGGATCCCACCATGGGAGTGCCAGCTTAGCCAGGGACGTTTGCCAAGCCATGGCCAGTGCAGTCCCACCAGTGGCAGAGATGTGCCCGTTGCCCTGCGTTGGTTGCTGTGTTTATCAAAGTGGGGGCTGTATGGAAAAACCTAATTGTCCAGCTTTGCTCACCTCCCCCGGGATGAGCGGGGAAGACACTAATAGCTTTGCAGAGCTGCTCAGGTATCCGATTAGCTCTAATTGCAGCTGGGAAGACAGAAGGAAGGAGTGGGATGGCACTGCGGACAGAGGGAAGGGGAAGAGAATGGTGGAAATGGGAGAGAGAAAGGGCTGTGGGGGATGGACAGAAATCCCTGGGAGACAGTGAGGGCATACATGAAGAAGGAAAAAGAATGGAGAGGCCAACAGAGAAATGATGGATGAAAACAACAAGAAGAAAAGGGGAAAATCAGGCAAACAAAGAACTGGAGGCAGAAACAAAGGGAAGAAAGGCGAGACAAAGAGGGCTGCACGCTGCCAGGCCCTGCGGAGCAGCCAGGGCAGGAGGCTTGGTGGATACAAGCACGGATCTTGGACAGGCCCCATCCCGGCCCTGCAGAACTGTGATGTGCTGGAGATGATGGGAAACACAGCTGTCTCATCGCGGGATGACACTACCAATTTGGAGGTCGTGGAGTCATTAGTCCTCCCAGTAAATGAGGAATATTTGCAATCAAGAGGAGGGCAGAGATTCACTATGACAAATAGCATCTCTGTGTTTCTGTCTTTTTTTTTTCCACCTTTTATTGCAATTAGTTCAGTCTGTTAATAAGCAAAGGATATTTTTAGTTAATTTCAGTTCCAGTTAATTGATTCAAAAGCGAAACCCAGCAACTGAGTTAATTGATCCATGTGTCTTATGCTGTTGCGACGAGGTACTCTCTGGGCAGCTGCCATTGCTGGGGCTCGGAACAGCACGGGAAGGATGAGGACCAGGGCTACAGCAGAGTTCTTGCCCCACAGACTAGGGGTAAACACCACCCCAGCAGCTGTGCCACTTACCCCTTAGTGCAGAAGAAGCTGCAGGGCTCTGGCCTTTGCATGCCTGGCATGGGAAGTGTGCCAGCGCCCGTGCAAGCTGGCATGTGCACACTGCAGCAGAAATGCTCGTGCCAGAAAGCTCAGTGAATGGGATGCCCTGGCTGGCTCCATCCAGTGGGGTGTCCAGCCTGGCATGCTGTCTCTGATGGGCACAGCAGGAGATGGTGTTTCAGGAAAGTGTGCTACTCCAGCTGCTTTCCACATCCTTCGTGCTCCCCAGCTCCCTGAGCTGTCGTAGCAGAGATTCCGAAGGGTGCATCCCTGACCAGGGATTTTAGCTGCTACTTATAAAGCTGTTTCCATGAGTTTATCTAATCTCTTTTTCCTCCTGTGGCAGTAAGTTCCCAAAGTTCACTACCTATCATGTCCAGAAGAGTTTCTGTTATCTATCTCAAACCTAATCTCTTACTGTTTTCAGCTGAATGCCCCTTGTTCTTGCATCACAGTATTTAGTGAACAACCGTTCTGCATCCAGATTATCCACTGCAGGCAGAGGCAGCCTCCATCTCTGATCCCACAGTCCTGCACACCCAGGACCTCACAGTTGCAGTGTGCATAGACTGAGCAGCCCATGGGCTGCCCAGCCACGCAGCTCCCATGGGCATGTGCACACACTTGGGGTCATACATGATTTTATCAGCTGGGTGAGAGTCCAGTGGCAATCAAGTTGATAGCCCTGCAAGTTGTTTCCTTTAGCAATAACTCCCCTAATGCCTTTCTGAAATACCTGTTGATACAGGTCTCCTGAGTTTCCTACAGACTGCTAATATTCCTCTTGCTTATTCCTCCTGATAGCTCCTCAAGCCAATTCACAACCACCTAATCATTTCCAGGGGAAAAACAAAACTCCTGGGGCAGATAAACCAGAACTGTCAAACACTTGAAGAGCACAAGCAGTAAATTGCATCTCACAGTAACAGGCGCAATGCAAACAGAAGAACACCCAGGCTACAAAACCAGGTTTGAAACAAGATGCAAATTGTGACAGTGATAAACGAAGAGGCTCTTGGCTTTCTCTGCACTGTCTTGGTGATCAAAGTGCAAGGCTACAGGATCAGACCATATTCAGCAGGCAGTTCAGAATCTCTCAAAGTATGTGATGGCCCTTCCATCTATGCAGGCTCCACAACTAGCTTTAAGCAGACAAAATTTTTCTGGCAGCTCTGTGGCTTTAGAAAGGAATCAAAATGCAAAACAAGCCACCTTGAAGGCTATAACAGAAGCTTTCTAAACATGAATTACTTAAGGAAGAGAAAAATATTGTCAATGCATGGTACAACATGGTGCAAGCAGACAGCAGGGGTGTGTTTGAAACAGCCCTGCTCCTGAGCTGTGCACTGGCCCCTTCCAGCTCACACCACTCCTGCTCAGTGGCCTAAAGTGACCATGAACTGAGCCACCATGAAGCAGGGACACCTCTCTGCCCTTCTAGTGACTCTGCCTCCACATGCTTCTCTCCTCCAAAGCAATGGTGGGAGATGCCAACCATGCCATGCTGGGCACAACCTTAAGTTCAGATCTCTGAAAAAATTAAAGTTGTTTTTCCTGTTGATGAGCCAAGATAGGTACCTGACCACTTCTTTATTACTCTCATATAGGACCTACATTTTTAAGATAAATAGTGCATTTTTACAGGGACATTAAGGATATTATTTCAGTCTCTGAGGGCTACATGCCATGGAAATGAAAACTAGTGATAGATAGACAGACAAATTGCTTGGTCTCTGCATCTGCAGAGTAACTAAAGACCTATCTAATGAAAGAGCCTAATAAAAAGATTTTTCAGAAAGTGCACGCTTAAAAAAATCTTCTGCAATAGAGCCTAATAGCAAGCCCTCTGTGCTAAAAATATGTAGCTCATAGCGATGCAGTTTCCCTTCTCTACAATTTTTTAAATAGGATATTACAGTGCACTATCCACAAGGAAAAATCAATAGATGCAAAGCTGGGCAAGGAGCTGAGCTTCTTCAATGTGATTGGCTTTGAGAGGCACCAGCATCTCTCAGGAATGGGGTGCAGGTCCCAGTGTCTCAGCCAGAATTTGAATAAGGGCAATCCTTCCCTTGTCAGAAGCAACAGGGACAGTTTGCTTTTAGTGCTTGTTGGGAAAAGTTAAAGGGAGACGGTGCTCTTCAATAATGCTGCAAATTACACTCGTTTTAAAATGCTAGTCCTTGATTTGTCAGCCCATTTTTGAATAATTTACAGTGGGTTTGGCAGGTTGCTGTGATATATAGTGTAATATGCAGGTGGAACACTTTTGAAGCAGTAGTTAATACTTTCCAGGAGAAAAAGGAAATAATTATGTCAAAACAAGCTTTAAACACTGAGGTTTACCTGTTTCTTAATACACAGGAGTTTGTAAACATGGCTCCCATTAAAGCAAACGAGACACACACATATGAGTCTGCATGCCTCGAGAAGAAAATATTCTTCACAAGTGCCTTTCTTGGTGTTGGATGATCAATCCACCATCTGCTTTTATTTATTCATGATTTCTCAGACGACTACAACAATATTGACATTAAATACAGCTTTGGCTTATTAATTTTTTTCATTCATATGTATTTTAAGTCAATTTTATTGACTTCCCCTTGGCTTGCTCTTTTAGCTATTTGCTTATTTTCCTGGCCTGCTACTTGGTTCTTACCTGGGCATTCCCGTGTTTTCTTTCCAGCTCCTTGCTTCTGTTCCAAGTTGCCACTAGAGAATAATTTTCTGTTCCAGGCACTGTGGACGAGCTGAATTAAGGCCTGTTGACCTGACTGAATATTTCCCCAGCTCAGGCTCAGGTTTGGGGCAGTCCTGCTTGTCCCAGGATAACTGAGGCTCCACGAGGATACTCCGAAATGCCGCAGCTATTCCAAGGTGACGGGGTCAGGACATCCACATCCCAAGCAAGCCTTCAATCTCCCTCACACTGGGCATATGCAGATGTATTACTTGTTCTCAATAGCATTTTTGGAACTCAGGACAGACAATTGTTAACTGTATTTGTCCTCTTTCCTATCTAATTGCCCGCAAGATCCAAGGCCTGGCTAGGACTGCACATTTGATAACCCACCTCTGACTCCAACCTGTCCCTACTCTCCCAGCTCATCTCCACATCCCCTTCCTTCACTCCTTCACTCCTTCGTCCCATTTTCAAGCAAACCAGATCACACTGAACAACTAAGGCATAAAAGGGTCCCAGCTAAGGACAAGTCTCCATTCAGACCTGAGCCATTACTTTCAAGGAAGATTTAGCCTGTAAACATTTTCTGGTTTTGGATCTTGCTCTTAAGATGCCATCCCTATGAAAAAGGACAAGTCTCATCCTACCCCACAGCAGCAGTTCCCAACCCGATACCTTCCAAAAGCTCCATGTCTATTTTAGAGTGTATTGTCACTGTTTTCCCTGCCTCTCCAGTAATCTTTCCTTTTCCTCTGTTTCTGCAGCTTTATCTTTCCCATGTCCCTCACGAGTCTGTGCTCATTCCTCTTTGTGCTCTGCTCTCTGATCACTGCTTCCCCCTCTTGTCGTATTCTTTACTTGTGGAGTAACAACCTGTCACATTCATAACCTCTTTGCACCAAAAATGTTCTTTGATCTGTGTAAACTACATTTGATGCTGGAATCCTTGATATTAATATCTTTTGTTTGTGTGTCAATGTTCTCTAGAATCTAATTAAGCAATGTTTTGAGAGCATTGTATATGTTTGAACAATTTGGCAGAGCAGACAATATGAGCTATTGACCTGCGAGGATAAATTGTGCTTGCAGATTCTAGGAATTCACACGTGCATGGTTCTTTATGATATTTCTTCTGAAATATGTGCATTCAGAACAAGGCCTTGCTTCGTAATAATCTCTGCAAGGCTTAATCAAGTATCCGCTCATACTCTTTACTGTAATTGCAGTGGCAGTTACAGCAGAGTACAACAGAAGCAGTTTAAACTACTCACATACCCAATAATAAAATAAAACAAAAAGCAAGTTCTACTCATACACTAATAACAGAGATTATTCAATCAATAGTCTCTCGTTATGAATGAATAGGCTAAATTGCCTTTGAATGATGTAAAGATTGACAAGGCAGAGGTCAGCCTAATATAACTACTTACCCTAATTTGACTTCAGTGATTTGAAAGGTGGCACTGGATGGCAATGGGGTCAAACATGTGGGGGCTGGGTGGGTGCAGCAGCCGTGAAGAGCATGTCCAATGATCCACGGGGATGCTCAGGACCTTGCAGCAAATAGTGCATATGTCTGCTGGATTGGACCTTGAGAGGGGTTTTAGAAGTAGGAGGGAGAGCAAATTGTAGGAGTGAGAGGAAGAGAGATGGCACCGTGGAGTGTGGAGCTGTGGGGGGCTCTTATTGTTGGCCCCACTCGCTAGAAAAGGTCCTGTGGCTGAAGGCAAGAAAATTGGGTTGTGTTTCTGAGCTTCACCCACTTTGCCACCTGTTCAGATGTATCTAGCAGGTAAGAGCAGCTCCCAATTCTGCATTTGGGGCAGTAGTCATTAGGGAGCTGGAAGCAAGAGAACCCAGCATATCAGTGATGACAGTGATACCCGCTGGGTAGGACTGGGAGCACTGAGGAATTGGCTCCACAGGATCCCACAAGAGTGACCTGAAAACAAGTTAGAGATTAAGCTTGGGAAATAGGCACAGTTTGAGTGGTGGGTATAACTCACCCTAAACCACCTGTCCAATGCTTTCTGTTATGAGGCACAGACCTACGGCTGAAGCCATGAACATGGAGCAGCAAGGACAAACCTGAGGGACATGTGAAATAAAGGGCAGCCTTGCACAGGGAAGCCTTGATGAGAAGAACAGGCAGAGTTTTACTGCCAGGAGCCAAACCCAGCATCCCCCCATCCCTCGGCTCTGCTCTGCTGGTTCCAAATAGCAGCAGCCCCTGGGGCTAAAGTCAAACTTCAGATGAAGGTGACCAGCTGACATAGCTGCAATCCTGGGAACCCCTGTCCCTCTTGCCAAAATCATCAGCTCCCCATAACTGATTTCCTCAACTGGGCACCGGCACATCACCGAGGGGTCTGGTCTGCCTGGGCCTGCCACAGAGGATGCAGGGGAAAAAGTGTTCTTGGTGGGAATTTGAACTTTTATAACACTGACCTGGTTTGCTGGATGGTTTTACATCCTTTTTCCTATTAACAGATAATGTCCCAAGGCTGTGTCCAAACATTATCTGCTTTGCATGGTGCTTTGGGCCAAGGGCAGACGAAGGGCCATGGGGCCTTTCTCCATGGTCAGACTTTGCTGGTGCCTCTGCATAGGGAGAAACTTCCCTGAAGTACAAGGCTTTTCCAGCATTCAGGCATCCCGTCTCTGTCCTCCAGAAACAGCACAGTGCCATCTGTTGGTTTCCTCACCCTGCGATGGAGCAAAACGCTCTAAAGTCCTGGAAATGGGAGAAAAACGGGATGGGGGGGATGCTATATGCACGCCGGCTTTCCCCAAGCTGCTGCCTGCCCTTCTTGCTAAGTTCTGCAGGCAGAGTTGATGGGTCTGGCAGCAGAAAGACTTTGCTTTTCCATCTGATGCCTGGCGTTGCGTGTGAGTGGGGCCTTGGTGTTGCCCTCCTTGTGGCTCTGCTCCTCCAGCCTTAACAGTGACAGTGACAGCTCAGTCCCTCGGGAATACTGGATAATTAACCACCACCACCATCCTGGGCCATGCCTCCCCCAGCACACCTTCCTCGAGTTTTTTTGCTGGTGGAAAAGGGGAATTTATCAGGGATGCACAGATGTCTCATGACCCTGCTGGAACTGCTGACGTCCAGAAATCCTGGACAGACAGACAGCACAGGCAGTATGTGTGTGGGGCTCGTGTACCTGCACAGCAAACCCCACACGTCTGGCTTTGGCACACCAAACCAAGCAGAAATGGTCATTTTCTGAAAAAGCTTTAGTCCAACGTGCTCCTGGGTGTAGGAATGAGTGTCCTCACCCTGTACCTGGGCTGTCTTGCTGTGTTTTGGCTGGAAGCACCTGCACTGAGATGGTGGATGGATTTATGGCCGTGCATTGCTCACACATCAGCTTCAGTGCTCAGGGATGATTCAGGTTGAGTGACTCTGAACAAATGCAGATTATATTACCACTGTACAGGATTAAGGAACATGGCTCTGCTTCAAACATGTTTCATTATATTAAAGAAATAAAGAAGAAAATGGCAAAAGGAAGCTAAAATTCCTAATGGAGAGGGGAAAAGGAATTTTTTTTTTATTCATTTTTTGGAGGAGAATATATTGAAAGGAAGAACAGAGATGGTGGTCCACAGCGAGGCACAGAGAGGTGCTTCCTGGGGCCAGGCATGAAGCCCAGGACCCAGTCCTGATCCTGCCCTTACCTCCTCTCTTGCATTGAATTTTCCACCTGAAAATAGAGAAGATAACACTCTCTCTCATGGGAGCAACCCAGGCCTTCATTAGTTGATACCTGCAAATGGAATCTGAAGAGGTAAAGTGTTCCATAACTGTTAAATATTATTATTCTTGCTACTAAGCAAGAAGTGGAAAGAAACAAGGAAAAAGTTTAGCAGAAGAGCTCTCTCATTAATGATAAAATAGTATCTTGAGTGATGTATGGATAGAAAGTTTACACCACTTCCACAGAGGAATGCAATTATCACCTCAAGTAGTTTCACTCTCTAAATTAAGCCTTGAGTCCAGACCAACCATATTTAGATTGCAGGTGGCCTATGCAGCAGAGAGGATGAGAGAGGGTGAAGCTGAAGTGTCCCCATCCATATCTGTCCACTTCAGGAGCCAAGCTGGGGTTCTCTCCACATCCCCACTGCCCGATGTGTTTGCAGGAGCAGCAGCATCTCTTTGCTGCTCTCTACCCAAAAATGGCATTCTTCCACTCTGGAAAATGAGGTTGGGAGATCCCTGCAAAGTGTCACCATGTTATTTAATAAGCCAGGTTGGTGAGCTTGGCAGCCCAGAGCAAAGGATGGGTATCCCGCAGATCTCAGCCCTGGCACCACTGTGGTGAGGATGGATCCTGAATTTCACAACCAGGCAGATGTCCTTGTGCTCAAGACAACAGTGTGGGGGGCTTCAGCAGCAGAAAGCCAGACACCAGGGAGCCAGCCTGGGGGAAATCAAAGGCTTCTAACATTTTCTACATTAAAACTAAGTGAAGGAAGTGTTTGAGTCACTGTTTCCGAGCTGAGATGTTGTGCTTGTTTCTGTACTCTCCCAAGGGATAAACTCTAGCCACCAGGACACGGCAAGGGCTATTTCTTTCTTGACTTTTCTTAACAATTTTTTGAACCTAAGTAGACACAGATTTTAAAGAAATTCCCTGGTTTCCTTCATCTCTAAACCCTCAAATATTTCTGAAATACACAAAGGCCAACAGCATGCAGTGGTCCAAGCTGCATTTTGGGAGTAGAATACTGCCCAGCAGGGTGAGCATGAGCAAGGCCAAATCTGTTCCTCAGGTTCCCATCCTGTGAGATGCACGTAACACCTACTGACCCATGTGGAAAATGCTTTCTAAACCACGCATGAAAGGCCTTACACAAGTAGTTATTAATATTAATAATAATAATTGTTGTTGTTACTAAGCCAACTATAAAAATAATTTTTCAGAGAAACAAAGTGCCCTGTCTCCCGGTGATAGATTACACGATGCTAGAAATTACTCACAGTATGAAGCTGGTTTCCAGTCTGGTTCTTTTCAATAAATTATAGACCGAGCCCTGAGTGCGTACAGTTTACCAAAGTAAATTCAAAATAGGCAGAAAGTATATTTCCCCATCAATTTTGCTCAAAATCATTTGGGGTTTGCTCCCGAGAAGAAGGTAAATATCCCCCAGCCGTTTCCCAGAACCTTTTGCTGGTGCTGGGGGGGGACGTGACAGGGCAGCTGGCCCTGGGCTGTGCACAGGGAAACGGAGTTCCTGGTGGAAATGGGGGTCTGCATGAAAGAAAATGTGTCTCAGCCACCCCTTGACTACACACCAGCACCCCTGGGTGCTGCTCAGCCCTCGCCAGGTGCTCCCCACCACCTCACCGGGGTGGCTGCGTCCCCCTCCGCGCCGTTAATTTTTTTTTGTTCTGTTTTCGTTTTCGCCCTTATTTATGCTCTAAATTCCTTCCAGATGGGGCTGCCGCTTTTCCTTCCTTCCTGCTCGCCGGTGCCACGCGCGGAGGCTGCCCATGGGCAGGTGTGGGGCAGAGCGCAGCATATGCCGCGGGTTTGGCAGCGCCGGCTGCGGCGGCAGCTTCTGCGCCTCTCTCCGGGCAGCGCTCAGCTGGGACCTGGCGCCGCTCGCAAACACCATCTGGCCTTGGCAGCCCCGAGCCCGAGGAGCCCTTCCCCGCGCTGCCACGCACGGTGCCAGCCGCGCTCGGCACGGCCAAGGTGCCACCGCGCCGCTGGGGACAGCGCTCGGAGGAGGGACTGCGGGCTGAAGGGAGGTTTCTTGCCGGGAGGTTGACCCCACGCAAAGGAAAGCCTTTGGCAACCCTCAGCCGAGTTAAAGCGGCGCTGCGTCATCTCCAGGGTCCCCCAGAGTCCCTCCAGCATCAGGCGATGGGGAGGTGGCACCAGGAGGCTTCTCGGTTTGACAGGGAGCCCTCCCTGGGGCTCCAACACATCATGGTGAGGGAGCAGCCTCTGCTTGCAGCACCTGAACCTGCTCAGTGCAGGCAGGAGAAAAGGCACAAATGGAAATTATTTATGGCAAAGTGAAAGTCTTTGCCCGGTGGGTCTGCCCTGGAAAGCTGCCCTGTGCCTCTGACCAGCACGGCGCATCTGGGAGAGGTGGGGGTGTCATCTCCCACCTCTACAGTAAATACAGGCTCTAAAACCATTTCTGAGTGTCTGGAGTAAGGTCAAAGAGAATAAAAAGGAAAAAAAAAAAAAGAAAAATAAAAAAGTACACCTGAAGCCTGCACGGCAGCCTAATAAACTCCCTCACTCAGAGTCTATGACTACCACAGACCTGTGCAGATTATGTCCCACTCTAGGCTTCAGGATGAACATGAATCCCATTTGTTTTACTCTTTGCCATGCTCACACATTTTGCCTAAACCTTGATTGCAAACCCCCATCTGCCCCACACCCTCCAGGAATGCCCTGCTTCTGGCCATTGCTCCCATTCCCACTGAGGACTGCCAGGAAAAGGCTGGCATGACCTCACACGTGCAATGCCCAAAGCTGGGACCAGCTCTGGCCTAGAAACACCCAAGCTGTGGCAAGAAGCACTTCTCTCGCTGAACTCTCTGGCACTCCCACTCTGCCAAAATGAGGTTACATCTTATGGACATGTTTGCAAAGAAAGGGGCATGGGAAGCCTGCAGGAAGAAGTGCTTCAGTCCCTTCCATGTTCAGTGAGGGGCCATTCTGACATGCTGGAACAGCCTCTGCAAAAGCTGGCAGGTCATAGGAGTTATATGCAGGAGACAAAACTTTCTAGAACAAGTTGTACTTGCAAATATCCTGTCATCCCATGTGAAAAAGGGTTTCCCCCATCACCTCAACTATGGCATCACCATGAGCAGCAGCAGTTGTGAGGCAGCATATAATGCATATTTTGGCTCCTGGTGGGCCTCTTTCCAACTCGCTCTCCCACGTGAATGGCCTTGCTTCACTAGGACCTCTCTGGCTCAGCAGCTGCCAGTCTGCATGAGCAGGGTGGGCACCCTGCACTGCAAGGCTTTTTCCCACAGGCCCTGTGCTGCATCCGGGCTGCAGTGCCCACCACAGAGGCCTGAAGCTCAATTCAGCTGCAGCAAAGCAGTCACCAAGGTCTGGTGCTCCAGAGAGCAGGCAATAGGTGCTGTCCAGGAGGGGAATCCTTGACTACCTCTGCACCAGCACTTCTCCTAACTCACAAGAAAACATCCATTTCTTCCTATCCAGGTCCACCAGAAAACAGCTCACCCATGAAAGCAACTTGTACCCACAGGAAGAGCCCATGTTGCATCAGCACCTGCAAGTGACTTTTTGTGTGTGTGTGTTCAAAGCCGGGTAACACAACTAAGTGGTTTGAACCTTGGGACTCGTGATCCTGGGCTAAGCTGTGTGTCATCTGTGCAACTGCACAAGAAATAAGCACACAAAGTCCCAGGTGCAGCAGAGCAAAGCATCTCACAGGGTCCATTTGCTGCCATTTGCCAGCAAATTCTGGTTGCATTTGCACTGACGCAAACCCAGTGCAAGACAAGTGTCAGTGACTCTACACGAAACCTCACCAGTGCATCTTCCAGGATCCATCAGTATAACAAACCCAAAACTGTTCTCTTTTCCTTACTCTTGAAGATGAAATGGTTTGATTTCTTCCTTGCCAGATCCTGCTCGCCAAACTCAAACAAAAACCAAATTTTGCCGGTCCTGTTGTGCCAGATGCTGTGACTCCACAGCAGCAAGGCACTGCCTGTCCTGCAGACTATTTTGTGTAGTGCAGATATACCTATCGATATTTTTATAATCTCTGTTCTTATGTACTACATAACTGTGTCTTTTTCATGTAGAGCAGCTTCAAGACAGGCTGACCCCAAACTTACTTGAAGCTCTTTAGCTCACAGGCTTCTATAACAATGTGGCTGCCCCTCTGGGGTCCATCTAGCCTGGGAGGATGCTGACAAAGGAGAAAGAGGAATGACAGATGCTCCCCATGTACAGAGGCAAATAGAGATGGGATGAGGGGAGAATGGGAGCCTAAAGGGAAAGAAAATGAGTGTGCATGCACAGACACTCATGCACACAAAGACAGCCAAGACAAAGGAAAGGGGGAACAGGCAAGAAGAGGGAAAGAAAACGAGTGTGCGTGCACACACACACAAACAAGACAACCAAAGACAACCAAGACAAAGGAAAGGGGGGAAAGTAAAAAGAGGGGAGCTGGAGAAACCTCCCTACATGCTTGGTGAGGGCTGTTTGTGGCAGCATCTCATGCTGCTTCGTGAGATCCATCCGGGACATACTTGCATCGGTGAACCAGAATCCTGACACCGGTCCCTTTGATAAATATTTATCATGCCTGGCTCTCTATCACTTCAGTTTCCACCAGATTAACCTCGATTCTTCCAACAAAAAAATGCCCTGATGTTCTGCCTGACACACACACGCCACACTGACCTTCCTTCTCTGGATTCCCTAAGGCCCTCACTCCCGTTCAGCTAAGGGGAGAATTTGCTCTCATCAATCAGGACCGGATTTCTCCCATGCCATGTAAATAATTTAGAAGCACAAGCATCCATGGCACTGCTTATATGCAGTCCAAACCCAGTGCCAGGAATCTTGGGAAAAGGGCCCAATAATATTGTACCAGTCCAAAGTAATTAAAGTGCATCATTACATATAAATTTGTAATTAAACACTTTAACGTAATCATCCCGCACAGCACGATTCCTGATGAATTAATTAAAAGAACTCCAGAAATTAATGTTTTACTTGTCACCATTGTTGTGCTAGCTGTAGCCATCTCCCTGACTATTCCTGCAGCATGTTGTGAAGTAATTATATAATTACTGGGGAACGGGAAGGCCCAAAGTCCCAACAGAGGAGAAACCTGAAACAAAGTGGAAACAGCAACCACGAAAGGCAGAAGCAGTGCCAGTCTTCCCCCATCCAGCCCCAGCAGAGGGGAGGTGGTGAGGAGAGGGAAAAGATGAGGTTTCCACCAGCTCCACATCACAGATGTGTTCTCCCTGCTGGGAACATCTTGTTCTCACCCTTGTACTCTGTGCACACAGGAGTGGCTCCTGCACTCTCCTGCTGTTTCAGCCTGCCTTTCTTCTCCCCATATAAATGTCCTTCGCCCCCACATCCTTCCTCATCATGCAGAAGCAGGGCAGTCACACCAACAACTGCCCCTCTCCATACACGTCCATCTATTTCCCTGCCTCAGTTTCCCCCACATTCTGCACTCTCCTCCTACAGCTCAGGGTTGATGCCTGAAAAAGGGGATCCTTCCAGTCTCACTCTTCATCCAACCCTCCTTGCACCCAGGCATCCTAAAATCCTTCCTTTGTGCCCTACATTACAATAGGCTTCAGCTTCCTTTCTCTACTCCCTACCTTGGACACAGCTGCACAATCTGGTCCCCTCAGGGCCAGAAACATCCCTCCCACCTCAACAGTCAAAATGCCACCAGCAGCGTGTCCCCCACTCCTGATGACTCTGAGCTCCAGGACATACCTCCTGCAGTGATGAAGGGGTTAAGGCTGGACTCAAATTGAATCATTGGACACAGCGGGTGTTTGTGCCACTCCATCCCTCCGTGTGTGTGCATGAATATATCTTCACTCAGCCTGAGTCTCGCCAGCTGAAAAACTCCCCTGGGGCTGTGTGGAGTGAGGGACATGGGGTATTCCGGCAACACCAGAGCCCAGGCTCTACCTGCTGTTGCAAAGAAAATATGTAGATAGGTGAATGTAGGAGCCCGAAGGTTCCCCTGCCCTGGAGCTGTGTGTCCATCAGCATTCATGCAAGGAAGGGCTGCCCAGCCAGTCGCTGAACCTGGATGAGCCCCAGCAGGACCCAGCCAAGGTGATGGGTGGCACAGAGCCATGTTTAGTGTCCCTCAGCAGGATGCCCTTGTTTTAACAGGGTTTCCAACACTATCCAGACATGTGGCTTCATATCCCTCTTTGCTGCTGGGGCTGCCAACAACTCCAGCCACAGGGACCACTGGATGGAGTTCACACAAGAGGGACCCCCAAGGTAAACCTGCCTCTTATGCCACCCTACAAGCTGGATGGGAAGCAGCAGAGGTGTCAGGATGACTATGTGGGGTGCTGGCCCACATGCTCTGTAACAGCATTTATTCCTTAATAAAAATTTATGGGTGCTGAAGTCGGTCCATATTTGGAAGCTCCCAGTAAAGCAAAGGCTCTTCTGTAGTGCATTTTCTATGAATGATATTCCCAATACTGGTTCCTACTGCTCCTTGTGCTCTAGGACTATCCCTTATTATCCAGCATCCACAGTCTCACCTGGATGCACCAACGCTGCCACATGGTGACAAGTCTCTGCTTCCAGCCTGTGCCTTGGCATCATGGCAGTCGATGGCTTTGGGTTTTCCTTTCTTTTTATTTTCTGCACAGCCAAAAAGCTTGGTTTTACAGTGGCAAGACCAGGGGATCAGACAGAGTGAGGAAGGCTTGGAAGAGACAAGAGTGCCTTCTGGATGAAGATGGGATGGGGACCCAGCAACTCACCCATGCAGGTTAAGTGACTCATGCAGCATGTGACTCTGTTTCCCCATCTAGAGATTATGCTTGACTGGGGTTGTATTAGTTAACATTTGTACAGCTCTTTGAAAAAGTAAAGTGTTTGAGGCTTTAAATCCTGCCAGTGGGAACAGATCAACAAGATTTCTAACCCTTCTGAAAAATTAAAGCTTTTGCCAATTAAGCTGGCAAACACATGGATGTGAATCTAAAAACTTCTTGAGCTCAAAACCAGGACTGAAACCTCCTGAGAACTGCCTCTCCTGGTTGCTCCTTGCTCTCCTCTCGCTCACCTATGTCGGAAATATATCAAGTAACCAAGCTCTAAGCCCTTTTAGCAGACACATACTTGAAACATAACTAGGCTACGCATAGAACTGCAGTGGAGCCACCACTCTGGACATTTAAATGGACACTATGGATGTACAGACAATGTCTTCTCTTAGATTGCCTGATCTGGTATTGCAAAAATGTCACAGTAAAGCATAATTTATTTAATTTTGCAATTAGCCCTGTAATTTGAGTTGCAGGTATGATGCCACAAGCTATGGATGATCTCCATGCACACATCCATACCAGAATTGCCTGTGCCTGGGGGATATCCTCTGCCTCAGGAGTTTACTCACTGCTGGGATATTATGCTCTCCCAGATGACTCTGGGATTTAAGTATGAAATTTTATGCAGCATAAAGCAATCTGTACGCCTCATCTGTACATCCTTTTTTGGGCAGATTTCACCTTTGCAGGCTGAGCTGATGAGCAACAGCACCAAGACAAAGACCTGGGCAATAACCACAGCTCAGCAAAGGAAAGGCCAGGACAGTGGCAAGGCAGTCCAACACCACAGTGAGGGACAGTGAAGCAAATTACTCAATAACTGAATATCTCCTTCCCTTCCAGGCTAACTTCCAATGTGGGATGTTCCCACTCACATTGGTTCAGCCACACATAGATCTTGGTAGTTCATCTGCAAAAAACAAACACCCTGTACCTACTGTACCTGTCTGATGTGTCTCCATGAGGATGGATGAATATAACAGGCATGCATGTCATGGTGCACATATGCCCAAGCAGGGGCACCCAAAGCAAAGTCAAAGGACACTTGGGCAGAGGTTTCTGGTGAAGCCATTTATCCAGTGGACTCAGACCTCAGTGCCCAGCACTGTGCCACGGAGAGACATAGCAAAACACCTGTCAGAGCCCAGTGGAGTGTGGCACTGGGTCCACATGAGTTTGGGGACACCAGCTGGAATCTCTGCTCTCTGACTGACCCATGCAACGTGAACCAAGTCACTTGATGTCCCTGTGGGGATGAGAATAACCCAAACATCACACTCACGGTGCAGCTGAGTCAGTGCTGGGGTGCAGCCTGGAGGGGCTGCCCCATTCCCCCCTCCACTAACCCTATGAAGTGTCCAGCTCACCGTGTCAGGGGCCCCTTCTTCACCCTTCCCCAGTTCCCAGTGGAACAATTTACCTTTCGGAGCAAGTCCAAGATATTAATTAAGATAAATCTACCTCAATTTTGAGATTCTCTTATCATGTAATTTATCAAAATTATGTTAATTATTTCTGTAGGGCAGCAAAATTATTACCTCTTCCGTGTCTGATTTGTATTAATATTCATAATTTAATAATTCAGCATCCAAGCCATCTGGTTTGGGGAGCCACGCTCCTTCCCCTCCCTCTGCCAGCGCCAAAATGCCCCCTCCTCCCTGCTCTTGCACCCATGCAGGCAGCCCCCACCAGCTCCCAACCAAAACCATGCCACCGGCTCCTGTCGGCATCGCTGTCGGTGTCCCCCGTGGTCCCGTCGAGGCCGCTGTGTCGGGCTCCCGACACCCCGGGGAAGGGAGCAGCCCTTTCCCTGCGCCAGGCTGAGCCTCTGTCACCGGCACTGTCTCAGCCCGGCAGGTGAGCGCAGCTGAATTGACATTTTCCACACTTTGTGATTTTTACACTGTAATTTGACATAATTAATGCCTACATTACTGCTGATAATTTAGCTAGTTAATTAAACTCGGAGGAGATAATTAAGGAGAGGCTACTGCTTGGACTGCTAATTGTTTTTGTCATTATTTTAGGGGCCCGACAGCTGCCGGCTGAGTCATCCTCCCCATCAGCTGATGGCCGCGCGTGACGGCGGTGCCGTGGGCTCCCGGTGCCCGGTGAAGCGACCGGGAGCCTCCAGGAGCCCCCGGGAGCCCCCGGCGGCTCATCGTGCCCTGGCCGGGCCGGGCGCCAGCGGCCGCGGAGCGGCGCAGATGGCGAGAGGGGCTCTGCAAATGCCCGGCCCCGGTGCTGCTCCGTCCAGAGCCCCCCGAGGCTGCAGGGAGATGGCAAGAGGTGTGCGCTGAAGGAGGGTTGAGCGGCGGACAGGAAAGCAGCGCTCAGAGTGGCGGGGAGGGGAGAGAGTGAGGATGCTCGGGCTGTTGGTCCATGAAACGCCCCAGGCGCTCAGTTCATGCAGCAAAGGTGATCGCAGCACGCTTTGGGGCTCACGTAGAAGCAGAGACACCGGCTGCCCAAAGAGCAGAATGAGACGTGCAATTCCCCACGCAGCAGTGCCAAGTGCTCACCCCGACACTGGGAAAGCCCATCTGCCTGCAATCCCCAGTGGCAACGGGGGGTTTCCGTATGCCCGTGTGAGTGGCTTCCCCCTTAATCCCACAGCATTCAACCCCTTCCCTGCCCTGTGCTACCACAGCACATGCCTTCTCCTTCTCAGGTGCTCTGGCTTCATCTTTATGAATGTATCTGAACATTTACTGAGCACAAAAGCAGATGGGCGACAAACCCGGCTGGTCCCTGAAGAGAAAAGCTCATCACTGCAGCCAAGTCCCTGCCTCCCACTGTGTTTCTCTTCTCCTGGAGCCCTCTGCCAACCTCATCAGCACCATCCCACCACCACTCACCCTACACCATCCTCTGCAAGACTCCAAACAAAGCCCAGCTCCTCTAAGCAACTGACACTGGCACCAAATTTTAAAGGACTCTGTCGGTGTCTGTATCTCTTCCACACCAGATCACTTGTTCCTCCATCCTGCTCAGCAATGACATAAAATCAGGTGGGAGCAGAGCAGCCCTCACCCTGTGGCCGGTTGGGAGCTGCAGGAGTGCAGCATATCCCAACCATTCCCCCTTCCTTTCCACAGCCTGCTGGGAGGAAGGCAGGTCAAGGCACAACCATCAGCTTATTCCTGCTCCATGACAGCTAAAGAAGTTTTGTCTGGCCTTCCTGATGTGCAAAACCCCTCGAGCCTCACCCAGCCCACCAAGAAGCACCATGCCATAGCTCCTGACAGCCAGCATCCCTCCCTGCCACAAGCAGCTCTGCCAGGCTGTTTGCTGCCGGAGATTTCTTTCCACCCTCTGCCTCCTGGCGAGCTCAGTGCTCCAAGCTGGAGGCCTGCTTGACATCTCAATCCAGAGATTAGGATGGAGAATGGTCACTACCCAGTTCTGGCGAACACTCTTCAAATAATTTGATTAATCATCTTAGCCCCACTCGGTGCAGTTGGCATCCTCCAGAATCAAAGCCTCTCCTGAAATGCTGTGTCGAAAACCCATAAAGCTGCTGTAAAGGTTCAACCAAGCATGGACCAAAGCAGAAGCTGGTACTCCAGAGGCTGTGCACTGGATTGGCTAAATACTCCCTCTAAATATTTCTACAGCTCACAGTCAGAGACATATGAGATGTGTAACAATTTGCACAGGGACTGCTTTCCTTCTCTCACTGTTAGGAGAGGTTTTTTTTTCCCCTCTTGCATTTCTATTTATCACAATGCAAAAAAAGAAATGTGCCAAAAGGATTTTATAGTTTCACTTGGAACAACAACATTTGGACAGCCCCAAGGATAGCAATTGCAGCAATCATGAAAAAGTAATACTTTGCGCTTCCCTTTCATCCAAGCATCTCACAGCACTTTGCAAACATTGGCCCTGATCCCACGGAGGCCCATACACATGGATCATCCAATACAGGGATTCATTTCGCTGGGTTCAGCAAATCAGGACCGTGGGGCTCTGTGGGGCTCTGGAGTTGCTCACCTCCACACTTGCAGAGTCAGCTGCTCCATCAGCACTCACACTGCATCCTGAGGTATTTGTTGATATTTAAGTCTGAGCTCCTGGAGTCAGGGGATTGTGTTTCCATTTTTCAAACCTCTCTAGTTTGTCATCTCGGTGCAATCCCTACAACAGGAATCCTGAAATCCCAGAAAGCAAAAGAAAAATAAGACAAACCAAATACACTCCCTTTCCAGTGCGATGCTGTTTTGCAGGCTCATCTCTCTTTGGAGTCGTGCTTCAGGATTTCTGTATTTATTTTCACCAGAAGACAGCAATTCCTGCACTTCAATACTCATAAAAGAATAAACCCAGCTGATCTCACACTGCTCAGGGAAAACTATGGCAGAGAGAGTGATTTGCCAAAATCTGCAGCAGTGAAAAGAATAAACCTCAAACGTCCTTATTCCCAGTACCTTCCCCTGACAGACAGACAGCAATGGTCCAAACAGTTGAGGGTTTGGTTGGAGTTTCTACTGTCATTGTTTTCTTGAATAAAATCAAAGAAATTTTCTTTCTTGCTATATCAATACCTCAAAGCCCGAACAGGTTTGGGAGGTCAAGAGCCTCCATGGGCAGCATCCCTGTTTCTCTCACTTGTGCTCCAATGCCAAAGAATGTCCAACATTCAAGACAAATCTTAAGCCACAGCTCTCTTGCAGGGCTCTTGAGAGTCATCCTCCCTCAAAAGGGGACCTTGCATGTCATCCCTTTGGCCTTAGGCGTGACACCTCTATGGAGGGTGACACCACATGCCGTTGCTAAGTTACACCCCTGCCACACTGAAGCAGTGAGAGATAATTATTGTTACGAGAGCGGTTTCCTTTAAGCATCAAGGGATGACACCTTCCCTTCCACACCCAAATCCTGGCCTTATTAGGTCAACAGATTCCTCACAGTGATGTTTTTGCAAAGATACCTGGAGAAGCCATTGACACTGCATCTCTGGGACAACTCAGCTGAGCAGGAAGCATTGACTCAGGAAGGTGCCGGGACATCATCCAGCACTTTGCTGAGCAAGTTGAAGGTATTCATGGCTACCAGAGGAAGTGTGGCTCGAGGTGATCAGCTATCAACTAGGACTGACAGCCCTTCTGGGCTGTTTTCTGCTCCTGGGAGCACTTTCAGCAAATGATACAGCCTCTCCGTGGCCCAACTCCTTCCTCTGTGAGGAAGGACATATTTGACGTCCTTGATGTACCACTGAGCAGTGCTGCAGCCTGTGGTTAAAATCCAGCACAACTTCAAACCACCCTTTAACCTTGCTTACCTTCCAGTGAAATGAGTCTCTCCTATCTGCCCAGTCCAGCCCCTTCATCCCAGCAGAGGCAGCCTCAGATTTGCCTTCCCTGACCCCCTTTTCCTCCAACATGCTCATGCAGACACCTGCACACGGGAAGAGCGCCCTTAGCACTGGACGGGAGCGAGACGCAAAGGAAGAGCATTAGGTGGAATGAGAGATAGCAAAAGCACAGGCATATCAGACGTCTCCAGGCAAGATAACACGATAAATAATCAATCAATCCCTACAAAATCCTTAAGTGCTTGATGTATCCTCCTGCAAATTGAATCACTTCTCCTACCAGGAAGTTCTCTCTTGTAAATAAATGAGAGCAGAAATGGCCCATATTGAAAAATAATGTTGTTAAAACCACTGATTAAGTTTTACACAAGCATATGAGAGCAAACTAAAAGGTTTTAGCTTTTTAATTTAAGAAATGAGGAATATGATATAATTTCAATTTGTGATGAGATAAGATGTTCTCGATATTGTGGCTTCAATTGGATTATATCCTAATGTACTTTTATAAAGTGTCAGGCTAGCTGCAGATTAAGGTATGTGTGTAATATTCTTTATTAACAATTTAATGGACTTGCTTTCACTCTATCCATCTTAATCAGTGTTTCCAGTCCACCTGGGAGATCTAGTTAGTGCAGAACCTGAAACTCCAACCTGATGAAAGAGGGAACTCAGTGATCCGTCAGTGTCAAAAACAAGAGGGAAGCACTGATAAAAGACTGTTGAGGATCATCTTTAACCTCCTGTCATCAGCACCACTCCAAAAGCTCTCAACAACTGCTCTTGGAGTCACTCAATGAGACATATGCCCTCCTCAGATCTGCATCCTTCCCCTGCCAGAATAATAAAGAAGCTCTTGGTAACAAGCAGAACTTCCCAGATCACAAAACGTAGTTACGTGATCTCGAGGGACCTGCTCCTATAATCCTATTTTACAGTCAAACGCCAGCGCAAGAGCTGCCTGGTCGCGTGGACTCTCCTGTGCTCGTCCACAGTCTCTGCTCTGTTGCTTAGACACTTCCATCTCATTTCCTTCTGGTATTTATTCATGTCTAGTTTGTATCTGCTTGTTCTGGTATCAACATTGGTCTTTAGTTCCTCACCCTCCCTTGTGTTTATCTGCCCGTGCAATCACATCTCTCAACCTTCCTTTTGTTAGGCAAAATAAGATGTGCTTGTTTAGTCACCTCTCATAAAGGGGCTTCCCCACTCTTAATTACCTGGCTCTGCACCTCTTCCTGTTTTCCAGACTGCACACACCGTTTAAAGTCTCACCGTGCTTCTTCTAGTGCAAACGGTTTCCCATCTCTCTTGGAAATGTCATCTCACCAGATAGCTCCAAGAACTAAGGCACTATCCCAGCCAGCTCCTGCTACCCAAGCACCCACCTCTCCTAATTTCAGGCACCCCAGGAGGGGTAAGTCCTCTGCCCCAGTCAGGACCTTTCATGCTGCAGCTCTTGGTGAGAAATTGCTATCTCATACACACATCAGCCCATCACAGGGTGACCAGGGTGGCTCAAGATACGCTGCGTGACATCTCACTGCTGGCCAGTTCCCTGGTGTTGGACTGCCTTGTGCCTGCACAAACAGGGACTTAGTGCATGGAACTAGGAGCAGCAGTCTTGTAAATAATGGCCAATCGTGAGGGCGGGGGGTGAGGGGGAAAAGAGTGTACACATCTCATCTCCTTTAATTCCCTTGCAATGCGATGATTCTGCAAGGGTGGGTCGGTAGTAGCTGCAGGTGCTCCCGGACGGGGGAGGAGCACAAAAATGAAGTTGTTTGCGGCTTTTGATTCCATCCCTGGAATTATTTACAGCTGCAGGCAATATTAAACTATGTAGAGCAAGTGTCCTCATTTACATGCTAATTCATTTATACCCTCTGGATTGATTTCTCCAATTCATTTTCAGCCCACTAACTCTTCTGATATGAATTATATTATCACCTCCAGAACAGCAGCAGGGAAATGTGACGAAGCCACCCCAGCTCTTCTGATCTCTAATTGCCCTCACTGTTTGGAGCCGGCATGGCCAGCTGCAGCTTCGCCTCCTGGCTACCAGCACCCAGCTTCCTTCTACCTCCTGGAGAAAAACCAGCGGTGTGGCTCAGAGAGCAAATCATCCAACCTTCATCGCTCATCTTTGTAATGGGTTAAGACAGACCCAATACAATCTTATTCTGGGGAAGACCCAAGCCGGGGGACCTTGGGCTTGATGCCTTTGGAAAACATTCCTTCTTCCTGCCCAGAAGGAGGAACCACCTCATTTCAGAGAGCAAAACTGAGGTCCATCTGTGTTCTGCAGCAGGAAGTCCTGGAGCCATAAAGAAGTTGAATTAATCCTTGATTTCCCAAGGGACTTGCTAGCTTTTCACAGCAGCCTCACACCATACTAGAAAGACAAGACACATTCACAGTTCTCCCTGCCTTGGGAATGAGGTAGTCACCAGCAGAAAGGACATGGTGCCCAGGAATGGAGAAGAGCAGGGAAGTCTGTCCATAGGTAGCAGTAGCTGGAAGCAGTAGGGCTTTACTCTCATCATTGTCACTGATGGATGAATGGAGTTTAGGCATCTTTTTCCATGAGGCATATCCAAATCCATGGATGTCTCTTTGGAATCCCTGGTTGAGATTTGCCAGTGTAGCAGCAGAGAAAAGATCAATCTCCTGCACTACACCTAAGCAGAAGGTCGAGTCTTGAGGGAGTGGAGAGAAGCCATCAGCAAATGCAGGAGGGCACATGCAATGCTGCAGGTGCAGAGCAGGCCTGCCTACACCCCATCTCCCTCAAAATAGCTGTGAAGTTATGCAGGTTAAACCTCACCTTTCATAATGGGGAGGATTTCCTCAGCCAAACTTCTCATTGGCTAGTCATGACATCAGCTTTAATCCTGGACCAAATACACAAGGCAGATTAAAACTCTACCCTTCTACAGAATGGGCCTTTCACTGTCCTTCCTTGTGATGGTTTAGCATTTGATTTCTTGGGGGTTTTTTAAATATTTTTTTTATCCATTGATAAAATGGAGAAACATTAAACTTAATATAATTTTGTCCCTTGATCTGCAGCATGAATTGCCGCCCCTTTAGCAGAAGGCATCTGCTCTTTGACTCAGCATTTCAGTACAGATTTCATCACTGGTTATGAGTCAATTTGATACAAGGGACAGAGATACTTTCACTCTGTAGAGGAGTTGTACATCCATCTTCCCTGCAGTCAGATTTGGATGCATCAGTCGTCTAGTAGGGGCAAATCCACCTCCTTTGGTGAGTTGTGGTTGGACCCCTCTGTGTATACCCTCCAGAGGCCACAACAATGCTTTTATAGGCACTTGCTTTTATAGTTGCAAACCCAATTCCAGTACTTCTCTGAGTCAGCAGCTGAAGAACCCATCACAAAGAAGATGCCCAGCTGGACAAAAAGCCTGAATCTGGACCACTAAGGCTCATGCAGCCATGTGCTTCTCTCTCCCTCTGGGCCAAAGAGTTGTTCAGCACAGAAACCCAACTTGTGGGATAGACACCAAGGCTACACATAGACACATCCGAATTGGATAAACACACGTGGAATCTGGTATTTAAAAGATTTCCACAAGCCTTTCTACAGCCTAAGTCCTTCCTTGCTCATACCCAGCATCTTGTTTGAACAGCACAATCTGCCAGAGGGATCGAATGGTCCAGGACTGCTGGAAGTTCAATGAGACCACTTACCATCCAAAATCCTGAGCAAAATAAAAGTTATAGGAATTTTTTTTTTTCTGTCTGGCAGAGAAAGTACAGCTCTTTGTTCCTGATTTACATCATCTGAAACAATTAACTTGTGAAAGCCACAATCCCATTCCCCTTGGCATCCAGTGTTTATTATGCTTTAGGCCATTTCAAAAGAGCACTTGAAAAGGAGAGGGAGCCCCTCTGCCTCCTGATCACTAGAGGGAGGGAGAAAGTTGTCCTAAATGGAACAATAGACTCTCCCTTAATGCCACTTCAAAGCTCCTCGGACAGGAAAATTGATAATGGCGTCAAGTACGGTTTTTCTAAACTTCATCATTTAGTGCTGAAAACTGGGCTATTGAATTCATATAGTTCTTTGATCAAGACCAGTTAATTAAGTTATTCCCTTGATATGACTCTTATCACTTTAGTGCCAGACCTACATCACACTCACGCAATTCACATCCTGGCTTTGATATGCATCGTATAAGCTTCCCAGACCACAATCACCAGGTTTCTGTAGATTCATTGCTACCTGACCAGTTACACCAATAGGCTGCAGGTCAGTTATTAAAAAAGATTGTGCATCCCAGAAAGCTCCTGGTTTTCTCTGCTCCAGGCACCTTTCAGTGACTCCTGTCATTCCTCCCTACCTGATACCTCCTGACCCTTCATCTTCACAGCCATTCTCCATTCATCCTCTGCTTCTGACCAACCATCCAGGGGCTCTTTCAGCAAATCCTCCTCCTCCCCACTTCTGCTTTCCACAGGAGAGTGACAAGCTCCAATTTAGGTCTCCACAGTTTTTCTTGGGCTTATCCCCTTAAACCGGATTAGCTAACGTCTTAATGCCAGTGACACCAGTCACAGCTCACCATCTGATCCTGCCTTTCAGGATTTGCTGCATCTATGCACTTTCCATTGCTAAACTAGATCCTCTGATCATTCCTCCCAAGCCCCCCAACTCCCCGTCACCATCACTCTGCCACCATGGCCTGCTTGTTATACTCCTTGTATCTGGAAGATGCCCAGATCTCCTCCTCCTTTCTTCACTCAACACCTCCAAGCTCTGAACTCTCCCAGCTCCCTGACAGCCTTTGCACTTTCCCTGTTTTCACCTACTTCTTTCCCTTCCTGACTGTCTCCTTTACTTTTAGATACAGCCCCGCAGAAAATTCACAGCACCCCTTTCTTGGGCCTTCTTTTTCTTTGGTATCAGATACAACAACTTGAGGTTTCCTTCCCCACTTCTTTTCACACATAAATCAGGCCACGTGGTGACTCCTCTTGCCTATTTTAAACCCTATTTACAGACTCATGTCCCTCCCAAACAATCCTTCTCTCTCTATCCATCTTCATCACAGGGTGGAGGGGCCATAGCACTCTCCATGCAGCAGTGCTGAGCAGCTGCATCAGGAAGCCCTTTTCCTCCCATATCCATCCCTTTGCCTCAAACCAGCTCATAAACATCTTGAGGTCAATCCAAGCACTTCCTCAAACTATCTGTCCCAATCACCTCTTTGTTCCTGAATTTTAGCTGAATGGGTGGAGGTGGGGGATTCTCTTTAGCCCAGGAAAACGAGTATTACAGGGCAAGGACCAGGCTGCTGCTCCTGAGGAGATTCTGCACCTGGCACCCAAGAGAAGAGACGGTGTGATGTGCAACCTTCTGTCATGGTCCTTCCTTGCTGGGATGCGATGGAAGAACCACTGGGGGCAGTGTGAAGAAAAGAGAGACAATGGTGGGCCTTGGCGCTTGGCCTCCTCACTCCCACCACAACTCTGGGTGCTCCTGAGCATCTCCACCATGGCTTGCTCTGGTTCCCAGCTCATTGCGTGATGTAAAATGCAGTCACGTCCTCTGTATTGATCAGGCTGTCCCTCCCTGCACATGTTCCCTTTGTCCCCCCATAAAATAAAACCCCAACTGAGAAGAGTCACCAGCTGGAGTTTAATTTCAGACTCCAAGGCGTATCTGGAGCCAATTTGCAATGCGCTTACTCCGAAAATCACCCTCCCCTGTGACGCTTGACAGCTCCAGACCACAGTCCTGCTCTCAGCTCCGAAGGAAAAATGTTTTAATTTGTCACAAACCAATTATAGCGTCTCATCTATCCCTGAATTACTCATCTTGGCTACAGTCTAGGACAAAGGGCCCCTCTGAGAGGAGATTAGACATGGATATTAACAAGAGAAAAAGTGTCCACTGTCTCACCTTGCTGGGGACGCGGCTTCCAACGAGACAGGAAAAGGAAACCCCTCCTGACTGACAGCCAGAGGGAGGGCTCCCATCCCACAGCAAATCCCTCGTTTCACGCGGAAGAATAGTCACGACAAACTCCGTATTCAAATAATATTCATGCATGGCAGATAACAGAGTCACGGCTGGCAGAGCTGCAACATGAATATAAATAACCTTCGCTCCCTCGGTTGTGCTGCAGACGCTTTGCCACTGTGCCGGAGCGTGGGTGAAGGGCTATCAGTGATGTACGGGGTAGATACTCCAGCCAGTGCACTGCTTTGTCCAAGCTCCATGTGCTGCCCTTCTAATGAAGCTTCTTTCCCTCAAGCCCTGTACTAGGTTGGAATGCCCTTCCGTGGATTCCCTGCAAAGCTGTCCTTTCCAGCCATCTCCTCCCATCCCAGCTGCCTGGCACATTTGTAGCTCTCACAGGGCGCTCCAGCGTCTCCGTGAGTTCTTGCTTTGAACCAGACCTAGCTTCCCAGGCTCCAAGTCCCTCCATATCAGTCCTCCTTCCTTGCCTTCCCAACCCTGCGCTCTCTCCATATCGGTGCTCCTTCTTTCCCTCCCCAAACCCTAAGTCCAGGGTGTTACCTTCCAAGCTGACACACAACCTTGAGGATGCTTTTGTACTGTCCCATCTCCTGAGCAGCTTCAGTTCCCATTTATCCAGCTGGAAACAGAAGGTGAACACTCAAAAGCAGCACCCAAAGCTCTCATGGGCAAGAGGCACTTTCCATGTACAGCTGCAATGGTGACGAGTCCCAGCCACATTGCTCAGCAGTAGGGACAAAAAGCTCTGGCCAGAGTTGGCCTCTCAAGTCGGCTGGATAAGCTGGATGGGCTGCTGCTCCTTCTCAAGTTGACTTAAACCATCTGAGGGCAGCCACAGCACTGCCTTCCTCCCCGTGCCTACGGCAGATCAGCTTCTTCCTTGGATGAAGTGGGAGAGATGAAAGCCGATTTCCCTTTGTGCTCATGGCGAATAATTTGGAGAATTCCCTTTGTTTACTCAGAACTGTTAATGATGCGTCAGAAATTACCTCGGAGATTGTAATTAAAGAAAACGGCAGAAGAGAGAGACACACAAACACACACACACATACAGCCTAATCACAGCTTCATCTGCGAGTCTGGAAGTGCTGGAGCAGACAGCAGCTTCCCTGTCACCCCAACCCTGCAGAACGACTCCAAGAGATTCCTGAGCAGCAGAGGCTCAGGGGCGCAGTCCCCAGACCCCAGGGCAGCCCCCAGGGCAGCCCCTATGCTCTTCAACTACAAAGAAATTAGTGGAGGCACTCCATGTGTTCAGGAGTTGGCAAGACTACGAACCCAACTGGAGGTCATCAGGAAATGAGCAGGAAACTCAGCCCCCTTAAAACCATTTTGGAAGTGGAGCAGCTGACCTAGAAGAGTAATTAAGCTCTCAGTCATCACTGAAATGCAGACACCCACATGCACACAGCAATGTATCTGTCAACCCCCTGCTAGCCTGACCTCAGGGCTCACGTCTGATGAGGCTGGAGCAGAGCACAAACAGTCCTTTCTCATGAAGAAGGGAGAGGAATTTGGTTCCCACTTGGCTACAGGAGGGTGCCTGGATTGCCTAATTACTTAGAGGTGACTGCTATGGAGAGGCAACTGAGATCTGGTTTCCCAAAACCTCCCTCCCTGCTCAAACCTAAGGCCAAATCTTCTCATTTTGCCCTCTGAAGCACTTCCACAGGGTGAGCAAAGCTGCTTGTGCCAGGAGAGCAAACAGGGGTCAGGAGGGGGAATCGGCTCAGCCGAAAGCAGCCAGCTGGAGAAAAGCCATTCCCTTTCTCCATCTAAGCCAAGGGCTTAGTTCTAGGGCTCGTTTCAAGCACTGGATTAAGAGAATGGTTGAATTGCAAATCCTATGAGTCCCAAATTCAAGGCAGAGCAAAGAGGAACAATGTCCTCATGCTCACCACCAGCAGTTGTCGGGGTGTGCACGAGGGGCTATGGCAGGCTGTACAAGGCTTGGCACCAGTAGACCCTGGCCACGACCAGAGTCCCATCAATACAGATGAACGTCTGGGACTCCAGGCAGGATGCATTTGGATCACTGCTCCACTATTTATCCACTCATCTTTGGTGTAGAAATGATTGAGGTCAGTCTCATAGTCAGCTTCACAGCAGCCCATCACCTCACATGCCCAGTGGTGTGGTGAGGCAGACCAGAGTCCTGTCTCCACTCCTATTCTTATTATTCCTCTACCTAGAGACCACTTAAACCTTTCAAACCTACATAATATTTCCGGGTGAGCCTCACATCCCCTAGACCATGGTTACCATCTCCAACAGACTCCAGATAAGAGAAGCAGAAAAATTTACCCTTCAAAACCTCTTGGAGACAGGTAAGCAGGTAGCTAAGCAGATTGGCCTCACAAAAGCAAACTCTGCAGCACCAACCACAGGACCTCAGGGTTATTGTTTTAAGCACCTTGTTGATCACATTCCTGCGTAGGCACATTTCCTTCCTGCCTTCAAGATGGGTGAAGGTTAAACTGCCCCTTGACTCCTGGAGAGGGAAGGGTCGGATAAGTTTGGATGCTGCTGCCACTTGCCAAATCCATGTAAACTAAACTTCTCAAAGCTGGAGAATCTGAGCCTGGGAAGATGAAAGCCCAGCAATAATGACAGCCTGGGATAACTGTAGGAAGAGACCTGCTCATCAGAAAGGGTATTTCTTTCCTCCAGCAGGGGTGATTTCAGCTCCCTTCCTCTCAACTGGCAGCCCCCAAAGGCAGGTTTAGTTCTGGAGATTTGCTGTTCCTGCCCAGCCTGAAAGAGGGGCTCTCCTCCCTCCCCTCATGTTTACACACAGAAAGAGCAGCTCAGGATGGCAAAGCACAGCATGCCAGCCGCTGTGATCAGTGTGTCCCCCAAACCAGCCTGTCACACCCTCTGGGTGAGCACAGGCCCACATGGAGCAGAGTGAGGAACCAGTGCTTCTCTCAGCATTTCAACTGATGACACCATGGTTCTGCCATTTGGGTCACAAATGCCACAGTAACAGCTCTGGTAGAAACAAGCTCTGTCTCTCCTTTCCCACATCCCACTGGCTATGCAGGGATCCCACAGGCTTTGAGATGTACATGATGCTGAAGCAGCAAGGGGGGAAATGCACTTACCTGAGAGCTTGTGGGAGTTTTGACACCTAAACCAAATCAGTGAGAAGCCTCTTGATGCTGCTGCTCTCCCAGTATGTGCAGTTGGCCTGTGAGCTCTGGGATGGGGAGCTGCTCCACCACAGGTATGCCAAACTCCAGAGAGGGGTTGTCAGTGATCAGAGTAGCCCACACCCAGTATCCAAAAATTGCACTGGGACGCTCAGATTTGCTCCAGCAATTTTTTATTGGGCAAAAGCATATGCAAGTAGTGGGCGTCCCACATGGCAAACACCCTGGGCACCAGGAACCCCCTCGGGCACTGCGTCCCACCCAGAACACATCCCTCCCTGCCCGGGACAGAGAGTCCCACTGCCACCTCGTGGGAAAGGGATGTATCGCCTCTGCTCTGCCACCAGCACAGCGGGAGCAAACCTCCTCCGTGCAAAATCCCTGGCCCTGCTGGGGAACAGGACTCTGAGAAACCTAGAAGTACCTGGCTGGGAGGGAGGAGGGAAGTCCACACATACCAGAGCTAGAGGTATCATGAATTAATCTGACCTTCCCACGACTGTCTCTGTTCCTACTCCCCAGGCTGACTGGGAAGAGAGTCAGGGCAGTCAGGGCAGATGTCTGGATGCAGGCTCTGGACTGAGGGGGGTGTAGAAAGACTCACTGCCAACAGTCCAGGACCTGCTCCTACACTCCTGGTCTCCCCAAGGTGAACCACAGCACCCCTTGAGGGCGCTGGCTGTCCAGGAAAGGAGCCTCAGGAACTGAAATATTGGCCCCATGCAGAAGACTCATGGCTGAAGCAAACCCATTAATTCCCTTCTGTTCCCAGTTTAGCACCAGGTTATGAAAAGAAGAATTCTGTTCATTTTCATCAGAATGGGCCACAGACGATGAAAACCCTGCCTCAATGTGCAGTCAGAGAAATAAGGAAGCTACAAATCTCCCCCACAGAGGGAATGAAGCAGTGAGCAACCCCTCACAGCTATGAGAAAAAAGCCTACAGCAACTCCCAAAAGGAGGTCTTGAAACAAACCACTATTGCTGAAATTTCTGTGGGTCAAGGACATCCCACCCCACAAACACATGTTCTGCTCTCTACTCCCTGCAGGCTGTGGGGCCTGCAGATCCAATTTACACTGCTGTGATAAGAGAGAGACCCTCAATCTCTTGCCCCATAGTATTTCCCTCTCTCTATATCTGATCCTGGGCCCAAGAGCCACCACACAACAGGCAAGGAGGGAGGAAAGAGGGGACAATGGCCCTTCCACAGACTGGCCCAGTGCAGCCCTGGGTGACAGGATGGGGCACCTTGGTGGGCCATGCAAGGCCATGCTCCTGCATTCAGCATTGTGAAGTCCCAAGCACTGGATGGGCAAACAGGTCTGCCCTCCTGAGCTGCCAGCGATGTTAAAGCCGGCTCTCAGCTAGAGCCAGAAAAGGAAAACAGCCTTAGAAGTCCATCTTCTGGGAAAAGTATCCTTGGGCCCCATACCAGGGCCAGAGGAGATTTACACTGTCCCTTTTGTCCTTAAACGTGCAGTCTCCATGTCAGGGAGCAGAGAAGCCTCATCACAGTCCTACACAGCTCCAGGAAAGCAACATTGAGGAAGGACCACATCTTTGATGGGCCTCTCTGGGCTGCTGGGCAGAGGAATTTCACTCCTGAGCTTTACTCTTATTTTTTCTGCTTCCATATTTTGGACAAGCGGAACTTGTTCTTTTTTCTCTCTGGCTCCTGGCTTTCAAGAGATCCATCTGCAGGAGAGGGAGCAGACACAAAGCAAGTTGAGACTCACAGCCCCAGTACCCTGCAGTGCTGATCTGTAAGAGTAAAAAGGGCCCTTACCCAACCTCTGGATCATGTCTGCCAGCATCTGGTCCTCCTCTAGTTCTCTGTAATGGAACAGCATGGTATTAGAAAATTTTGCTATATTTATGACTGGGCACCAAAAACCATGCAAAGACTGCTTATTCCCCCAGTCAGAAATGATCGGCCTCCACAGCATACCATGAGAAGGGTGCAGGGAGAAAAAACAACAGCCAGAGTCCTAGACATTAGCATATTGCCTCTGCTTCTCTTGAAAGCAAGAGCCTGTGCAGGGATTTCCAGCCCTTCTCCCAGCTGGCTGATGAATCATCCAAGTTCATGGAATGGTGAAACACCACCGCACCCGAGGAAATGAATGAAGGCTGAGACACCAGTAGCCCAGGCTGCTGCTGTGGAGGTGCTCATTGTAAAGGGGACAAGAAGGTTGCTATCACCACCTTGGGCTTGGGCATTACTAGAATCCAGGAGCTGGAGCTGATGCCCTGAGGTCAGGAAATGGAGGCTGCTCTCAGCATCAGGGGGCACAAATCCAGATACTTGACACAGCAGTCTTCCTTTGAACTTGGAAAGGATCCAGCTCTTGGCTACAGTTGTTCTTTTACTTGCCGCAGCAGACAAACAGATTCATGGCTTCATGTTCCCAGAGTCTTCCTGCAGTTCCCATACTGCATCCAGCCTCCTCATCTCCAGCCTCTCCCTCTCTTCCCCTACTTTCTACATTTTCACAGCCCTTGCTCTCACAGCAGCTTTAGCTTGAGAAAGTCCCGAACATGGCTGTGGTCTCAATCTGTTTCCAACAGCCGCCAGGGATGCAAAGACAGCAGCATTTAGGGCAAGACCGCTGGTGACAGGTGACCACCCACCTCTCATGGAACAGAATTCTGGACTACAGCCATTCACTCACCTCTACAGCCTGTGCAGCAGTGGAAATATAATGAAAATCATCCCTACTGCTGGCTCATTGCCCACCATGTGAGGGCCCTCACCTGAGTCTGTCCTCATCCAGGCACTCCACAATATTATTCCGATCATTGACTGTGTTTAGGTACAACTCTAGCAGCTCCTTCTCTCGCTCCTTCTCTCTGGGTGTCTTTAGTTCCTCTGCACAAGACAAGAGAAGCCCATCTCATGGATACAGGTAGTACCTCCCCACTGTGCCTCCTGCCTCCACCCTGCTCCAGGAAGTCTAATTTTATTATCCGCATGCTCTGGGGCAAATCCTACATCCCCTCACAAAGCAGAGGTGGGTTGGATGTTACAGGGAGTCTGCACCTGACAGCTCAACAGTACAGTCAGGGGACACCCCACAAGTGCTAGTGCAATCCCTGGCAGTGACATTCAGACCTGAAAGGACATCCCAGGACTGGCACACAAAGTGGAGGCTCCACACAGCCTCCCAGTGTGGCCAGCCCTTACCTGTCTTGCTCATGAGGCGTCGCAGTTCCGTCTCAATATTCCACTGCTGCTCCTCCAACTCCTGCTGCTTCATCCTGGAAGGAATGACAGAAGCAATGAGTTCCTGCCCTGCCATGCCCCAGGGTTGGACCCTTCTCATATCATGCTAACGCCTCATCTCTGCATTGCCCACCACCTGGGCAGGGGCTGGTGTGTTGGGAGAAATCTTCCTCCACCATATTTGTGAAATTTCTCTCCCCACAAGCTCTTCACAGACCCATCAGCTAATATACCAGGATGCTGGCAGTTCTCCCAGAGACATCCTCAACCCTCCTCATCCCACCAATTGGTACATTATTTTTTTGGGCTGCCACATTCCCTCTCCTTTTGCTGCTCAGAGGCGAAGTGCACAAGCAGAATTTCATGTGAATTTCTTGTTGTACTCACTTGTACATCAGCTCCGATTCCTGTCTGAGCAGCAGCTGTTTCTCATGGATCAGTTTGAACCAATCCACCATAAAGGCATCCTCAGACTCATCTGCAAAGGAGACAAAGGGCAAGACTCCAGAAGCTGCAGCAGTTCAGCTCCCTTGGCTCAAATACACAATCTCTTGAGAGAGAGCCTAGGATAAGTTATATGAGCCACAGGCAACCTCAAAACAGGTAATCTTTGAAACTCTTGGGTACAAGGGATGCAGGTCACTCCCTACAGATTCAAGGACGGTGCTCACAGATACTCTGCTACAGGACACCCAGTTCATCTTCCCTGTAGCTGTCTCAACTCTGCCCTTCTGCATGGACCCACTAAGCCCTGTGAAATCAGAGCCAGCCATGATGGACAGCCTGGCTTGGGATCCAAAAGCCTGATCAATAGTGGCCTTCCACTCCCAAAACTCTCTGATCCCCAACCTACTTAACACAAGCCCTTGCTCAAACCACAGATTATGAAACAGTCAGAGAAGGTTCAAAATTCCCAGGACTTTGTCTTTCTATACCAGGTACCTCTAGCAACCTGATGTCTCACATGCAGCCTGAGCTCCTGGAAACGGAGCCAAGAGTGCTCAAGGGTAGGACATGAGCTTCACATCTCATAACAGAACTGGCTCATGGTCTCCTTTACCTCCCTCACAGGCACGCAGCTTCTTCTCCAGATCCACTCCTTTCAATTCCAGCTCATCCAGCTGCTTCTCAATGTCACGCACCTTCTCCTGGATTTTTTCCTCAGGGATGTAGTCTGGGTGCAGCTAGGAAAGTAAATGTAGGACCAAATACAGCTCAGTGCCCTCAGACTGCCCACTGAGGAAACAGCTCCAACAGAGACAGGAAAGGGCATAAGGAGCCCAACTGCAGAGCCATGGACTGGAAGAGCCAAGCCAGCAGAGATGCAGAGCTGGCTGCTCACAACGGAGTGGTGGCCACTGCAAGGTTACAGCACTGCAATACATTTGCTGTGAGTGATAACTCTACTCACACCTGTCAGTCCACAGACATTTTCCTTCCTTTGTTGGGGGACAAAATGTCTACCATAATTTTGTTTGGCTCTGTCTCATTCCAACTTCTATTGTATCCCTTGCATAGGGGCCTCTCCATCTTGTCTCAGCCTTGGAGCCTTTCACCCTTTCCCCAGGAATCCAAATAAACCCTCCCAATAAGACAAACTTAGATATATCTTGGCAAGCAATTCAGAAGGATAATAAACAACACCAGCCTGCTCCCCTTCACCTGGTTTCCAGCCATACCTTGGTTGGGGACACCACTTGAGGCTCATATTTGCTTTTTGGAGCAGGGAGTTTAACTAGAAGGGAGAAAAAAAAATCAAACAAAGAATGTCACAACAACCCTTAAATAATTTCATTGTGTGGGACAGCGCCTACACCACCAGAGCACAATAGTTCCCAGCCACCTAACACAGATACAGAAGACATAAATGTATCAGCATGCCTGACCAAGGTGAGAGATGTGTCCTCACAGGCTGATTTCCTCCCTGTGGCTTGTCACTCGGATACCCCCCAGTCACAGGGTGCTGTTTTCATCCCCAGGTTATAAGCAGTCACCTGATTGAGGTTTGACTTTGGAACTTCCACTCAAAAACATTCATTTCCATGTTCACTCACTATCTTGCTAAAATCCAAAGATATTTATTGTGGCTAAGCCTACCCCTTATTAAGCTTCTAAAGGATAGCACAGAAAGACTGGGTTACTGGCATAGGAAACACCAAGATATACTTTAAAAAGTCCCTCTAGTGATCTTTTACAAAGAAGTATCAGTAAATAGTGATGAAACAAAGATGGTCTAGGGTACCTCAGTGTAGGTCTCAGGAAACTAAGGTTCAATCCTCCCCACAAAACACTTCCTAGGTGCGAAGTCTCTTAAGCCCCACTACACAGCTTTATTTAGGCCCTGGACACTTATTAAAACCAATCCTTAAGCAATGTCTATTTGTTCCATTGTGCCTCGGCTTCCTCTGCCCAACTGTGCTGCAAGGATAACTACAGTAGAGTGTGAGGTATTCAGATACCCGAGGGGCTGAGATGGATAATTACCACAGAGAGAGAACAGAGGTGTACGTGGATGATGTGATAAGGAAGGAAAACTCTAGTATCAAGAAAGCATGGCTGTATGAAAGGCAGCCGCAATGCAGGCTCAACACACACAAGGAGAAAGACAGGACAGACAGACTAGGGCCTCACGAGAGTCTCTGGCAATTGAGGAAGAGTTCAAGGACAGCTGTCCAATTGCCCAGCCCTTGCTTTACTGTGCTCTCTAGGAAGAGTACAAAAGGAGAAGATGCCGGATGTGGCAATCAGCTGTATTGTCCCTGCATTACTGGCTTCCATCAGGGATCTCATCCCTCTGGATCATGCTGGTTTGCTGCCCTGTACACTACCTATGACTCCCACTTCTCTTAAAGGTTCCTTCAAGAAGGACCTGCCCTGCCATGTGCCATCTGCCTGAGCAATAATTTCCTCTTCCAGCTCAGCCCTGCATCTCCAGGCTTCTTCCAAGTGACCTCTGCAGCATCTCCAACCAAGGCAGAAAGCTGCTTTGATCATGAGAAGGCCAAGGTCACTGGAGGGAAAGAGCCAGTAAAATGATACTCTCTGACCAGCTCAGGGTCTGATATCCCCTGATATCCTCAAGTTCTGCCCTGACAGACATAGGACAGGCTGGCTTTTTGCCAGAAAACTGGAAGTAGGACAGTTGGCAAGAAAACCCTGGAGCCTCCTTTCTCCACAGAGATCACTACCTATGCCTTAGAAAACAAATGATCTACAGAAATGCTCATCATCCACAGCCCCACACAACCACCATGGCTATGGGCAGGAACAGTAGCTGACTGTCCACGGTGTCTCTCTGGCTGCTGAGGTAAAAAACATAAACAGAGGAGCAACAAGCCTGTCCTTAATCCACAGTCTGCCCAGTGACAGCAGCAGGAAACCAGCCTTTCAGATGGCAGACTTGGATACACATGAAAAGCAGGGGGAGACTGCTGGGAAAGTTTCTTATTGTGGCACTCCCTACTGGCAATCACTAAGCTTTAGAAAGATGGGTATGAACTTGGCCTCCCTTATTAGCTCACTTCCTGGAACAGACTAATGCTGAATATTGTGGCTGAGTCTGAGGAAAAAAAAAGATGGAAAGTCTTGAGAAAATGAGGCACAATAAACTTAAAAAAGACAACACACCTGGAGTTTTAATGCTTCATAGCTGTCAGAGATGCTGCTAAGGACAGTGCTGGAAGCAGCTAACAAATACTAAAGCATGAGGCCACTGAGCCATTGGGATCATCCTGCTTGCTCTGAGACAAACATCGTGTGCAGGGCTGAGCCTCGCTGTGATGATCTTCTACCCCAGACAGATAAGACAGGAGCTAAATGGGGTAAGGAAAGGAGAGACAAAGAAGCTAAGCAAACAGGACAGCAGCAAACACCAGGTTAGTTCCAGAAAATTTCATTAGCATTGTAGTGGGATATGACAGAGCAAAGACAAGTGGGTAGTGGAGGAAAGGGACACAGTAAAGCTGTGGTTGAACAAGCAGGAGGAAGAAACTGGATTAAGAGTAGGGACAAACTGGTCAGAACTGGACAGAACATCTTTGAAAGTCCAAGAAATAGCAACCTTGGCTCCTGCTACTGTAGGTCCTGCCAGCTGGAGTCTCTGGCTGACAGTTCTCTGAATTCCTTTTATTTCCCAAAGCCACTCAACTGAAGAGGAACAGAAACATCAACTAGATCCCAGTTCCCCAAATTAGGAGATAAGTCTTCTTCATAGCATTGAGTCTAAAGAATGACAGGGCAGTGACCTTGACAAATCCCTGTTTTAGTTTCTTCTTTTCCCACTGAATTGTCTGGCCTTGCTGCTTCCTGCTTAGGCCAAGCTTGCTAATAAAAAATTAATTACTCGGATTTTCCCCTCATAACAACAACCACTAAATTAGCCACAGAAAACTTGGGGACACATCTCCCATACTGACCAATCAGGCTGTTCCCTGATAGTGCAGAGGAGAGTGTGCCTTTAAGTAAGCAGAAGAGATCTTACATGTAGCAATACTTATCTTCAACTCCTTGCCATCTTCCTCCTTCTTGGCAGAGCCCCCAGGATCTTCCCAGTCTTGCTTTGAATTCTGACAGCTCTTGACAAGATCTGAGCTGGGCATCAACAGCTTCTTCTTCACAAATCCACCAGAGGAAGCTGGATTAAGAAGAACAGAGAGGTTTTGGGTAGGAAATTTCAACCCTCATCTCATAAAAATCTCTTTATTGCCCAATATTTTTGGCACTCACCGCTAGCCAACTGCATTTCTAGTCCTAGTTCTCCTCTCTTGATGATAATGAGGGGCATAAGCCCAAAGTAAACAGGAAAAAACCACTGATTGCAAGGCCGGAGTAAGAGAAGAGGAGAATAAACAGTTGGGAACTATCATCAAGATTTCTCACCATTACACAATCATGCAAGAGAAAGTGAAATCTTTCTGGCTATCTCACAGAAGAAGGGCACCCTGTGGAAACTGAGTCCCTCTCCTTAGAGTAGAATAGCTCTCCAAGGGTACCACAGGGCCAAAGCAGGTGCAGAGAGCAAAGATCCCTGAAAGCAAGGCACAATCTCCACCAACATATTCCTCACACACGCCTTGCAGCACTAATGCCTGTCCCATGCCTGATTAGCAAAACGAAGGCAAAGCCTTTATCCTTCATACCAGAGTCCTGCTTTGCTGGTGGGACCACTAATGGTCCACTTGGCTTTATCTCCTTGTGTGCTGGGCTCCCTGTTCCCACCTGGGAGTTATCAGTAGGTTTCTTAGAGCCACCTTGGTCTCTGCAAAGAAGAAAGACAAAGGTAGGAATCCATCCCTCTTTGCAGAATGGTACACAGGAAGAGTTCTGGACTTCCTGGGCTGGACCTCCATCTGGAATGGTCACACTTCTCTAATCAGAGTCCAGAAATCTGAAATATGCTTTCCCTTCCCAGAAATTAAAGCCTTTGCATTTTCCATGAATTGCTGAAAACAGAAGCACTAAAACACAGGAGCTCTTCTCCCCTGTGTGCACACAGACCTGCAGCAACAAACAGGTGCAAGCACAGGCATCCTCATTACTTGTCATAGCGACCCACCAGCTCCAAGACACTCACTTGCTGGCTACAGGCTTCAGCCGAGATCTCCAGTCTGCTGGGCTCTCAGACTTGTCTTCACCAACATTTGTGCTTCCTGAAGAAAGGAATGTAGCAAGGCAACATCAGATGCAATAAAAAGAAACAAGCCAGATATGAGTCTCAGGAGAATCTTAGGAGATAAGCCATTCACTGGGGCAGATATTAAGATGTTGTTGCAGCAAACCAGCACCAGCTCAACAAGTTTAACATGGACAGAATCAGATACAATAGCAGTAAATAATCCTGGTGGTGTTTTATCCCTTTCAGATCAAATGTTTTAAAACCTATGCAGCTACAGAAACACAGCCAAGAGAGTAAATTAACAGGCATGTTCAACAGCAACACAACACAAATAGCTCAGATCTCAGAGACCAAAGGTTGGGACAGGAAAAAGGAGGGACAAAAATACCCACAAAGTAACAGCAAACTGCAGACAGATACTGCCTCTGGCCCAAAGAAAAAGTCAGGCCACCTGGAAGTGCTTGAGACACTGGGAACCTCTAGAATATCATCCCTTGTCCCACTGCTCCATTACCATGGTGGAAGCTCTGTTCAGAACAGACAAGGAGGCTGGGTGAACTCCAACTACAATCAAAAAACCATCCCAAAGCTCTGTCAAGGTCTCCCATCTAGGAAAGTCTACCCAAATCTCTGAAAGCCACCATGATCCCAATGCTTGATGACAGCAAGTACAATTTTAAATACCTGGAGATCCTCAGAGTAATAAAACTCACCATGGTAGAGGGAGCAACTGTATAGGGTTAAGTGGAGTTGTGTAGAGCCCAACAACTCAGAAAACCCTTATGTGATGGTACAGACAGAAAGTACAGGAGTCATGGACACATTTGCTGCACTAGTCCAACAGGAAGGCATAAACTTGGCATGTTAAATCCAGGCAGAGCTGTGTGTGAATCACTCATCCTCACCTTTGATGCCTTTTGACTCTGGTTTGTGCACAGAGTCAACAGGTTTGCTGGCTGCTTGGCTCTTGGGCAGAGGGATTGTAATTTTTTCCTGCTTTGGTGCTGTGTACACTGTTTTGCTGGATTGTGCTTTTGGAGCTGGACTCTCAGAACTGCTGGAAGAAAACTTGCCACTACAAAAAAGAACAACTCAATGAGTCTTTTTGAAAGGACAAATCTTTTTACTGGCCTCTGTTTCAAAGAGTAGTATGTGTACCTCTACATGCCTTTTAATCTGAGACACAAAAACAGTCAGAAAAAAGGGAAGATGCAGGAACTTCTCCAAATTATCCCAAGGAACAGCTTAGCAGTAAAAAGGGCAAGAGAAAAAGTGCTTACCTGCTGGAGAAGCCAGTGGAACTGAGTCCTCCTGGCTTGTTTGGAGAAATGTTTGATCCAGCCAGAGCCTGAATAATATGGTTACGTGCCTGATCCTTCTCAGCATTCACTCGACTGACCTCAGCACTGGTTTTGGCAGGAACAGTTTTATCAGGACCACGAGGAGACTGGACCTGTCTTTGAGTATCCGAAGTTTTATTGCTGGAGGACTCCAATGACCGAAAGAAATTTTCCCGGGCTTGTTGTGTTTTTGTTGTGGAGGTTGTCCAAAGAGGCCCTGCTGGGGTACCTTCATGGTGATCTGCTTTATTCCCCAATGAGGTACCTTTGCAGTCATCTGATTTATTTACAGCTGAGGAGGACCATGGAGTATTTACACTTTTGAAGCCAGAGCTTCCAGAAGATGAAACAGATGGCTTGGTTGAATTAGTGAGGCCTTCCTGGCTGGGTTTCTTCAACACCTGCTCAGGTTTCTTGGGTTCTGCTGCTTTCTGGAATGCCCTGGCAGCAGCAGGGGCTGGGGTACTCTCAGATTTGTTCCCAGTGCTGTGGAGACCAGAGATCTGGACATTGTCTGGCTGCTGGTGGCTGGTACAGATGAACGTACCGGGCTCAGGCCCAGCTTTGTAGCTTCCAGGAAGAAGCAAGTTCCAACACTGCCTGCACCTGTGGATACAAAAGTATCACAAAACATCCTCCACGGGCCTAGGAGGCTGCTGACACACACCTGAGACTGCGGGTACAATGCCACCATCAGCACAGGGAGGGTGAAGGTACCACAGTGGCTGTGAGCAGGTACCAAAACACGAGCTTTTGATGCTGCAGCCTGAAGTAGAAAAGGTGTGGATGAAAACAGACCTGCGCAGAGACCTTCCCTTATGCACAGGTCAAGAGCAAGCCCAGGTTGCCTCCACTCTGAAAAAAAAAATGTCCCACACCACTATGCCCAGTCCCAAAGGAACTGGGAGGCCCCTCTGCACCCCCCAGGGCAGAAGAGCTTTGAAGAGCTGCTGTACCTGAAGCAGTTCCTGTGATAGAGCTTCCCGTCGACCAAGTAGCGCTGCACCAGGTGCACGTGTTTCCCACACATCCCACAGCTGCTGCTGGGAACATTCCCGCTCTCTGCCAGGACCCTTTTCTGTGGGGAGAAGCAGTGGGTGAGCAGGCAGCACCATGGCCCCATCCAGAGCTACAAATCTCCCAGGCAGACATAAGTTTGGATGAATCCCAACTGACTGATGGTTTATCAATGACTCCCACTTCAATCCATGCAGTAACCAGACTTCTGGATTAAATCCTTCATAGCGAGCAGTAAACTTAGACTAAGTCCTTACCACTAGGAGCCTTGAACTAGCCTAATACTCTATGTCTCACTAAATATATTTAAGCTATAAAGAACACCCAAAATCACATTTCTTACTGTGGTAACTGGGGAGGTTTCCTTTGGCTTGGCTCTGGCTGGTGCGTGGGCAGGAGGCAGTTTTGGAGGCACTGGCTTAGGAGGCTCTGAAACAGTTTTCTTCCCAGGATGTTGCTCCAGAGGTTCTGAGGAAGGACGCTTGATTCCAGCCATGCCTCCAACTGGCAGAATGGAAGAAGGAAAGATTTTAAGGGAACATAAGGAAAACTCATGGGTTTAGGAGTAATTTACAAAATAAGAATATCCAGAGGTGCTTGATGGATCACATGCAAAGCACACAAGGAGACACAAGCTTCCTTCAAGAGCAGTCCTGTACTGGAGTGAGGGCCAAGAGGCAACAACTGAATTGTAACAACATTAAGCTGAAACTGCCAATTTTTCTTAGGGAATTTCATGAAGAGGAATGAAAATGCAGAAAAATACAAATTTCTGTCCATCAATGGAGTGAATAAGATCTTGGGTTTTCAATTCCAACCCATGGTTCAGCTGGAACTGATCACAACTGAAACAGGCCCTGCTGTCAAGTGTGAAGGAAATGAAGCACAGAGGGTTTGCTTCACTCAAGTTGCTGCGCTCTGGACTTCCCACACACTCTGAACTTTCACTGCCATAGGTGTCCACCCCACATCCCAGCTGGGACTCTGACGGAGAAAACAGGCTTGTTGAATGCAGAAATAACAACTAAAAATTGGTAATTCTACAAAGACTTGGAGGTGCCATAGTGGTGCTGATGTGGAAACCAAGACTTGCCACAAAGAGCCTGCAAATGCTGAATTCTCTTTTCTTTGCAGATGAAAGAAAACCCCTCAAAATTCACTACAAGTGGAGAAAAGAGAATCTCCAATGTACTTCACTCAAGCAAGGAATGATGTCCCATGGCCTGGGGAGTGCAGGGAGACTTCCCTGGGAAATAAGCCTTCATGCAAAGTTTCTACAGAAAGGAATCCCCTGACTGTCTCACAGGGATGTTATTTTTGCACCACTTCCTATTCTGAATGAGATGTCTCTGTGTTCCTTGTGGGATATTTGAGACACAGCTCCACTTTAAGAGCGACCAATTAAACGGCCACTCGTCTGAAAAGAGATTATGCCCTTCTCAGTAAACACAGAGAGAGTATGGGCAGGGAGCAGAGAGGGAGCCCAGTTCCCAGCAGTCTTCCCTCAAGGAAGCCAACTATCCAAATAAACACCCAGGGTTCCTACCACAGTGACCAAGGACTGGTGACAGCCAGCCCAATAAACAGTTCAGTCTCAGGCTGCCCCCTCACTTCCCACTTGTGCCATGTATTTATTTCCCAAATCCCAGCACAAAGATGGGTGGCTTCAGCTCTAATCTTCTGCATGACCTCAATAAAACATTGTCTGCTCCTCCCTGTGTCCTCCTGTGTCCTGCTTATTTCAGGGTCCTGCTGGAACCCATTCGAAGGGCATGACTGTGATTCTATGACTCTGCTTGGTGTCAGAGGGCACATTCCAGGCTGGGCTCATTTTCAGATGCACACATTCAACCCAGCAATAGGAATGCAACCAAAGTGTTTTGTGGGACACTAGAGAGTATAAAAATGCGCTGTGCTTGAAGACAGGGGAAGGGGGAGGGCGCAAAGACCCCAACCTGACCCAGATTCTCACCATTTGGCAAAACATGATAGAATTTGTTTGACTTCAATTAGAATGCTTTTAAAACAAGAAATAAAAAATGGAGAGGGAAGAGGTTGTGAAGGGAGAGAAAAAGTATGCTTTTTGTAAAGAGGTGGAGAAGGGGTAAGAGTTTAGACATTAAAGGCAACTCAGAGAATTGTGCTTTATTTCCAAGATGTAGGACATTTTCAATATGTATCTCTCCATTTAGATTCACCTTAGCCAGTTAAGTCATTCATGTCCCACTTTCTAAAGTTTCCTCTGGAGGAACCTGTGAAATTGGTTTATCATATTATTTCATTTTGAATGAGCTTGAAGCCAAATATAAACCAAGACTACAATAATGCTCCTGTGAGCCCAGATAAACTCTCCAGTATGTGAATATAATGCCTTGGCAGCTCTGTGGCCTGTCTTATGTTTGACAGAATTACTATCACAATTATGCCAGTTAAGATGATAATTTTCTTCCCCCTCCTTCCATCAGTACTGCTGTGCTGTACAAGCCCTACCATTGATGCTGTTCCATTGGCACAGCCTCACAGACAAGCTCAGTCTTGTTCAATTCCATGTTTTCACCAGCTTTCAGGTGTGACAAAGACTGGACCAGGGACAGAGGGGCTCGAGAAAGGAAAGCTGAAGTGGGGACCATGGAGAAGAACCTGGCTGGCTGGATCATAAGAATTTTTACATTGTATTTTGAATTTTAAGGCAGTAATTTCAAAGACAAGACATGGACCTGTACCCTTCCAAAAGCACTGGTGCAACTGTACGCTGGTGTGCAGAGTTCAGATCCCCCTCTGGAATAGTTTGTGTACCAAAAAGGCCACTGTGCAATCTATTTTGCATTTCCAAGTTTGTTGGGAGGCAAGGGAAAGCATGAAATGAAGCCCTGATCCTTCCCACCCCTCCAAGGAATAGGGTACTTACTAGGAGACCGTCCATGGAAGTAGTTATAATACTGGGAGACATAGGTGAGGATGCTCAGCCTGTCTGGTACCCTCAGAGCAACCATATCCTCTGCATCCAGCAAGGCTGGGATCCCCAGCTCCTCCTCTGCCACTCGAAATGCCTGGAGAAGGAAGGAAGGGACAAAAAAAGGGGTCTTGTCCAGCCCAGGCAGCAGAGCTGCTTCTCATCAGAAGTAAAAAAAACTGCACTGCAAAGAGCCCTACTCAGGAATTCTACTGGGGAACAGCTGCATCAGTTTAACTCCTACATCCTGCGGCCGCTACAGGAACCAACGGAGTCGTGGCTTCCAGCCACCACGTTGAGAAATCCAGGCAGGGAGCCAAAAATCTGGCCTGGCAAGCTGGCCATAGCTCACTGCTCGGGAACTCACCTGGGCTTCCCCCTGCTCTTCCTCCAGCCTGCCTCTGTCTGGAAGTGCACAGCTGCAGAGAGACAGGCCTGGCAGAAGGGGATGTGTCAGTCCAGGCTGGCAGACTCATTTCCAGGCTTCCAGCCCAACCTGGAGCACTCTCCAATTAACAGTGGGCAGGCAGCTTTCATCTCTGGGTGGTGTGCAAATGTTAAAGCTTTCTGCCTCCTACTGCCTGCTCTTCCCCATCTTAAAATGGGAAATCTTGGGCTGCAGGAGGGACCCCTTCTCTCCCAGACCAGAAAGAGAGAAGGGAGGTGTAATGCAGAAGAATTCCTGATACCTACCTCCCTTCCAGTTTAACTGTCTCCATGCTGCCTAATGTATTTGGGGCAAATAAACCTCTCTGTGATGGTCTCTGCTTTGAAACTGCAGGATTAAAGACAAGCAAAGGAAGCAAAAGCTGTTTTCTTTTGCCTCTGAAAAAAAAGCCTCTATTAGAGGACCAAAAAGAAATTGCAACATCCATGAAGCAATTTTGCCTTCACTCAACTCAGTGTAAGGCTTTTACAAAGGACTTTCTCCAGCCCTGTTCCTTCCCAGCTTATAGGAAAAAATCCTTTCCCTCCCTCTTTGGAGCATGCCCTTTGAAACACCAACACAGCAAAGCAAAACAGCACTTGCAGGCCCAGAGACACAAGGAAGGCTACTGTTGAAACCCATAGTGAAAGGGTTAACAAAAGACTTGAATATATTAAAACTCTCCACATCTGACCTTTGGCATGGACACACACAGTGTTGGTGTATGAGCCAACCATTCCTTCTTAGAAGAAACAAACAGCCACTATTTTTCAGCAAGATAATTACCCTTTTTTTCCATTGGGTATCCCAGTAAAAATGTAAAAGAGCTGACATTAAAAATGCTTTCAGCCAGTTGCCTCTGGCTGTGTCATCCCAGCTGCCAGCCCAGCCTGGCACTTGCCTGTCTTGCAAACTGGTACTTAATAAATTCTTTGGAGTGTTCCCCATTCACTGGCTGCACAACTGGTCTGACCAGTGGAGTTTTCTTGATGGACATTCCTTGTGTGCAGTCTAGTGGGGACACAGGTCATGCCACCTCCTGCCACACTGTGCCACCGGTCAGACCAGTGCAACTGAACAAGTGTGAGGGGCTGCCTGGACCACAAAGAGGAGAGTGCTCTATACAAACAACTAGTTTGGCCAGAGCCAGGTGAGCAATGCGGAGGGCAGCACTACGAGGTCGTTTCCCCTGTACCTACAGCACCCTTGTGCTCCTGGGAACTGCTCTTGCCTGGAGATTCAACAGGATCACCACCCAATAGGACTCGGTTGCCCTTCTCCTATACCTGCCTGCCCAGGCCAGCCTTTAAAGAAGCAACACATCATTTCTGCACTGTGTTTTTCAGCAGTGAAGCTCCAAGTGCTTTCCAAGGGATGGAAGTGCCACTGCTGCCTCATCTATGCAGAACAGGAAAGTGATATGCTCGAGGCCACCTGAGCCAGCCCAGCCTCCCTCTTACACAGGCTCTATCTGCTACACTACACCACCATTCACCAGCATTTAAAGAACTGGATGCAAGGCCTCTACAGACCTTTCTCCTCCTTATGTACTTTTGAAATATCTAGCAAAAAAAATGCCGTCAAGTGAAATTTTTCTAGAGTTTAGGGTTTAGGCCAGCCCAGGAGCCCACAGGGAAATGAAGGGTCAATCCCAGTGATGGCAGAACCAAGGCAGTGGGATACCAGCAGTGAAAGGACAACGCAGACAAGTCATCCTACAGCAGGTGGAATAAGGAAAAGAGAGCAAAATGAAGGAGATGAAAGAAACTAAGAAAGGGAGAGGAGGGGAGGACATAAACTGTGACAAAGGAGGAAAGAAACTCTTTATGAGAGGCACAAAGAAGCTTTTCATTAATAAAAGCAGTGGAGTCAGCTTGTACAGCTCATTTCCCAGAGACAAGCAGAGCTGCCAACAGAGCAGAGACCATCAGCCCAGCTGCAGAAGGAGCTTCACAGAACCCCAGCCAGGATGCCTGTCCATGGCAAAGAGGACCCAGTGTCTGCCCAACATCAAAACCCCAGGGCAAAGCACATGGTCTGAATCTCACCTCAAGGAGAGGAACAGTCAGGGCTGAACCCCAGAGTGGGACTAACTGCTCACATGCTGCAGCACCAGCTCAGGAAAGGGGGTCCATCACAGGCACTGTGGACACAGCCAGGAATGAAGGAGAGCAGAAGCTAAGGAGCTGTGAAGGGACAAGTTTCACTCTCCCAACAGCAAGACCCACTTCATCTCAACTCACTGTGTCAGAGAATGTAACTCCTCCAGCCCAGACAAGACTAACCTGCCATGGTTCCTTCACATCCCAAGCTCCTGCCAAGCATCCATGAAGTTGTGTGGAGCAATGCCAAGGAAAGAGAAGCATTATAATCAACTGCTTTTTTTTTTTGTGATGGAGAGAAGGAGGGGTAAATCCTTCTTTGTGTTACTAAGCTCATGCTTGAATCCAGTGCAGGAGGGGGTTGGCCTGCCTAACTTCTACTTCCTCCATGGAAAGAATGTGACAAACTCCAGCGGCATGCTGGAGTGAAGTTTCCAGGCAGGATCAGATTTTAGGACCTCTCCTTGATCCCTTGCACCAGGAAAGAACAGAAGGGGAAGGAGATTTCCTAAGCTTCCCCTTTCACACCAGCTACCTCCCAGCTCTTGCTCCATCCCTCAGAAGCACCATATACCCAACATGCCCATGTTTGACCTTTAGCATCTCTGTCTGAGTTCCTTCTGCCACAGGACACACTGGACACAGTCATCACTGTACCACCACTGAAGAAGTGTGGACAGTCTGAGGGTGATTTCAAGCAGCCAACCAGCCTGGACACTGCTGTTCAAATGAGAAGGTTGGAAGGTGCAGAATAAGGCAAAGGATTTGAATACAGCACACTTGGCAGTGTGTCTGCAGGGTTTCTGTTGCTAAATCACATAAGCAAGGTGCCAGGTCATAGACTAGACCAAAAGTAAAACATCAGAAGTTACTTACCAACTTGTTGTTCTCGTACACATTTTCTTTACTGAGGGAGTCAAAGTTTCTGAAACAAAGAAAGAAAGTAAGAAAGAAAAAAAGAGAAAAATTTCAGTCTGGTGATCTAGTGCAAGCTGCTTCACTTTCTCAAACCTCTCTGAGCCTCACTGGCTCAGGAGACAGAGCTCCCCATCCCACCCTCAGACAGCTCCAGAGAGAGAAGTGTGGCAGATCCCACCTGAGACAGTCGCAGACCTGCTGCACCTCCCAGGACAGTGGTGTGCAGCAGGCACGGCCATCTGCCCACAGGCAGCACAACACAATTTTGGCACATCTACCCTTGCAGGACTGACCCCTATAGCTGCCTGTGGACAGGACATGATGATGCCAGAACATCCCAGGGAGGTTGAAGGGGTTTGCTGAAAAAGTCAGGAGCAAACTCTAACTTACGGAGTGGTTTCTGTTCCCCAAAAAGCCTTGCTTCTCTCCCACCTTAAAAAGATACACCAATGCCTGCCAGCCAGGTTGTAGCACTCTCTCCCTTAAAGTACTTTCCAGCCATATCCTGTCTTGAAAGTTGTCTCCACACAGAGAGACATCACCTCCAAGGTGGTCCCTCATGGATCCCTCACATTCTGCACACATCGCACATTTCTCCAACACACGCATATCCTCTGATCTCAGAAGCTCCTGGATCCAGCAGTACATCAGTTCTGGTTTCAAATCCTCTCTTTTCTCCACTGTGGCTGATAACACCAAAGTTGCCAGTAGAAATCTTACTCTGCTTTCCCTAGGGCTGTCCCTTTTGGTTTGTAATCATAACCAATAACTGAAAAGGAAGCAACAACCACTGTTCACAAGTTTCAAGCCAAAGTCAACAATCCTTTCTGCTGCCCCAGATATCATCTCCTTCCCCTCTCCAGGCTCGCTCTTCCTGTCTCTGGTCCAACTCAGATGCCACTGTCTCTGCACTGTGCTGGGAACTCAGAACCTGGGACCTGGTAGGACAGGGACAAAAGCATGGAAAAGAATGAGCTTGTGCTGCTGAAAGTAGAACCACAACACAGCGTGCTTCCCTCATCCACAGCAGAGCATGTCCCTTGCTTATGAAACAGCCACAATCAGCTTTGTTTTAAACTGACTGCCACTTGCTAAACTGTGAATACAAAACTGGCTGTTGGCTGGCAGCCCTGCTTTCCAACACTGCTTCCTTCTGCCCAGGCAAGCAGGGAGGGTCAACTCCCTTCTGATAACCCCGTTTCACTTTACAATCCTTGTTGTATCTGCTGGCAGAAAGCTAAATAAGAGGCTGATACCTGAGAGGAAATTCTCGCTGATAAACAGAAAAGGCTTCAGCACCAACTTTGCATTTTTGCATGTTGTGCCTTTATATCTGATGTGGACCTACCCTGTAAGCCAGTCCCTCACCTGTGAGAGGAGCCAGGGTGACAGTGTGAAAGGCAGGGCAAAGCTGGCTCATAGTGACCTATTCATGAGGCAAACACATGATCTCTATCGCAGCAGGGGAACTTTTTCCACCACTTGTAACAGCAAGGAGCAAGCCAGGTCCTTTATCTACTTAGTACAGAAGGGAAGCATTACATCATAAACAAGAGAGGCACCTTAAATAGGTTTGCTCATCATACCACAGCTCATGGCTCCTCTCCACTTCCCACATCTGGTATGGCTATTTGGGATAAGGAGAGAAAGAATGACAGATAAGACCCAAAGGTCAAACTCCCCCAAGGAGCATGTAAAGACAAGGCACATGCCACCTCTAAATCATAGGTTCTTTCCTCTGCAAAATCAAAGGTAACTGTGGAGGTTTTTCCTCAAGCAATGCTCCTGCCCACAGATTTCCCTTCCCTGACACAAAGGATTAAAAAGAGCAAGAAAAATAATCATGAGCCAAAAAAGTTTCAGTGAAACAATAGATATGATCATCCTGATTGAGTCAAGCGAGAAAAATGGGGTTTTTTTAAGAGCCAGCTGAAGGAAGTGATTGCAGCTCTCTGTCTCACTCCCAGTTCTGCTCCCAAACAGTCTGTGAGGAAGGGAAATGCATGAAAACACCTGCAAGAGCAAAGGGGAGCTCCTGCTTCCTTGGTCATGCTGACACATAAGACATAACACACTGGAGTTACTATTTACTGTGAGTCAGTGGACTTCAGCCACACTGAATGCTGTTTGCTGTGGTGGTGTGTGCACTGCCTGGCATGGAGCAGAGACCTAAAAATCCCAGTCTTTTCATGGTGAATGCCACAAATCCCCTTCTATTCCTCAAAAGAGAGTGCAAATAACCAGGTTATTTGGTCCTTTCAAGAGTCTTCTGATCTCTCAGCATGACTCCTTCCCTGGCTATTCAGGTGAACTGCTTACAGATAATATTTTTAGGAAACTGATCTTGCTGGTGCATCTCCTATCTTTGAGTATCAAAGCTCTCTAGACCAATGAAATCCTAAGACAGCAAAGCTAATACAGAGAAGTAGGAGTTCTCCACTGAGAAAACACAGGTGACTGAATTAATTGGAAGAGGTGAAAAATATGAATGTGACCCAAGAGAGGGCCTCCAGTGTTGCAAACAAATCAGAGTGGATTTGACTAGCACAGGAATAAAAGTGAAGTTTTTAGCTCTCAAAAAATTCCTTCCCTTAGCAAAAGAAGTGGCTGAGCATTTTCATGCCCAAAAGTCTCTGTGACCACCCACTGCTCCAGCTGCACAGACCCAGTGCTCACAAACACGCCACAGTCCTCTGCAAGCACATGTGCTTCCACAGGAGGAATCTCTGCTACTGCAAGCACTAACTTGATTGGAAACTTGACCTTGTAGCAGACAGAAAAAAAAAAATCCCAGAGCCATGGAAGCACCAAAACAGTTTCTGCTTCTTGGGACTTCTGTGCTATTTTCTCCACAGACAATGAGATACGTGCAGTCAAAAGGATCACTGAAAAAGAATAAGGCACCCTTTGCCAGCTCACAGTCCTTGGACAGGGTGTTCAAATCCAGTGTGCTCTGCTGGGAATGGACCTTTCAGCTGTGCACTTTCTGGAGGTGCAAACACCTGGGGAGATGGGACATGACTGGGAATCTGAGGTGGAAGGTGGCTCCCTCCCACACCCCTGCTCATCCTGCTCTCAGGAATGCTGCTCCACACTGCAGCTGCAGTGTGCTGCTGGGGTGACTGACAACAGACAAGGCTTCTGACCCCTGAACCATCCTCCCCCCCTGCCTACCTCTGTCACACAAAACACAAACCCAAGAAGTCAAGCAGGAGGCTCTGCTTCACCCCAGCCTTTTTGCTAAGGAGACGGGGACCTGCAGGGAGCTTGTCCTCAGCAGGGTCAGGACCCTCCCTGCCTGCCTTCACTGGTGACTGTCAGCCTCCTCCTGCCCCACTGAGCCGACAGTGATCTAGAAAATGCTGCTGGAGGAAAAGGCACATGCTCCTCCTCAAAGGGGATTTCACAATCAGCCCATTCCCAAGGTGAACATCAGCTTAGAGCCTGGGAAAGAACAAGATCGCCGATGAAGAGAAGGTTCTTAATCAAAACCTTTCCTTGACATCTGGCACTAATATCTGAGCAAGCATGCACAGCTCCCCTGCCTCTCCTAACTCACTTACCAGGCCAAGGCCACTAAAACCGTGGCTGGAACTTGCACAGCCATCACCACCACACGTGGCAGTTGCTGAGCTCAGCCTTCCACCATGCTGCCATGAGGCTTCATGTCCCTCTGATGAGAGGAGCCTCAGGGCTCCACAATCATCCCAGAAAATGGGCTGCAACCTGCCTCACACCGTGTGTGAGCCTGGCTGGGGCTGGCTATGAAGCACTCTTCAGCTGGGACAAAAAAATGAAATTAATTTCCATGGTAAATCAGCATGCATCTCCACTCCCCCTGAGCATCCTTGCATGAGTGGGAAGTGAGTGGGAAATGCATTTCTAATTTTACACAGCCTGCCCTGTTCACTGATAACACACAAACCAACATCAGCTAAGTTTGAGAGAAGTTATCATATTTTCCATATGTGTTCCAGCAAGAAAGCAGGAAGGGAGGAGGGACCCCCACGAGCCTGTCCTCTGAGCACATATCCCACAAGAGAAGCATGTGATTATGTCCATGTTTTGCAATTGCTTGAAGTTTTTCCTGGTAATTTCTCAGACTCCTGCAAGGAGAAATCCCCTGCACTCAGCCCAAGAATGTCATTTGTGTAAACCAAGACAGAAAACACGCTGTTGAAAAACTCTGATGCCGTGACTGAATTGTTCTGCAATTGATTTATAAAACAGAGCTGCTGCAAACACACCAAAAACTCCAAACACCAATTACACTTTTCTAGTTTCATTTTCAGTCTGATAGTTTTAATCTTTAACTGGGATCTTTGCTAGAAGCAAAAGCAGGACCCCAGGATGAGACCCTGGGAAGCAGGAGTCACAGCCCCTCGTGTACCCAGCTGCATTTCTCCACCAGTGTCTCCAGCACCAAGAACACTCAGAGAAGCTTTTACAGGCACATGGAGAATCTGTACAAGTATTCTGCTCCAGGATCCAACACATGACAGCCGGCAGCCCTGGCCACCAGCCACTTAGAAAAGTAATTTCTTTCCAGCAAGACTTTGCCCAGCCAAGGATACATCTGGTGCATTCCTGTATTACCATACTGACACTGATGACGGAGGTCACAGATAAAAGCTTCTCTTACTTTAACCTTCAGGCAGTCCTTGCTGAGCTGGTCCAAATCAGAAAGAGCTTCTGTAAGGTCCTGAATAAAGTCATACAGAATGTCCATCATAACAGAAAATGAATGGGAACAGAGAGATGCCACAAGGAATATCTTCCCTCTTCAGCACAGGGGAATTTATTTAAGCTATAACCCTTAAGCTTAACCCTTGTTGCACAGTTCAAGGATTATAAACAACTCACTAAACTGGGCAACAGCATTATTCCAGCTCTCAAGTCACTGATCCCCTGTGTACAGCCATGCTCCAGAGGGGACAGCTGCGGAGCTGCCAGGAAGCACCAAGGCCCCTCCACAACCCCCTCCTGGCCACCTCAACCTTTCTGCCCTGGCATTTTGTACTTTTGGGATTGTGAATCAAAGGAAGGAAAGGAAATATCTGGAGTCACATGCACATGACAGCACATCAGGAAGTCATACACAGCAACACCAGGGTGTTTGCCCGAGCACTTGGGGACAACAGAGAAAGTGTGCCTAAGGCTCCTGCACTAACCTCCTGCTGCCCAAGCCTGCTCCAGCCTCTTTTCAAGTTTCAACACAACAAAGAAGAGAGAACAGGAGATGTTCTCTTGGGTTCCACCACAAGTGAGATACCTATAAAAGGGATCTCCGCACACCATCCATGTGTCGGGCTGTCCTAGGAGTGTGACGGAAAAGGCAGAATACAGGGGACAGGAGGAAAACCGTGGTATAGGCCACTCCACCTGTTCCTCTACCAGCTGGACACATCTGACTGGGAGAGACCTCATGCTTCAATCAATACTCCTGGGCACTTTCTGAGCTGCTCCCTTGTCTTAATCTTCCCCCTCAATCAAAGTCCCAAGAGCCCAGAAGTAAAAAACTCTAAAAAAAAACCCCAACTGTGAATGAGGATCTACAACTTCTTTTGGCAATTCACCTTCCCAGATGTCAACACTTGGGCAGGGACAGTTCAAAACCCACAGAGGCACCAGCAATGGCATCAGCAAGGCATGGAAACCACTCAACCTCCCCCACACAGCTCTAGATGGGGAAAACAAGGATGTATGGGAATCCAGTGGCCCTGCCCTTTTACTGCATTTTGTTTAAATAGCCCTCATCTCAGAACTTGTGAGCGCTGCACTGCTGTCGAGAGGAGAGACCAGCCAGAGCAAACACAATAGCAAAGAAGGAAATGCTGCCCCAAAGAGCGGTGCCTGAACTTGTTTTGCAATGGAAAGGACGCATTTAAAACATTTCTAACTCAGCCACAGATGGAAGCAAAGGGAAAAAAGGGAAAATATAGGCGGGGAAGAAAAGCATGTAGGCAGAGGGAGAGCAGAGCTTTTCTCTTGGAGATTCTGAGCGTGGGTGCAAGCAGAACACTGCTGCTGATGTGCTCACAGGGTGGGCAAGAGCCCAGGGCAGGCAGAGGGCCACAGCTCGGTGGGCAGTGGGTGGCCAAAGCCCATCCACAGCTCAGTGGACAGTGGGATGGCCAAAGCCCATCCAGAGCTCAGTGGACAGTGGGTGGCCAAAGCCCATCTACAGCTCAGTGGACAGTGGGATGGCCACAGCCCACCTACAGCCCGATGGACGATGAGATGGCCATAGCTCATCCACAGCTCATGGGTGCTGGGATGGCCACAGCCCAGCGAGGGGTCCCTGGCAGATGGGGGGCCCAGAATCCGCAGCCCTATGGACGGCGGGATGGCCGCAGCCCTGAGAGGGTCCCCGGCAATGAGCCGGCGGTCCCGGCCCCGCCGAGCCGGCAGCCCGGGCGCCGACCTCGACGCCCACCCAGGTACTCACATGAGGTCGGGGCGGTGTCGGTGCAGGATGGCGCAGAAGGCGAGGCCGTCGCGGAACGAGGTGGTCATGTTGGTGATGCTG